>JBCEWE010000375.1:3662158-4049658 GCA_039877035.1 Silurus lanzhouensis
GTGCATGCATGCGTGTGCGTGTGTGTGTGTGTTTGAGGCTCTGTTGAATGTAGTTCGTCTGGGAGCTGTGTACTATCCACGATGCTCTGTTTGACAGGTCATTTATCACAGCAGAAGAACTGTACATTCATTTAAGGCTGAGTGACTGTGTGCATTTAAACTTGTTAATATTTGTATTCCTGTTTGGCAGAGAGACACAGATCTGTATACGCTTGTGTATGTTATCAGTCTGCATTTGTAAAAGACAGAACCAGGCGTGTGGCCAACCTGCACTGAAATGCTCTCGTCGTACCGATTCCTTGTTGAGCTCAGAACAGTGTCTCAGAATATTTGGAGGTTTAGGACGATAAACCTGCAGCTACTTGTTCCTTAATGCTCAGGCATCCACACACACACACACACACACACACACACACACACACACACACACACACACACACACACACACACACACACACACACACACAGTCTCAAACCCGGGACTTTAGGCCAGGTTTTGTTTGTTCACCTGAGAGGTGTGTGTTCAGCTGATTCAGGATACAGGACAAGCTGAATAAACACGTGCCTTTAAAGTGAGCTATACAGTGATTGTGTTAACAGAGGTGTACAGTAACATGCAGGTAATAAAGGTGTTTGGATAAATAAGAGAAGCTGCTGTCTTTTGAGGGCTTTTATCCTCAATTAGAGCATCTTTAACTGCACTGTTTTTCTATTCTATTATTATCAGCTTTAAATATTTTTCTCTCTCTCATACACACACACACACACACACAACACACACACATACTATATGGAGGATATCACTTATTTGGTTTGCAGGGTCGGTGTGTTATTTGGAGAAGCTTAGGGTCGACGACATGTTTTGCTCCATGTTAAACTCACTCTGTGTGTTAGCTCTTGCGTATTTTTTTGCTTTGCATTGTTGTCATAGGAACGCAGGAAAAAATTTCTAGCTGCCATGGCGACCTAATAAAAAGTGTGTTTAGGTGAGTTTGGACAAAAAGTGGATAGGACAAGAAAAGTTCTTGTTCATCACACTCTTTCTATTTTTGCACTCTGGCACTCGCACACGTGCACGCACAAACACACGCATACATAGGCACCCATACATGCTTGTCTTACTAGTTTTGAGGACCTTCCATTATTATTAAGGCATCTATTTAATGCTATGTTACACACAAGTCTAAGTCTAAATTTTTCTTCTTTAGGACTTTAGGCAACAAATTTCACCTAGTTTGTTGTTGTTGTTTGTTGTTATATAGTGTTATGTTAGGTGTAGTGAACGTGTGATTTACTTTTATTCTCTCTCTCTTTCTACTACATACGTAATTCCTGTCATTGTAGTCACTTTCTCTCATCTTTTCTTTTTCTCTCCCATCAGCCTCTCCCACTCACCTCTTTTATCTCCTTATCTTTCTATTGTCTCTTTGGATCTTTTTATAAAATCCTCTGTTCATTTCTGTTGTTCATTTAATCAGATCTCTCTCTCTCAGCTTTTTTCCTCCCACAAATAATTGAGGCTCTTTGACAGATCTCCATGTCTATACCACTCTCCCTTGTTTCCTTTGTCTCACTCTGCTGATGACAGTTTAAAGCACTATTAAAGTCTGTCAGTCTGCCAGCATTCATTAATGAATACATTCTCATTAATATTGAATTTACAACAACAGCCTTAGAGCAAAAACCAGGGAGAACCATGTGCACATACAAAGGGGACAGATTTATTTGTTTTGTCAGTTGGTCAGATGTAACATTTCAGGAAATCACGCCCGTTTGTAGTCATTTCTAACCTCAGGATGGATTCATAGGTATTCACTCCCATAACTGACTTATTTTATGAACATCACAACTGAAGCCCACACTTCATTGGCTTAATTGAAATCCTTGCTGCTAATGCTAAGCTATGTTTATGATTATGTTCGTTATGTGGTTATAAGGTGTGTTCACAACTGGTAATTCTGTTCAAAACGTAGACAGCTTCCATTTCAAAAGCATTATGTTCTCATACTTCTACACAGGACTTCTTGCTACTGTAAGTTCCTGGTAGTTTTTGGTCCTAAAGTTGTTTATTAGTTGGACATGGTATTTGAGTGTCAGACCAACCAAAAATATTATAGCTGATAATATGTAGCATGTTTTATCATCAATTAATAATTATATCATTACAAAATGATCTATGTATTATACTAAATGATTTAGTGTCACACAAATAATTTTAAATGACCTGAGAATACCTAATCACTACAGCTTCACATTAGCTTATTGCTAGCACTTTACTAGCAGATATTATTACTTGTAGATACAAGTAGAGATTTCAAGTATAATATAGATTTTAATATTTTCATTAATGTATATACTCTTTTGGGACCCCTGACTTTTCCAGTCATTTGTGGTTTTTCCACAAAGCTGTAGGCACACTATTGTATAGGATGTCTTTGGATATGGTATGATTGCATTTTCCCTTCACTTGAACTAAGATCCTGTTTCAGCCTGACAAATCACTTGAGCTATATGAAGATTTTGTTTACATTGTTTGAAGTGGAAGATCTTGAGTGGCCTGATATAGAGCTCTGAGCGCTGACCTCAATCCTAATCAACACCTTTAAAATAAAATGGAACGCTGACTGCACCCCAGGTCTCCTCACCGTACATCAGTACCTAATTTTTACTTACCCCCTTGCAGCTGTACGAGCACAAATCTCCACAACTTCACAAGTGTGGAGGTTATTATTACAGCAAATGGGGACTATATGTGGAATGTGTTCAAAAGCACAAATGACTCTTATGGTCAGGTGTCCATAAATCTTTGTTTATATAGTACAAATACTAGTTAAATTTACCATAATGGTCAGGGTTTTTTCTTCTGTAGAATTGGCAATAAGTTGCATGCAGGTCCTGTGGAAAAAAAATGCTTCTTAGTACTATTGTATGTCCATATGATTGAGGCTGTTTTGTGACCTCTTGCATCTAGAATACTGTTTTGAGTAGGTAAATACATTGAGAGCTGTGGTAACAAATTTGTTCCAAGTACTAAATAATTAGATGTAGTGACTTTGGAGGAGTTAACCTTCTAACTCCCAAGTTCATGGATACTTCATTGTGTCATCCAAAGTCTTCCTCTTTTCACTCTACTGTAGACAATTAGCAATGTGTGACTAAAGCTGTATGTTTTACGATATAGCCAAGTCATGCTACATTAAGGGCACCTTGTGGACAGAGCTAAGAAGTGCACTAATATTTGAGGCTCTTAGCATAGCTCACATTTTGAAAAATTGACAAGAAATCTGTTTAAAATGTTTATTTTTTTGCACAGAAAGTTTACACTAACCAGCCTATATTAATAAACTAGTAAGTCAGTGAAGATTGTGAAGTGTGAGGGTGAAATTAGATGATAAATGAGATGAATTCACACCTCCCAAGCCAAGTAGCAAAAAGTTATCAGCCACGAACACATACACACACACACACACACACTAGTTATTTCTACTTATTCTGTGTTTCTGTGCATGAAGCGGTAGCTTTTCTGTCAGTATGCAGGAATGGAAAAGACAGAGAGAGAGAAATCTTTGACAGCTCTTTATCTAAGAAGAGGGAGTAATAAGTGATAAGTGTGAGTGTGAGAGGTGTGCAAAATGGAAGGGAAAATGTTATGGAGCATTGGGGAAGACTGACGGTGTTACTTTCTCACTCGTTTAATGTGGAAAGCTTGGCAGGGAATGTAAAGTTTTCTCACCACAGCTATTTCTACCCCTCACACTGCATTACAATCAGACACGTTGCAACACATACACCCCTCTCTCTCTCTCTCTCTCTCTCTCTCTCTCTCACATGCACTCTCTCATGCTCTCTCTCTTTCACATGCACTCTCTCTCTCGCTCTCTCTCTCTCTCTCTCGCTCTCTCCCTCACACACACACACACACACACACACACACACACACACACACACACACACACACACACACACACACAATCAAGATCTCCTCTCCTCTTGCAAAATTTCACTGTCATGCTTTATTTAGAAAATCAGTCAACTCCAGCAAGCCTGCATCTGTAAAATTGACACAGACATGAAATTGTATATTTCAGTGATACTGGAATTCCAATAAGTTTATCTAAACGTTTGTCTTTTCTCCTTTGCAGAGTCTTTAAGAAGTCCAGCCCCAACTGCAAGGTATTAAATTTTTTTACAGAAAGTGCATGTACATATGATAGGTTTTTCACATTCTCTCTGTGGACCAGCTCTTTCTGTGTTGCTCTCTCCCTTGTTCTCCATTATTTAGACCTTTTGTGTATTTTTTGTGTATTTCCTCTGTTCTGTCTCAGTGTCTCCTGTGTATGAATGAGTGTGTGTGTTTGTTTGTGTGTGTGTAAAATAGTTTTTTTATTTTTTTTATTTCACACAACCATCCAAGGTTGTCTACAGGAAGGGTGTGGAGTGGCTCTTGGTCAGTTTTGAATGATTCAGTCTTTTTGTTGTTTGTTGTTGTGTGTGTCGATGTGGTGAATAATCCTCACAAGGAACTTTAACCCAGGCTGATTTGTTTCCTACTCAAATTTTTAAGTGACATCCATTTTTTTTCCTTCTTTCCTTTAGCTTACAGTCTACTTGGGTAAAAGAGACTTTGTGGATCATCTAGATCATGTGGATCCAGTTGGTGAGTATAAAATGAAAAGATTTTACAATATCTTATGTAACTGTGTTGGGAACTTATAATCTTTTTGTAACACCCACCCACTTATCGATTAACAGCCTCATACTGTGTTTCAACTGTATCAACTGTGTTGAGTTGCAGTATGACTTCTGAACCCAATCACCAGTGGACATGCTTTGTTGTAAAGATTATCTTTAAAAATATTGGAATTTTAAAAGAGTATAGATTATTATTATTATATGCCCGTGATGAAATAGCGAAGGCAAACACTCGATTAAATATCTGTTTTATTGTCAGGGTTGCAGTGAATTCAGAGCCTGTCCTGGAAATCTTGGGCATTAGAGTGTATACCCTACATACGCTTTATGGACAAAAGTTTGTGGAAACTGCTCCATAAGCTTGCTATGTGCTTTATGAACATCCCATTCCACTTTTAGTCCCCATTTGCTATTATGATAACCTCCACTCTTCTGGGAAGATGTTCCAATAGATTTTGGAGTGTGGTTGTGAAAATTTCTGCTCATTCAGGCTTTGATAATGTCCGGTACTGATGCAGGGTGCGGCGGCCTGGGGTGCAGTCAGCGTTCCAATTTACCTTAAAGGTGCTTAGTAGGGTTGAGGTCCTATTCCGTTCTTTTCCAGCCAATGTAAACCATGTCCTCATGGAGCTTTCTTTGGGTGTGGGGTAGGTATTGCCATGCTGTCATGCCTCCCACATTGTGGTAACAGTTTGGGAAGAACCTCAAATGACTGGAAAAGTCAGGTGCCACAATATTGTATGAGAAATATTTATACCTAAATATATAAGATTATCTGGACTCCCAAGTGATACAACAGAAAAGTATTTGCGCTGTCGTTCTGAGTTCTTGATTTTCCAATTTTGGCATTTCCATAGACTGAATCTGATAAAGCAATAACAGTGAGACAAGTCAATGACTGGCATCTGTGATCTTATGAATCCCAAAAGGATAATGCTCTCCTCAGTGTGTCTTACGAGGCCCTCAGATGAAGAATGAGCAGCATTTCATATGTCTGAGGAAACATGTTAGTGTGTGGGAATAGACAAGGACCATTATGAGGGTCAAAACTTTGTTTCTCAATATTATAGTCATATAAATTTTAGATGGAAACTTGTAATTCCAAAATCTCAATGTGCTAGCAAATATAAATGTACTCCAATGAGCACTCGCATGTATGCTACAAAAATCTATTAAAATATGTCACTTTTTATTATTTTAATCTGCATTCTATTCAAGGAGGTTTTTTTTCAAAATAGAGAGTGCAAATCAGTTCTTGTGTATAAATCAGAGTCAGCGTGAGCCTACAGACTCTGTCTACAGACTCAGTCTTTCAGTATCCTTAACAGTCATCACCATCAACAATGCTTTGACAGGACAAGTTCACATTGTTCTTCACAAATGATATTGTCTGACATTGGGATAAATGAAAAGCTTTATTTTCTTCAATGCCTCTCCTCATCACTGATGTGCCGGTGTCTCTTGCTGTTGCCATGGCAGCAAATCTAAGAAAAAAACAATTTACTTGCATTAGAGAGATATGGAAGTTTTATTAATGATGCTGATTATAATGTATCTGAATATGCAAAGGGGAGTTGAAATTCTAAATCTCCTCACTTTTTTATGAGGTGATTGTTGTAATAGTTGCCTCCTTCAGTGAAACACAGTGTGCCAGTGTGTGTTCCTTAATGCAGAGCTGGGAAACAGCAGGTATTGTCTGAGCACAGTTTTATGTAGCTGAGTGCAATTAGGGTATGAGAAGAGAAGCATTGCATAGTCTTGAACAAATGTGTTAAATTAAAATTATTTCTATTTACTGGTGTTGTATAATTTAATGGACACCTTTTAACAGCTTGATGTTCGGATTGTTTTGTGCCTGTTATGATATCATTAGGATAAAAGGGTTTCCACTAGTTGTACAGCCAAACATTTGTCAAGCCATGGGTATGTCCAAGATTGAATTCATTTACTTTTCTTTTTTTTAATACTTGAAATTCTGATAGAACCAGTCGGACCTAAACCTTCAGTGATGAAAAAAAGCAGCAAAGCCTGTGAGATGAGTTGCAACTGCAAACTCCCCTGATCCTCCCCACCCTTTTTACCAAAACTGTACATGCAAAGCTGAACAGTTCTGTTCTGGCTCAGGGGTGGAGCTTCTTTCTGGGTAAAAGTAAAGTAAAATATGAACAGATATATGAATTAATTAAACTACTTTGATACATTGCATAACATCCTCTTTTTAATCAGATTTGCAGTTTATGGATAAAGGTTTAGACTTTCTATTGCTACATGTAATATCTTGGGTTATTAGTTTGCATTTGAGATGGTCTGGGGAAATATGCATCGGTGGTCTCTGTGACTAGTAAACAGCTAACAAAAGGAAAACTAGGGTTCCGGACAAAACTGCTTATAGCATACTTTGACAGTTTGATATTAAGAAACCATATGAAATATCTCTATCATTATATTTTTTATAGCCTGCCTAACCACATATCATGTTATGTATGGAGTTTAACAATCACCAACTCTGAAATTGTCAATAATGTTCCTGCACATCTATTTTGGTGGCAATCAGATTTAAAATCTTTTGATTGTAAAACATTACAAATGAAAAACATATTTTAACTCTTTAACTCTATGAAAAGCCTGTAGTCTTTGCACCTGTGCAGTATATAGTTGGAAATGTCCAGATATTTCAACAGGTGAAGCTTTTCCTAAGCAGCCCCAAATCTAAATGCTAAGAAACATGTCATGCTGTTACCATAGTGCTGTATATTATGAAATATGTAAGTTAATTAGTCACCGCTTATCTTGTTCCAGGCGTTCATGGCGCTTCTATAAGAAGCTGCGACTATACATTAAACATGATTTTAAAATAGTGCTCGAGCCTATATCATTTATTATAGTCTACAGGACTGAAATAAATAAATAAATAAATAAATTTTTAAAGACAGTAGGTTTAAAGTGACTTGAATATACCAAATATTTGGATATATGTGCTTAATAATCCTTATTGTCAAGAATGTCATTTTAATTCCATTTTTGATTATTTTTTTGATGTTATTTTAGTTTTTCAGTCTCAAGTTGGTTTGTTAGGTTTTTTTTTTCAATATACCACAATGCTCACCTGTTTTGTTTTGTTATCTGTGTTCAGATGGAGTATTGCTGGTTGACCCAGAATACCTTAAAGACAGAAAAGGTGAGGGAATTTTGACATTAAAAAGTTTCAGACATCTGTGTGCTCAGATGTTTCTCATGACCATATTAAAAATCTATTTCTAGAAACCATTTAAACGTTGTCCTTCTCTTTCCTCTTCCCGGGCAGTCTTCGTGACTCTGACTTGTGCGTTTCGGTACGGTCGAGAAGATCTGGATGTGTTGGGATTGTCCTTTAGAAAGGACCTTTACATCTCCACTTTCCAGGCTTTTCCTCCACTGCCAGAGGAGCATAAACCACTCAGCCGCCTACAGGAGCGCCTGCTCAAAAAGCTCGGCCAGCATGCACACCCCTTTAACTTCACTGTAAGTCATTTCATTCAGTTCTCGGTGTGCAAGCTAACATGTTATAAAGCTGCTTCTTATTCTTGTAGGATTAATACAATATACTACAAATAGACTATGAATGCACTGTCTTATTAAAATATATGAAGCATATAAAAAATCACTCTGATAAAGAGTACATGGGCAGGCAAGGAAAATAATCCAAATATATCAAAATATCAGTATTGTTATATTCTGGTTACACCATAGCAATGATTTATTTTTTGAAGGGCACCATGTAATACTTTTAGTACTTTTTTTGTGTTGTTGGTTGCATTTATTGTTGTTTCTGAAGCAAGTCATTTCCTTGTTAGCTTCTTTTTATATATTTCTAACACAGTTGATCATGTTACTCTGAAACTATTATCAAAATTGCCCGTCTTTGCTACGTTATGTTACAGTGCCCTCCACAATTATTGGCACCCCTGTTTAAGATGTGGTCGTGGACCTCATTTAGAAAAAAAAAAAAAACTTGAAATCATGTGTGCCACAATTATTGGCACCCCTAACAATTCCTCTGAAAATTTCTTTTTTTTTTTTTTTTTAATATATTTTTCTGTAGTTGCTAAGGTTGGTCAGGGTATCTAGGGACTTTTAATTAGTAATTCATGATTTCCTGTTTCCCTGGGGTATAAATATGACGTGACACAGAGGCCTAATTCTCTTACCCATTTGTCAACATGGCAAAGACAAGAGAACACACCATTCAAGTAAGGCAGATGTGTGTCGACCTTCATAAGTCAGGCAATGGCTACAAGAAAATAGCCACTCGCCTTAACTTGCCGGTATCTACAGTCAGAGGAATCATTAAGAAGTTTAAAACAACTGGAACAGTGACAAACAAGGCTGGAAGAGGTCCCAAGTTTATCTTGCCACAACGCACAGTGAGGAGGATGGTAAGAGAAGTAAAAAAATTTCCCAAGCTCACCGTCACAGAATTGCATCAAAGAGTGGCATCTTGGGGTCACAGAGTCTCCAAAACAACCATCAGACGCTCTCTACATGCCAACAAGCTGTTTGGGAGGCATGCAAGGAAAAAGCCTTTTCTCACTAACACTCACAAACGTAAATGTCTGGAGTTTGCTAAGCGGTACTGGGACTTCAACTGGGATCGTGTGCTTTGGTCAGATGAGACTAAGATTGAGCTTTTTGGCAACAAACACTCTAAGTGGGTCTGGCGTAAAACAAAAGATGAGTATGGCGAAAAGCACCTCCTGCCCACCGTGAAGTATGGTGGAGGATCTGTGATGCTGTGGGCCTGTTTCTCTTCCAAAGGCCCTGGGAACCTTGTTAGGGTGCATGGCATTATGAACGCTTTGAAGTACCAGGATATTTTAAATAAAAACCTGATGGCCTCTGCCAGAAAGCTGAAGATGGGTCATCATTGGGTCTTTCAGCAGGATAATGATCCAAAACATGTGGCAAAATCTACACAAAAGTGGTTCAGCAGTCACAAACTCAAGGTCCTCCCATGGCCATCTCAGTCCCCAGACCTCAACCCAATCGAAAACCTGTGGGGCGAGCTAAAGAGAAGAGTGCATAAGAGAGGACCCAGGACACTGGATGATCTAGAAAGATTGTGCAAAGAAGAATGGTCAAAAATCCCTCTCTCTGTGTTCTCCAATCTTGTGAAATGTTATAGGAGGAGATTAAGTGCTGTCTTGTTGGCAAAAGGAGGTTGTACAAAGTATTAACATCAGGGGTGCCAATAATTGTTTTCAAGTTTGATTTCAAGTTTTTTTTTTTTTTCTAAATGTGTGATTTTTTTACCACCAAAGTAATGTACTTAAATAAAAGGTTGGATTTTTCTCTTTTTTTGCATTTGGGTTCTATGTTGTTTAAAAAAAAAAAGGAGAATTTTTAGAAGTCCACGACCACATCTTAAACAGGGGTGCCAATAATTGTGGAGGGCACTGTATGCTTCACGTTTTTTTTTTTTGCTACAAACTGCTGTGTTAACAAATGAACAGGTGTATGATTTTCTTTATATATATATATATATATATATATATATAAAAATCTGTTTAACAAGGTTTAAAGAAAATTAGTTTGAATTAGATTGAGTTTTACCAATATCACAGTATTATCATTAATGTATTATAATAAGCAGATAAAAAAAGGCAGAGTTACTGTTGTAAATCAGCATTAACAGTATATAATTCAACAGTATGCAGGTGGAATAATCAAGGTTCTTTTGCAAAACACCTATGACTGATTCATCTCGTTGTTTTTGATGCCCCAACAAGGCTTCTGTTATGTGTTTGCGTAAACGGATTTTCCATTCAATTTTGGTATAAGGAAATTCTTATCTGTGGTAATCATTCATATGCTAAAGACTAAGCTGGAAAATGCTGTATCAGTTCCAGTTCTTTGATAAAACTGTTTCACCTAGAGTTGTGTGCCCTTCCTCAGTAAGGGAATGTTCAGTCTGTCCTTTATTTTAGATTCCTCAGAATCTTCCCTGCTCAGTCACTTTACAGCCAGGACCAGAGGACACAGGCAAGGTAAAGACGCACACAGACAAGCTCACATGGGCTTCCTGACCTTACACTTTTGTCACTACTAATATATTCTTGCATTTTCTCCTTCAGGCATGCGGTGTAGACTTTGAGATCAGAGCTTTCTGTGCCAAAGCTGTAGAGGAGAAAATTCACAAGAGGTGAGGAACAGTGTAGTTTGTGTACTGTATGTTGCTGCTTGGTGTATGTGGGTGTATATGCTGGAGAGTGTATATGCAACATGTGTTTGTATTTAAGTTTTTTTTATTTGTAATGATAAGCAGACTGTCGAGTTCTTTGTGTATGTGTTTGTGTAGAAACTCTGTGCGGCTGGTGATCAGGAAGGTGCAGTATGCCCCAGAGAAGCCAGGACCACAGCCTATGGTGGAGACCACCCGCAGCTTCCTCATGTCTGACCGCTCCCTCCACTTGGAGGCCTCGCTTGACAAAGAGGTGTTTACTCACACACACACACACACACACACACACACACACACACACACACACACACACACACACACACACACACACACACACACACACACACACACACACTCTTTCATATACACAGTTATCACAGTTAACAGTTTTTTCCAGTATGGTTGATTTTTGCATGCATAATTTGCATATGGATGCATCTTTCCACACTGTCCAATAGGATCAATGTTCCAATTGACATACCCATGCAAAAGAATTAACTTTGGGCTAAGTTTAACTTCTCCTCAAATGTTAGAGTTATGGCATTTATGTGATGAAAATATCATAGACTACAAAATTTCCCAAGCTCAAGTCCTTAATCAACCATTATGAATCAGACAAAATGTCGAGCAGAAAGGAAACAATGTTGGAATAACATTTTAAATAAAATTAACCCCATAGCTGGAAAAGTAAGCATCTACCTTTTAAAATCTAGACATGATCAACTGGCATACACAAGGTGATTGTAGTTGTGCCTGTTTTATTTAAAAGTACAAAACCTACATAGACTGTAAAACAGATTATCATATAATTCTTTTTTGGCTTGCCCTATTTTAATGTCATGACACAATATTATTAATCAGAACTAACTTTGATGGATGTTTTATAACATGGTGCAAGAAAACATTTACAGTTTTTGTCACAAGTAAATTTAAAGTATCTTTCATTAAGTTTCTAAATATCTGTATTTATCACGAAATAGCCATTTAAGCTGATATGGCAATACACCTAAATACAAACAAACAAACAGTAATATGAGGCTTCAGAGAGGCTGTTTGATCTGGTTCATTAGGGGCTTTAGCTCAACATTTGATATTTTGAACCATATGGTGGTGTCTCAATACATTACATCCTGCCGTACAGCAAAAATAAACTGCCTGTATATGTGTCTTCAGGGGCCATTTTCAATATAGTAAAACATTCAGCATTGCAATAAGATTTGGACATTACAATAAATTGCCACTGTGAAGTTTTGCATGATGTGTTTATAATATAATGAAGGAAATTGAGAGAGAAAGCAATAAAATAAAACATAAGCCAATGGCCAAACTTTCACTCCTGTGATTGCTGCTGTGAGCAGGTGCAGTCACTGTGATGAAGACATGAATGGGTTTTACAAGGCAGAAAGTAGTCATTACTGTAATTCTGGCATGACATCATCAAAGCATCGTCGTACTGCTTATAGTAACAGTAGACTAATAAAACCTTGTCTATTTTGCTGTTTTTGTTCTCCACCAAAATTTAAAATCCCAACATGTACCACATCATTTGGATTTCTTTGCAATTTAATCATAGCACCAGCACTCCCTCTTTAATTAAAATTCAGCCGTGTGTATATGATTTGCTTTCTGTGATTGTTTTTTTTTTTCCCCGAAGCCTCTTTACTTTCTTTCTCTCTCTGTCTTTCAGCTCTACTACCATGGAGAACCCATCAGCGTCAATGTCCATGTTACCAACAATTCCACCAAAACTGTCAAGCGAATCAAAATCTCAGGTAAAACACAAGCTACATTCGATCTTACTGCTTCATAATGTCCGTTTTGTTGAGTCGGGTTGTTCTGTATGTATTAGAGGCAATTGCATTCTAGCTTTTATCCATGCTCCTTACTTTCTCTATTTCCCTCCCAAAAACCGGAATGTTGTGTATCTGTTCAGGGGAGGTATGTAGTTAAGAATCGTGTGTGCTAAAACACAAACATCTGTCGGTTAGCGTTTTATTGAGGATGCTATTGAGTTTTTAAAGTACTCGAATAGGCATTTTCTTCTGTTTTTGCACAATATTCCAGATAAGTCTGTTTGTTAATGGAAATCTCCAGGCATTCAGGTGGAATTGGCAGGAAGGGATATTGATAGTTTTGTGTTTATATGGAAGTGCAAATGCTTTGCTGTTTATGTATTGATTAGAGAATGTATTTATGGACTTGACTGACTTTTGTCCTTCTTGCGTGTGTGTCCCTGTTCTCTCCCTACAGTGCGACAGTATGCTGATATCTGTCTGTTCAGTACTGCACAATACAAATGCCCAGTGGCTCAGGTAGAAGCTGAGTGAGTACCCCTTCATCTTCCTTTATTTCTCCTTTCATCTTTCATCCCTCAATTCTCTCTCATCCTATTCTTTATTTCCTGAGCTCTTTTTCCTCTTATTATGAATAGATAAACATAACATCCTACTCAACATTTGTCCATTTGTTTTCATCTTCCTTTCTCTTTTCCGGCTCATCTGGTCATTATTTTCATTTTCTCCTCCTCCGTGTTTTGTGATTTGGGAATATAATGGGTGTATCCTGTGTACTCCACACATGACTGATTATTTTCAGCTTTTATATATTAGCCTATAGAGGTGTAGAGAAGCTGGAATGAATTCAATCAGGTCCATCCCCTGACTTCTGGGCCTCACAGATTGTCCCCAGTAGTGCTCTGATTGCTCATGTGCTGCTGCCTACAAAAGGCCAGTTACTTCTGTCACTGACCCAAAAACCAAACCTGGCAACCAGCTCACAGTTTTAGCAACTCTACACTAACACCTTTCATTCCTTTGGGATGTTCCTTTATTTAAAATTAACACAACACACAGTAATAGTGTAATTGATTTGTAGTTGCATTTGCTAAATTATTGACAGCGACCAAAGTATGAAGTATACTTTTTGAACTGGTCGTTTCATTCATAATGCTTCATATTTTAAGGAACATTCCAGAGATATTCAGCCCAATCTCTGTATAGTATGTGGATTTACCACAGACAAGATTTTACTAATGGTTGCATGTTAAATGTGGAAACATACTGAGGCAAGTAAGTAAGTAAATGTTTGTGTTTAAAGCACAGATTTAAACCCATGACCATAACAGTATGGATCTCAGGCTTGAACGGAAATGACAAACCCAAAGCTACTCTAACGTGGATTTATACAAATTTTGAACACTAGAGCAATAACAGCTCCCCATGCTGCACAGACTTTGAGGTTTTACGATATTCAAGGTTTCAATTAAAACTGATTTATGTTAGTAATACATAACCACAAATTCTTCTTGCTTGAAAAAAAGTTCCATCGTTGAAAAGATTCCACTGATTTAAAGCTTTATTTAATAATGCCATTTCAC
This sequence comes from Silurus lanzhouensis, assembly GCA_039877035.1. NCBI lineage: Eukaryota > Metazoa > Chordata > Actinopteri > Siluriformes > Siluridae > Silurus > Silurus lanzhouensis. Next base: position 3,676,444 of record JBCEWE010000375.1, read on the forward strand.
ATGAACTATTATTGGCTGCTCCTAACATCATTACTACTACTAATAATATTAAGTATCCTAGTCGTAGTAATTTCCTGTTCTTTTTGGCTGACATGTGCATTCTGAAATGCTTTTCTGCATACCACACTTAAAGAAAGTGGTTATTTGAGTTAGAAGTTTTGTCAGCTCGAGTCTTCAAACCATTATGTGAACCTTTTGAGACAGTTGTGTGCACAAAGCCCTTGAGATTAGCAGTTTCATTTCTCAGCATCCAGATTGTTGTCCATGGTAATGACATACATACTACATACATGACAGGCAGAGATTACGCATGAAGCACACTTTGAATTGAAATGAATGACTGATTTAGTAAAAGGCGGTGTACAACTAAAAGAGCTCTTTTGGCTGTATTTGTCAGAGGCTAAAGTGATACCATTCCCCTCAGACGCTTCATATCTCTTCCTTGCTGTGTGCTCTCTGTAGAAATAAACCAATGATTAGTTTCTCTTGGCTTATTTACAGCATCATATTGACACAATGAAATGGCAGATTAAATGTGAAAGAGGTTTTGTTCACCCCCCCCCCCCCCTCTCTATATTTTTTGCTCCCTCTCTGTCTCTCCCTTTACATTTCTTCATTGATCTATTGATCTTGAATTTATATTCTCTAAATATGCTGTGATTAATCCATTTCTCAAACAAGCTGTTTGTTACTTCATAAACACACTTTAGTTCACTAATGTATGTCCTACCCGTCTGCAGTGATCAGGTGTCATCCAGCTCCACGTTCTGTAAGGTCTACACACTCACCCCGACACTGACCAACAACCGAGAGAAGAGAGGTCTAGCACTGGACGGCAAACTCAAACACGAGGACACAAACCTGGCCTCCAGCACCATGTGAGCCCTCATCTTACACACGCAAACACACACATATAATCCGTGTGTGTCTCACACACACAGACATGCAGTAACCCTCTCCGTACTTCACTACTTCACTGCATTTAACTTTTGTACAGGGCAGTAAAGCCAGATTTTAAATATGACTGTTTTAAAACCAGTGGAAATCTTCAGGCGTTGCCCAATTTGACCACTTTGACCACTTACCTCTTTTAAAACATTTTCATTTCATTTCATTATAGGCTTTTGGTGAAAATATATTACACTATATAGTTTTAGACATGGTTTAGTCATTTGGTTGTTGGCAGTTTTAATTTCGATGTAATTAATGATAAATCTACAGTAATATAAAACATTTAAACAGATTTAATTGAGAAAATGTCATCATGGCAGTTTTTTCTTTTATTTTTTTTTTTCTGAAGAAGATTTAAAGGCTTTCCAAATGCCAATGATCATAACTCAGAGCCTTTACTATGCACCTTTCTTTCACAAGTTGAAGATGGTGCATTTTACATACAGATAAGATAAATAACAAGAAACACTACTATGGCAAAATAGATTTTAAAAGATCGATTGTAACCTTTTTTTTTTTTTATACATACTTGCATATAAAACCAATATATGAAAATAAGGAAGTTTTCCAGCCATATGTGGTTGGAGGCACATAATTGTATAGGAGGTCTTTGGATGCTGAAGCATAAAATGTTCCCTTCATTTAAACTAGCAAACCCAATCCTGTTCCAGCATGACAATGTGCCTGTGCACAAAGCCAGCAACATATATATATTGTTAACATGGTTTGGAGTGGAACATCTGGAATGGCCTGCTATACAGCTCTGACCTCAATCTTAGTGAGCAAATTTGGGATAAACTGACTGCACCCCAGGTCTCCTCACCGTACCTCAGTACCTGACTTTACTAACACCCTTCTGTCTGAATGAGCACAAATCTCCACAACCACACTCCAAAATCTAGTAGAACATCTTCCCAAAAGAGTGGAGGTTATTATAACAGCAAGTGGGAGCGAAATGTGGAATGGGATGTTCAAAAAGCACTGTTTTTGTATAGAGATGGTTCTGTTAGCTTTGTTGCTAGGGGCTAATTTTAAATTTAGGGGCACACTATATCATAATGTTTGGTACATTGATAAAGAAAGAATCTCAGTGCTACCTTTTATTCACTCTACAGTGTGAAAGATGCATCCAATAAAGAGGTCTTGGGCATCCTGGTGTCCTACAGAGTCAAAGTTAAACTGGTGGTTTCTCGTGGAGGGTAAGTACAGGACATACCCACATATAGCCACTTGCAAATAATTATATAAAGCATAGATTATTAGTTAATTATCTCGGAAGACATTTTTTAAACTTTCAGGACAATGATTAACAGGATAATGCATGGCTAAGTGTATGTTTTATAATTAAAATACATGACCACCCGGCACCATTAAAATCGTGTATCACACACATGTATTAACTATACTAAACTATTTCCTCACCCTGCACAGTGATGTGGCAGTGGAGCTTGCTTTTGTGCTGATGCACCCTAAGCCCTCTGAGCAGCCCAGCTCAAGACCACAATCAAGTATGTACACTATCTGGGTTATAATCGAGGCACTCCTCCAAAGAATATCAGTTCTGAATAATAATCTCTCAAAACACGTCATCATGAAATAATTTTTTTTTTTATTGTCTTATCCTCACAGCTGTGCCAGAGACGGATGCTCCTGTGGACACCAACCTGATAGAGTTTGAGACAAAGTAAGTGTGCAGTTTGTGTACAACTGTGTATGCAAGTGTGTGCTCAGGATTACTGACCCCTTGTGTGCCTTTGCAGTAACTTCTCTCCGGATGATGACTTTGTGTTTGAGGACTTTGCACGGCTGAGGCTAAAGGGAATGAAGGATGATAAAGATGAGGATGACCACTTCTGCTAACCCTGTGTGAAGAAAGGGAGTTGGATTGAAGGGGCTCGAAGTGTCAGTACTACTACACCACCATTCCACTAGGCCAATCGGAAAGAGTGGGATGCTCACCTTTCTCTCTTTTATTGTCTCTGATTTTGCTTTCTATTGCCCCTCTCTCTGCCCCTTTGCATCAGTGATGCTGTTGTCTTTAGATTTTTTGTTTGTTTGTTTGTTTGGACTTTGTTCTTGTGCATGTGCATTAGACAGAGAAAAAAACGAAACCCTGTGAGAAGCTTTGGCGTTACACAGAACTGTCTTTGTAATGAAACATCACTGAACAGAGGGTCCATTAATTCAGGGGTGTTTTTTTTATCTTTTTATCTAGTTCATACAATCCCCCCCCAACACCCATCCCTTTTTCGCTGTGGGCATTATTAGCTTTGTAATATTGTAATAAAAAAACGTACTTCAGTGCAGAGGATGTGTGATAGGAAACAGGAGCTTGAGAACTCAATAGATCACCAGAAGAATTTTTTTTTCCTTTTGAATGTTCTACCATTTTATTTTATAGTTATGTAAAACGTATACATATCACAAGAAAATATAGGAATGATTGTTCAGTGTGATTAATAAGAGACTACTCAGTAGCCATTACAATGCATCGGACCACAGAAAACTCCTTTATTATAGCCGCTGGTTATGTCAGGTGCGTGCATGGATGCGTGTGTGTGTGTGTGTGTGTGTGTGTGTGTGTGTGTGTGTGTGTGTGTGTGTGTAAAATACAGTTAACTCATTATCTGCAACCTCCTGTGTGGTATAGCTATTCTAGGTTTAAAATTGAACACTTGGTTTATTTCTATTTAAAAAAAATAGACAACTTATCAGGCTTCGCCAATTCACATTTTTTCCTTGTCATACACATTCGCCTAAATAATTTGTTTTAGTGCCAATCTCTCTACAATCTTAGCCCAGTCAGTGCCAGATTTTTTTTTTTATACCAATTTGTTGTTTTTTTTTGTTTTTTTTTATCCTACTGATTAAAAGCACTTTTAGCATTTATGTCAGTGTCTGTAAAGATGAACTGTCATACAGGTGTAATTACATCCTGGTTCTTCTGCTCCACCTTGTGTTGAAAATAAATGCTCTTCTACGGTTTTGTAAGCAGAAAGCATGAACGTCCCCTCTATTAATGATATTGATCTATGATCTACTATTAACCATCACCTTTTATTGATTGATTATTGAGTTTTTATATGTTTAATCTATATTAATATTGTCCATGTTACTCTCGCTCATAAAAAAAAAAAAAAGTGACCACTGCATTGAAATGAATCATATGAACGCAACAAATGCTTTAGTTGAAAGCTTGCCCATCTTGTTTGCAGAACTGAGAAACTACTGAGTTTACCACTCTATTATTTTATTATTATGATCACTTATTGAAAATGAGAAAATTGCATTCTGTTGCATTGCAAAACCTTTTTTTTTTTTTTTTTTTTTTTTTTAAATGTAAAGTTAATGTCAATATTGAACTAACATGAAATGTCATTCTGAACACACCATTTGCTGTATATTGCTTTTATTAGATAATACAGCTGGTCTCGGATGCAGCGTGCTCCATGTACATGCGCTTAGGCTTTCAAGTTATTTTATATGTTGTGGGTTAATTTTTGCCTCCAGTCCAGTTCACATTGTTGTTTTGAATAATTTTTACAATCATTAGTTCTGCCATCAACACGACATTTACCAACATTGTTTATGTACATATTTCCACACCAGTTTACCTGCTATTGAAATATTTTCATTTTTGCTACACTTTAGTTGAATAATGTACAGTTCACACAGCTCGGAACCTCGTTTTTTTTTTAAAACGCCTGTCAGGATATGTTCTTTAATGGAAGTAACAGGAAATCGGTGCTGTACATAATAAAAGGAATGGAAAGCTTGACATGAAGTGAAGGAAGCTTGTTTAAACCAGACTCTAGCTAAAAACAGAATTTAAGGAAATAAGCTCCAGGTAAAACATGAGCACACTGTATGTCACAATGTTATTTATAATCACAATAGGAGTTCAAATATGCCATGAAAAACAAATGATTGATTTTATTTTATCTACGAATGTTTGCATATGTGTAAATTTGTTAACTGTCTGCTGTCAAATCATAAAAGGCTTTTTTTGTTTTGTTTTTATCATGTATGTTATTAAATGGCAGGGAGAATATTTTCATCAGATGGTCAGGGAGAAAAAAAATCATTGTTCTTATGTGAATGCTATGCTAGAATGCCGTGCAGTAGGCTTTGAGAACGTTGTGTTGTGATAGAGAGCTCTCTCAGACCATCTTCATGTAAATTCTTTTTTTATTACAACAGAGCCTCATATGTTTTGTGAACCATTTGAGTATATAAAAGAAATATTATATTGTATATCTTCCCTTGGATTCTGTAAGGTCTATCTAAGGAAAACGCACGCTGATGTCGGTTTGTAGACTAATATTGTATCATGTCACCCCTTTTTTTTTTTTTTTTAGTTTTTTTTTTTTTTAATATTTTAAAGTTGATTTTTAAGCTACTTTTACTCCTCGATACTACTAAAAATTGATATTCTGAATATATACATGCATTCTACCTGGTAATTTAATTCACAATAAATTAAAGAGGAAATATATTAATATGAATTTCAAAATTCTATATAAGCAATATGTTATTTTAGTCAATAAAAAGGTATATAAAAAAAAACAAAAAAAGGAAAATTTTAAAAAATCATGAAAACAATGGGAAATATATGTTGCTTCTTTATTTTGTACGCGGTTTTAGAAAATAAAAAAAAATTAAAAGAAAATAAATTTTGTTTGTCAGTCTTTATTCCCTGATTGTTCCAATCTTTAATAAGTCAGCGTGTGTGATTATACTCCTGCCAGTACGAGATGCCAGTGGCCAAATTGTTTATAAAAGAAAAAAAAAAGAAGCAGTAGGTCAAGGTTAATGTTCATTTCAGTGCAAACTAGAGCTGTTAATCACCTACTGCAAAATAAATGCTTAGCACTGACTTGTCATTTGGCAGCTAATAGCAGTACAGACCAAGCAGGAGATAACAGTGGCCTACTTCTGTGAAAGCTCCAGACATTTTGTTCGTATCCAATTAGTCCACACTTTTACCATGGCTTGTTTATTGTTGGAGAGTAATTATGACCAGGGCTTCTTACCCATACTAAAACAATTCCTTAAATTATGAATGAAGGAAGATAAACATGAAGATATATATATATATATATATATATATATATATATATATATATATATATAATATATATATATATATATATATATATATATATGTCTCTGTATTGCAAATGTGACTAAGTGTAACATTACAGTCATGTATAAAGGTGGGATCAGGGATTTTTGAAATCAACTATTTGTCAGATTTGGTGATATACTACTACTCTTTGGGATACAAGTGCTCTTTTAAATCCATCACGACATTTTATAATAACTCTAGAGAACAACTTCTTGTTCCAGTGTGCTTTTATACGCACACGTATTCGTGCACTTTACCATACCGAGGATTGGCGCCTGTGTTTTGGACGGACTGTGCGTTGACTCCGTGTCGCGGACTGATCGCGTCACGCGCTCCGACCTCTTTCGTCGCATGCGGTTGACGTCATTCAGAGGCGGCAAGATGGCTACGGCGGCTTGGCTGCATGGCCCTAAGAATATGCGGCTGACTGAGGGCTTGGTGTCTGCGCTAAAAGAAGACCGCCCCGAATACTTGCCTGCGCTTTTAGCGGATTACCGGGAGCACGGCGTGGTCGGGACGCAGGTGAGTCGACCGCTAGCGCCCCGGAGGAGATAGCAGTGGTTACTGCAGCGCTCCATCCGTGGACGATGAGGATGAGGATGAGGATGATGTCGTCTTTGTGTGTTCGCTGACATTCACTTTATAAATGTCGTGTCGCTGCAAAAAAAGACATTTTGTACAAACCAACCCACACGATTCTGGCATTTCCATCACATGAATACGTCCCGAGTGTAGCGGGCACGTGACGTTTACACCACGCAGCTGTGTGGGACAGGTTTCCAGCCCTGATCCTGAGGTCCTACCTGTCGTGGGCACGTCAGTGTTTTTCCTGCTCTGACACTCTCACTTCAACAGGACATCACAATAATAGACATTAGTGAACTGAGGTCAGGGTGTAAGAGCAGCCAAAACACTCAGGTGTGCAGGACAGTGGCAACTCCACGTCCATGGTTAAGAACATGGGCTCGTTTTCTTCTGGTGTGAATTTGTTGATATTCCCACATCACATCTATAGCTATCATGTAACCGCTCTGTGCTGTTTTTTTGTACTGCAGAACTGCGGGACAGTGGGAGGACTTGTGGGCATCAGCAACTCACGCCTGGGTTCCAGCAAAACAAGGTGGGCATCAGAGATCAGTGTCACTCATAAACACACCTCCCTGTTCTGCTATCGTTCTATCGAAAGGAACGATTCTCACATTATAATATCAATCCTGCCTGGGATTTAATAACAAGTGGGGTGTAATATTTACCTAATGTGAATAGGAACTATTAGTTTTTCGTTTTTGCAAATAAGTCAGCATTCTGTCACTCAGTCATATATGTAGGGATCACTGCATTATCTCAACTTTCAAAAAGTATTTTTCTTCCAAAAGCAGAAGAGTTGATTAATATTCTCTCGTTCCTTCACAATAAAGCCCCGTAAAGTGGAAGGAATGTAGTTTAACAGTTTAATAACATTGTTACATTTACATTTGTGGCATTTAGCAGATGCCCCTTGTCCAGAGCGACGTACAACAGTACTTTGAGTACGCTAGAGAACAAACTTGAGATAAATCAGCCTACAACTATGAGTTTTTTTTTTTTTTACAAAGCAAACTTGGAAAGTGTCAGTTTAAGTGTTTTAGGAAAAGGTAGGTCTTCACCCGTCGTTCGAAGATAGCCAGGGACTTTGCCGTTTGGACATCTAGGGGAAGTTCATGTTCTCCAGAACAGAGAAAAGCCTTGAAGTGTACTTACCTCTCATTATGAGAGAAGGAGGTACCAGTTGAGCAGTGCTGGAGGATCTCAGACAGCGTGGTGCAGTGCGAGGTGTGATGAGGTCTCTGAGGTAAGATGGTGCTGGTCCATTTTTGGCCTTGTAGGCAAGCATCAGTGTTTTGAATCTGATACTGGAAGGCAGTGAAGGGAGTGCAGCAGTTGGGTGGTGTGGGAGAACGTGGGTGGATTGAACACAAGTCACGCAGCTGCATTTTGGATCATCTCCAGTGGACGAATAGCGTTCAGAGGAAGACCTGCCAGCAGAGAGTTGCAGTAGTCCAGTCTCAAAATGACAAGAGACTGAACAAGCACCTGGGCAGCCTGTGTGGACAGAAATGATCGAATCCTTCATATGTTGTAGAGAAAAAATGAACGAGCCGCATTAGTGACATGTGAGGAGAAGGACAGTTGATTGTCCATAGTTACCCCCAAGGTTGTGAGCAGAGGCTGAAGGGAAGAGCAGAGAGTCATGAAGAGTTATTCAGAAAACCAGGTAAATAATGTAAAAGGGCAGCAGCAGTGCGTTCCATGTTTGTTTGAGCGAAATGTTTCAAATTTCTTCATTTTGTGAAATTTTATGTCTTTATTTGATTTATTTAATTCAGCTGTAATCAAATAAATGTTTAAATTAATACAAAATTTTCATTTTGTAAACAATCACCACTAATCTGTGTGCAGTTTCCTTGATAACCAATCAAGTGAACTCATAATACAATTTATTATATCTCTATTGCAATATTGGCCACAATATTCGCAACATGACATTCAGATTATTCAGTTATTCAGAGATCTTGACCTGGAAATGATTCACATGGGATGACCAGCAGTTCTGTTTTGCTGGGGTTGAAATTATTAATATTCTTAAAATAAATGTGAATTTATGTAAAAATGTAATACAATAGTTTTTTTTCCCCCCAGTGTTCTGATATGTTATCATGTTATTCAGGTTTGAGGGTCTGTGCTTGTTGTCTATGCTGGTGAAAGACAGTTCAAGTGAGGTGTTTCAGCAGCATTGTCTCTCATGGCTTCGTTCTCTGCAGCAGATCATCCAGGTGAGACATTTTATACATTTCTCAGTGGGACACACAGCAGCATTGTATCCAGAAGGGCTTCAAGGATTTTGGTTATTAACTCAACTTTCTTTTCCATATTATTTTTCGTGTGCGCTCAATTAGAAATGTACGCTTTTCCATTATTCATGTTGGTATGTTTTTTTTTCTGTCATTACTTTTCCAATAATTAATCATAATGGACACGGAACAAAAAATCAAGTAAACATTTGTCTGGTTCGTTGTGTTTATGCTTTCAAAAGCCACGTTGAGCTAATTTAATCCTTAACCTGCACAGATGTTTAATTACAATAAGCAGACCTACTTTTCCTGCTTTTTGTGGGCTTCTTAGTAGTAGTTAAAATGTAATTCATGTGGTTATTATGGTCAAAAAATGTACGACATAATGTAGTTGCTTGTGCTGTAATCACTGAGACTGTCCTAGTTGTCCTTTAAGGTGGTGGAACATAAAGTGTGTGTGAACGCAGTGCTGTAGCTGGCTAAGAACAAGACTGTTTAAAATGGTTATAACAATTTTGGAAGCTACTTTTATTTGCTTCGGATGTTTACTGTTACAGGTTTTTACTGTTTCTTACTATACAGAATGCTGCTTTGCCAGATTAATTCAAAACAAATCACTCAGTGTTTTCTGTCTCTTTCTCTCTTTGTATCTGCTTCCTGTCCTTGTAAACGCACATGCAGTCGCAGGCCCCTCTGCCATCGGTGCAGTTAGCAGTAAGTGTGCTACAGGACGTACTGCATTACTCGTCTCAGCTGCCCGAGCTCGCCAGAGAAGTGGGACTTAACTCCATCCTAGGCATTCTGACATCTCTACTGGGCCTCAAGTCTGAGGTGAGTTCTTTAAAGTAATTATTGTGATTTAAAGTAAAAAAGTAAACGACACTAAGCGGAACCATTGCTATGTTTCCACACGGACCGTTAATGAGGCGATACCAGAGAAACTGTACCGCTTCTAACCTTCATATTAATTACATAAGCAGAGAATATTTGTTTTCGATGTGAATTGGTTTATTGAATAGTGAATATACATTTCCATCTTTCATATCCATATATTTATTATTTGGTTGTCGACCCCAGAGGGTTACCGTATTTTCCGGACTATAAGCCGCTACATTTTTCCCACTCTTTGAACCCCGCGGCTTAAACAACGAAGCGGCTAATTTATGGATTTTTCCTGGGTTTTTCCCAGTTTCACAAAGTTCAAGCCAAAAAACTGGTCGACATAACATTAGACCAATGAAATTGCCGAACGGGTTCAGGTGAACCAATTAAATTCTTTATATTAAACCGCGCTCCCACTGAATCGGGCCGGACCACATCATAAATAGAGATGAGGTTCCTCTGACGTTTGACCTGCCTCTCACTCGGACTGTCTACATTTAAGGTGAATCATTCGTCATGCTGAAAACAACCAGGCAACCGATGCCAAAAGAAAAACTCTCGAGAGAAATAGTTGTGAGTTGTGTGAAAGGAAGGAGGAAGACAGTGAACAATGACTTTCTTGGTAGGCTACTGTTTAGATACAAGTCGTTGTAACGCGTTGAGTCTGGGTGAAGGGAGAGCTCACTAACTCCAGTTGCAACAGAAATCATATAAGCACAGACAGGTTTCCAAATCTCGTGCTTTTTTTAACGGCGTTACGGGTTAGTCAAAGAAACTTAAAAATTAGCATCAGAAAATAATAAGGACATAATCCTCGGTCTTGCACACATGCAGTAATAGCGGAAAAAGGCTATTCCCAAAATGCCGCTCTGCTCTTAAAGGAGCCACAACATATTTCACCCGTTAGACCGTGTAACAGACACTGTCTTTCACTAAAGCCTGTGTAAAGTTCATTAGTTTCAATGTACACGGCTTATACACAGGAGCAGCTTATTTATGTTCAAAATAAAAATCTTTGTAAAATTCAGTGGATACGGCTTATATTTGGGTGCGCTTAATAGTCCGTTAATTACGGTAATTAAATGCATCATGGCTGATTTTGGTGCTGATTTGAGACTTGGCGCATCAATAAAAACAAATGCTTACTAATAAAAAAATCTTTCGGTGGATTATGTTGCTCTCTTATATTTATTGATTTATATCTTTAATAAAAATGGTCAAACAGAAATGCGTGCTGCATTAATCACGCGTCAATAAAATGTATCTTTTTGTTTTGCGTGTACATTTTATACTAGATTGTTCTAATCTTTAAACTTGCTGTTTCCAATCAAATACATGATGCAGAACTTTTTGCGTGGTTAGAATTAGCGCTGCACGATTAATTGTATCGCAATCGCGATGACGGCTTGTGCGATTATATGACAGCGATTTAATGAAATAAATAACTGCATGTGCTCGCATACTGTCTGAGAACAGTTCGCAGATTTACTGTGCCACTAACAAAACAAAAAAATGACCAGATAGTCTCAGTTTATGCAGTGCACGTGTGGTCACGTGACTTGTGCAGCACGGAGACCAGGTGAAGATGGATGCTGAGCAGACCGACACTGAACTGGTAGCTAAAAGACGCTACCTCTGTTATATGGTGATAGTTTAGCTTTAAGATCACCAACGCTGAGAAGTAAGAAGAACTGTGCAAGATTTACAAAATTAAAGTTGCTAAATCATGTGATAAAATTATAAATCATTTCAACAGATCTCACTGGTTCTGGGTTTGAAGAGAGACGACAGGCGATGTTTTTTCTTTTATCTTTCATTCACGCTTTCTTTTTCCTCGTACCCATGCCGGGACACACCCACTCTTTCTTCAACACCATCCTCTTTCTCTCTCTCAATTTCTCTCTCTCTCTCTCTCTCTCTCTCTCTCTCTCTCTCTCCTGGTATCTGTTACATCCCCCTATGGCTCTACCCTCCCACTACAATTCTCCACTCTAACATCATACAAATCATTAGCAATCCCCCCCCCCCAAAAAAAAAGGTTAAACACATTTAATAATAATGATTGCATTGAATTCTGCATCTTAAACTTTCACAGAAAACTAGGTAAATAATGTAAAAGGGCAGCAGCAGTGCGTTCCATGTTTGTTTAAGCGAAATGTTTCAAGTATCTTCATTTTGTGAAAATTTGTTTTTATTTGATTTATTTAATTCAGCTGTAATCAAAGAAATGTTTAAATTATTACAAAATTTTCATTTTGTAAACAATCACCACTAATCTGTGTGCAGTTTCCTTGATAACCAATCAAGTGAATTCATAATACAATTTATTATATCTCTATTGCAATATTGGCCACAATATTCGCAACATGACATTTTTCCCAAATCGTGCAGCCCTAGTTAAAAACCATACAAACTGATGTAAAGGAGTACATCTGTGGACTTTAATATGTACATCTGTACATATTGTGTTATCCAAATGTGCATTGTCTGAATTAAAACCGTTGTTGTTGTTGCAGTGCCAACTGGCTGCCATGGAGGGAATGATGGCTTGTATGACGTATTACCCTCGGGCATGTGGATCTCTAAAGGTAAGGGCTGCGGTGCTCACATTAGTGAAATTATTGGTGTTACTACGGCGCCTGCATGTTTGTGTTTACTATAACCACTTGCTTGTGCAGGAAAAGCTGGGGGTTTATTTCCTATCTAAGATGGACTCTGACAATCCTAAAGTGCAGGATGTAAGTGAGATTTTTATGATGTATGAAATTTGTTAACTTGTTTCTTAGGTTTTTTTTGCTTTTACTATTAGTTTACAAAAATCAGTTGTAGATTGGGTGTTAACTTGAAATTTGTATTTATGTCTCTAGGTGGCTTGTGAGTGTTACGGGCGACTGCCTTGTCTGGGAGGTGTGCTGGAGCGTGGAGGTGGTGGACGAAGAGCTGAGGGATGGACCAGTCATGTACACTGTCTTCTGGTATCAGCCAATAGCATTCTGGGACAGTTATACCAGGGCATAGAAACAGGTGAGAGAAATTTTGAAGCATGTCATCTGATGCATGTCATCTTATTTTTTTTTAAGAATTGTGTACCCAGTAGTTGACTTCTGTGTATTTATTGTATTGTGTTGTATGCATGTAATTGTGCTGCAGGTCTGTTTTTATGCACTGCTTTTCTCTTTGTACTACTGGGTTTATGTATATGTTGAACCTTGAACCTGAAGGCACAATATCCATCACATTTTAATCCTTAATTTACAGTGCATTCAGAAAGTATTCAGACCCCCTTCACTTTTTACATTTTATGTTGCAGCCTAATACTAAAATCAGATTGATTTTTTTGAAAAAAAATGTTTTACTTATTATTCAGCACCCCATAATAACAATACAAAAAATTCAAAAAATGTTTGTAAATGGGACACTTAGTAATTAGCTCAGGTGTATCCCTATTCTCTTGATTGTTGCTAAGGTGTTTCTGCTCCTTGATTAGGATCCACCTGTGGAAAAGTTTTTTGATTAGACATGATTTGGAAAGACACACATCTCTATAGAAGGCCTCACAGCTGACAATGCATGTCAGACCAAACACAAAAGTCATGAGGTCAGAGGAAATGTTGAAAGGTAAAGATCTAGGGAAGGCTACAAAATTAGTGTTTTACAGTCCCTTCAGACACCAACAATGTCATTGTTCTTTTAGCTGCTTATTTATTACATGGCCAGATGTGGATCATTCCATAATTATTTCACTTGAGAGCAATCAAAGTGTGGCTTTTGGAATCGGGGAAAAAATTTGTTACCTCGTAATTTTTTGACTTAATACATTTGAAGAATTGTGGTATCAGGGTGGCACAAAAAAGCTTTTAATCTTTTTTTTCTGGAATATCAGTTTGCTGAATTATTGCTTTAGCAGTGGGAAAGAAAACAAATCAAACAGTTATTGGTGGTCCTGGTGTGATTTTATTTGTTGTGAAACAGTGAAAGTCTAAGTATCGAGATGACATTCGGTAAAGCGTTTTATTTTTTATGTTTAAATTTCTAACTTTCAAACACCAAATGCCACAGTGAACCCTGATAGCATTATCATAAATGGTACGCTTGATATCACACAGTACAAAGTAAACACAGCTGAATACTTTGCAAGTTAACAGGCCACTGAAGCATGTTTCTCAGAATAAGATAAGGAAGGCCAGTCAAGGTAAAAATGCTGTGCAGCTGATGACCGTTTGAAGCTTCACTAGTTAAAATTTTCCTCTTACTTCTTTCAAATGTACTTTTTCTCCTCAGAAGAGGCCATACGGTATGAGGGTCCAGGAGTAGAGCTGTCCTTTCCTCCGCTGGACGATGTTGATCCACTGTTGATTCTTCAGCTTCGCCATCGTTACAAAGCAGTGTGCCTGGCTCTTAAACATACACTCAGGTAGTGTTTGCGTGTGCTCCAATTATGTAGCTGTAAAATCCCCCGAGTAGTTTAGCTGTGAATAAATGTGCTATTTCTAAAAGGTTGGCCAAGTTTCTTCTTTGTACATAAGTATCGGTATAATTATGTTAAAAAAATCTAGTTAGTAATTTGCTGTGTTCTCAGGAATGTTGCCTTATAAAATAAATGTTTTTATAGACTTGTTTTTATTTATCTGTTGTCTATGTAATTTGGTATCCAATCCAATTTTGTATTCTCTCTATTGTAGTGTTGATCCTGCCACCTCAGTGCGTCTTCCCATTCAGCAAGTCCTTAATGTGGTGTGCCGTGCCCTGGCTGTCAGCATTAAGAACATTGTGAGTCTTCAAGATTGAACAAATGACCGTTTTTAATAAATGTGGACCAAAAAATGTTTTAATGACAAATACACCAACATGCACTGAGGGGACACTATATTGGGAACACTTATTAATACCAATACTTTTATTGATAGCTTGTTAATACCAATCATTGCTTGAATGCTGTAGCTTATTTGACTATTGATGCTGAACATCTGCATCCCCATGGATGCAATTTGCCATCATCTTTTGACTACTTCCAGTATGATAATGCTACAAAGCAAGCATCACCTCAAACTGGTTTAATGGATATGACAACGAGTTCAGTGTTCTTAATTGGTTTTCCCTCGCACCTGATCTTCAGTAGAACACTTTTAGGTTGTGATCGAATGAATGAAGGAGCACCTTAAATGTATTGATGCGGTCTTCTTAGCATGGACCAGAATTTCAAAAACTGTTTCCAGCATCTTGTGGAATCCATGACATAAATCATTTTTTGAGAGCAATGATCTAGTATTAGTGTTGCATTTCTAATTAAGTTTTCAAACATGCACGTGTGTGCGCGCACACACACACACACACACACACCACACACACACACACACACACACTGCAAGGCAAGTTATGTTTATTGCAAAAATTATTGCAAAAGTCTCCATGTGAAGGTTCTAAGGAACATCTCAAATCTTTGACTAAATGGCATTTAGGTTGATGTACAGAATAAAGATTAGAAAAAAGGCATATTCACCAATATGTCCACATGTTGGTGTATTTTTTTTTCCCCCAGAATTATTGTCTGATGCTAGAAATCAGTTAATTGTTTGTGTGTTTGTTTTACAGAATGTCACAGGTGAAGGCTGCTTGAAACTGCTGGTATTACCATCAATACACAGTGACTCTTTGGAGGTGCTCTCTGCTCTAATTAAAGCGTGGGTAAACACAAACCATTTAATAAACATGTCTGTTCTATTAACACACCATGTACTGTGCTGTAGAATAGAATGGGATTGTTTTTTGAAATAAATTCATATGCTAAATACTTTAGTCTTGTGTGTTTCAGTGTGGGTGCCGGCCTTGTACAGTATTGCAATGTGCTATCCAGGCTTTTCTCGCAGGCACTATGTGCATGGTCGCCCCTGCCAGAGGCCAGCCTTGGTCAACAAAGATCATACAGGTAACAGATGTATCTGAAACTATAACATGAAAATGAAATTAGCTTTTTCTTTCCTGCATGTGTGTTATTCACTTAAGCATAAGTCACATATGAGAATCAAAGGATTATAAATTCTAGCCATTGTTCTTATTATAGTGTATTGTCTTGTCCACAGTGCTGTCCGGGTTGCCCTGTATAACACACTGGAGCTGTGGGTGCATGTAGGCAGGGCCTCTTCCTCAGTGCTGCAGGGAAACTCCTCCCACTCAGAGCTGCTTTTTGCTCATCTCATCGGTGACATCACACCAGGAAACGAGGCTGTTAAAGTGAGTCAAATGCACATAGTAGTATTAAAAAACCAATGCCAGCAGACTGGTTGGAAGGTATGCTGGAAAAAATGTTTGATTTTTAAATCTCAAAAATATCCAGATTTTTTTCCTTATGTATTCCTGTTCAATTAATTCCTGAATGCACTGTTTGCACTCCACTGCTGGCACCAAGATCCAAGTCCCACTGTACGTAGTCATATCATTATATTTTAGTGCAATTATATTTAGTTTATTCTTTTGTCTATTTTTTTCCTATTATTCTTACATTTTCTTTTGCTGCTGGTCTCTGAGAGCTCAATTTTGTTGTATCACTACAATGGCAATTAAGTCTAATAATGACAATCGGGAAAAAATTGTCATGCACAATACCTGCATGCAAATTCAGGTGTTCTGGATGACTGAAGTCTGGAATCCATAGACATGATAAGACGCTAATTTTTTTCACTGGGGATAATTATGTTAAGGGTAATTGTTCCATCTGTATTGTGAAGCTCTGTCCAGTGAGTTTTGATGTATAAAGAAGAATTATCTGAGATTATTGTTAGTGCAACACCAATTGGTTGAATGCTGATAAGGTTTATATAACATTTGATAAAGGCCCTGATTAGATATTGGAACTTATCCATATCATTTATTTAATTACTTCCTCACTGTTTGAAATGTGTTTTGAAGATATTTCTGACATGCAAGTAATTACCAGGAAGGTCTAGACCTGGTGGAGATGAAAGCATTCTCTCAATTCTTTTGCTTTGGCTTAATTCTTCTTGTTCAGCGTTAATAATGGTTGCCTAAACGCGACAGCTTTTTGGATTTCATATTGAGTTAACAAAAAACGCTCTCAAGTGAAATAAACAAAAATGTATGCACATCTGACCATGGAACAAATGAGCAGCTAAAACATCAATTACATTGTTGGTGTCTGAATATTTATGGACCAGTGTGTGGAACACTAGTTAGCACCGACTTCTATGTTCAGGTTAGACAAAATTAGAAAAACACCTTTTTTTTTTCTTTGTTTCTTTCTTTAAGGATGACATTAATTTAACTAGTATGTGATTTTAAATAGATCTTTTGAGTGTTTTCCCTCCTTCAGTAAATGCAGTGAACTCTTATGAGTACTTATATGACAAATTTGCAGCAGTGTCAGACATGAATTTATCTAGTGTTATGGTGCTATGTATTTTTGCGTCCGTTACATGATTTGTGCAGGTCAGCAACAACTTTGGTCTTTGGTTTTTCCCTTGGTAATGGATGACAGATTTTCTATGGGCTGAAAGCAAAACTATTGAAAATATTATAGTGCAAGTTTTATTAAAATAATAAAAAAATAAGTTTTTGAAAGATCAGTAGTTTCTTCTGTTTGACTGAAAAAATAGAAATAATTTTTGTATGTTTATTTAAAATAAATCTATTTTATTTATATAATGTTTGCTTTTTTATTTGACCAATCTGCTTGACCCTTTAAGGTAGTGGATTGCATTGCCTCTATTCTTCTTGCTCCTACTCACTTGGTTTGTGTTGTTCCTCTCATCTAGCTTCGTGCAGGACAGACACCGATTTCTGACCTGGTTACTGCAGGGAAGCCGGGACCTCGGCGGACAAAAGGAATGGGTATAGGAGATCCGGGTGGAGTCTCGCTACAAAGAAAGGGTGATGCATTAGCCAATCAGGACACGTGTTTTGCAGCTTTACGAGGTGAGCTGTGAGAAACCCGGGGTAATCTATCTTTTTATTTACTTTAGACTGAAAGCATTATTGTTTTTCTTTGTTTAATTGCAGTTCTTAGGCAGATCATTTTGACTAGTGGCACACTCTTGAAAGAGGATCTACACAAGGTAAATACATTTTTATGCAATTGTGATTAGATTTTTTGTCTCCGGAAGTCATGCATGTTTTGACAAATCCTGGTTGGAAATGGCAAAGATTTGGAATATTGTGCATCATTTAGGATTAAAACCTGGTGCGGAAAATGATGACTTTGCACAAATTTCGGATAACCTGTATCTACATACTAATTACTACCACAGTGTTTGGTTTCGCATGCAGCTACAGCTAGTGCCCAGATGGTATGATTGAATGCAAGGCTTCATTTTGTTACTAAATGCTTAGGTAGCTAGCTAACAGTATGTAACCGCCTGATGTTCACTTGTTTGTCATCCTTACAAAATATTCCAATGGAAACTTCTAGTTAAAGCACTTACATTATTGGCAATGTGCACTCATGTCTCTGTGATGCCATTTCTTATCTGTCTCTCACAGAAACTGCAGGAGTTGGTGGTGCCACTGTGTGCAAGACTTCAGCAGCAGGCACAGTGCAGTAACTGGGATGTGGATAGTGTCAGTGGCCAGTATGGCAGTGCTGCCCCACGCTGTGAACTCTATGCCCTGTTGCTGGCGTTGGTGCTGGTCCCATCTCCACGCTGGCCTGCTCCACTCTCCTGCGCTGTATGCGTATTCAGCCAAGGACGCCGAGACCGTAACATCACTGTGAGTGATCAGCACTTCAAATCTGACACAGATTTTCAGCATTATTCATGAGTATTTACTCTAAATTTCCTCAGCATTTGTAAGAATTGTTTCTGATTCTGTACTAAGAGAAATTGTGCAGACATAACTAAAGCTTATACATACTTGGAAATAATGTGCTTGTGAAACTTTATGGGAAATATAACTGGGGATAGTGATATTGAATATTGTTGATATTGTAAATGGTGTTTGCACAATAGAAGAATTACAAGATAGAACCTTTTGAATTCTGCATATCAGGGTTCATTACTTGTTTGCTTACTTGTATTCACTTAGTTGTCACACTCAGTCTACTGCTTATTTTGACATTATATCTGTGTCTCACCCTCGTCAGGTTTCTTCATTTTGTGCTGAGGCATTGACTATATGCAATGCTTTACTTCACCCACGTACTCCATCCATCTCCCTCCCTCTACCTCCACTTACTCTAAAGCCAACTCCAGCTTCGTCTGTCCTCACCCCTACGCAGAATCCCTCTCTCTCCCTCCCTACACTCTTAGGAGGACCTGCACCAGGACCTTCCTTTGCTCCCAGACATCCTCTGAGCTTAGGCACTGCTTCGCTCCTAGGCTCTTTAGAGAACCACCTTCCCCTGGGTGCTCCTGTCCTCCCCACACCAGCTGGTGCCACTGGTACCCAAGGTGAGTTGCTACTCTCCTCCTCTGCCCAAGCAGCTGAGCTAGCAGGACTAGCACCCCCTGAAACCCAGCGTCAGGTGTTTGTGCGCTATGACAAGGAGGAGCCTGAAGATGTGGAGATATCTTTGGAAAGCGATTCAGATGACAGCGTGGTTATTATGCCCCAAAGCATGATGCTGGAGATGCAGGATGGAGCTGCTAACACGCAAAGTCTCCCTCCACCACCAGGCAGTGCTATGCCTGTGCCAAATGCTGGACTGGGAAATGATGCCGGCCCTGTTGAAACCTCACTTTCTAACGATATCCCCACATCCATCGCCCATCAGCTGATGCCACCCGATTCCAACATCAACTCTTTTCCAGGGTCTAGTCAAACAGAGCAGCTGGTTTCACTGGTGCCACCTCTGAACTCTAATACTGTGACTCTTCCAGTATCCTCTAATTCACTGCCTGCTGGTGCACAGCTTCAGCAGATGTTGATGCAGCCTTCATCAGGTGGACAGCCAAACCAACTTGGAATGTCCTTACACATGCAGCTCCAAAACCAACTAGTACAGTCCAGTCGCCAGCCTGCCGCCAATGAGCAGGACCAGAACGTCATTAACATAAACAGCACAGATGATGAAGAAGAGGAGGAGGAGGAGGAAATGGAAGATGAAGAAGAACTGGGAGAGGAGGAAGAAGAGGAAGAGGGCCTGGAAGAGGATGAAGAGGAAGATGAACGCAGATATCGTGATTCGTTCTGCCGGGAGGAATATGAGTGCTTTGATGATGAGGATGATGATGAGGATGAAGGGGATGAGATGGAGGAGGAAGATGAAGAGGAGGAGGATGATGAGGAAGAGATCCAGGAGGCTGAGATCTTGGAGGCTGACAACCGGAGGGATGTTCTTGGTGTAGAGGAGGGGGAAGTAATGATTGAAGGGCAAGAGGAAAGGGGGGTGGGCACATTCCCAATTGAGGGTGAAAGACAGGAAGAAGGTGGAATTGAGGAAATGAAGGCGGTGCAGAGCATCTATGAGGAAGAGGAAATAAAGGACAAAGGGGGCGTAGAAGAGATTGAGAACATTGGTGCTGTAGAGAGGAATGAAAGTGTGGTAGGAGAGCAACAGATAGAGACTCATGTGATTGGTGCAGAGGGAGAGCAAAGCGAAGAAAATGCTTCTATAGAAGCAGCCGATCAAGAAGTGCAGTCGCAAGAAGAGGAAGCATCCGGACCACAGTCAGTGGTGACCACCGAGGATTCTGGGATAATTCCAGAGGGACAGGAGCAGGAGGTGGCAATAGAGGTCAGAGATGACGAGCAAAGTGCCGCAGCACAACAAGAGGAGATCCCCAATGCAAACACAACAACTACGTCAGAGGACGCTGTACCACAGCAAGCAGTGGAGGCAGCAGAGAAAGAGGTGGCTGGAGAGACTCCGGTAGAGCCAGAAGAGGCACGTGGGACAAAGAGGAAAATAGAGGACAGAGAAGAAGGAGAGGAGTCTGAACAAAGCAGTGAGAAGAAAAAGGTCAATTTTAGCAAATCACTATTACTGAACAGAAGGCCTTATAACCTGTAGCCAATAATACTTAGTGTTTAATGGGGGGTGGGACTTTAAATGTAAGAAAAGAGAAGAAGCAAAAATTATTTGGAAGTTAAATAAAATGAATGCGTGTTTATATATAAATTAAATGTTGCTACTTTGTGCAAAACCAGTAAACACTGGGGCTATAGACTCTAGCAGGTCTGGCACTATTAGTTTTGTTGCTTTAATGCTAATTCATCTGGCTGAATTGTTTTAAATTAAAAAGATAAAGTAAAAACTTTCTCTTCCCAATCTTCTTCCCAGCTGGATGATGAGGCAATGGCTTCCATGTTGGCGGATTTTGTGGACTGCCCTCCAGACGATGAGGACCACGGTGCATCTCACTCACATTCTTAAATTAAATCCATCTTCAAGAGCCATAATTTGTTTGTTGATGTCCTGGACTCCTTCCGAAGGTTCATGCATCATTAATTACATACAGATATAATTCATTTAAACCTAAAACCTTTTATCAACTGTAATGACCAAGTTAACGGTTTTTATCTGTGATGCAGTCATGGTGTACCTCGTGATACCTTCTTTTAATGGTATCTAAAGTTTTTTTTCTGACTTAAATGTTGGAACTGATTGTGTTACCATCCAAACAGTTGGTCAGTGTTTTGTGTAAATTACTTCTCACAGATCAACCAGCAATCTTCCCTGTGAGAGAGAAAAAATGTACAGACAGACCTGTTGGTGTTCAGAACATGGATTGCATGCCTTCAGCCTTCCTACTTAACTTTACTATTGGAGTATGGTTCCTTCTCTGTAACATTTACACTAAAACATTTGGGGATCACCATGTGGAAGATGATATGGTTATTGTAGTTCTTATGGATTTTTTTCCTCGTATTTCAGTTTTGTACCATCATTTGTTACATATGTGTTTATTTTCTGTTGGTCACAAAAGACAATTAAAAGCAAAAGCGAAAAAAAATTTAAATGCCTTGTTACCCTTTATACAGCTACATAGAGTAAAAGTGTTCATCAGGCCTGGTGCTCTCTGGGGGTTTGGGCATCACTTGATTTACAAATGAGTCTGGAGAGCATTCATTTATTTTAGTAGAGAGCTGTATAATTGGTCGAGTTCCATCTCCAGCCTCAAAAAGCCTAACCCTCAGAATGCCTCACCATCATCTGTTGCTGAGAGAGATGTAGTGGTTTCCTTGATCATCTGGCATGTTTTTGACACTGTTCCCAGTGTTTTACCCCAACAGATTGTTTTACAGACCTGTGACGTCTGCTCCTGATTCCCACTCTGTATGTTTCTGTCTGGCCATTTCATTTCCTGTTACTGATCCCCTCAATATACAATCACCACAATCTGTGAGCCAGTATTAACTGTGTTCTGCTTTTGGCACAACAATAAATAACATTTAGTGTTTAACAGTTTTACTGCATTTTTGGGATTATATTTTAAGATTTTTTTACCAGCAAAAAAACAGGAGAAAATTTTCCTATTTGTCAAATGACACTGTCCAGATATGATCATTGTACTGACACATCACTTGTGTTTGGAGATGGCCTTTCCTCCTTCCTGGCAGCTCCATCCTCAGCATTCTCCCACCGATATACCCCATGTCCCTCCTCTGCACATGTCCAAACCATCTTAAATCTCACCTCCCTCACCTTGTCTCCAAAATGTCCTACATGCGCTGTCCCTCTAATAAACTCATTTCTAATCCAGTCCATCCTCGTCACTCCCATTGAAACCTCAACAACTTCAGCTCTGCTACCTCCAGCTCCACCTCCTTTCTTTTATTCAATGCCACTGTCTCTAAACCATACATCACAGGTCTCACCACAGTCCTATAAACTTTCCCTTTCACTCTTGCAGATACTCTTCCATCACAAATTACTCCTGCTATCACTCTTCTCCACCCACTTCACCCTGCCTGCACTTTTTTCTTTACTTCTCTAACACTCTCCCTTACTTTACACTGTTGACCCCAGGTACCTGAACTCCTCCACATTCTCCACCAATTCTCCCTGCAACCGCACCACTCGACTGTCCTCTCTCTCATTCACACACATGTACTCTGTCTTACTCCTACTGACTTTCATTCCTCTTCTCTCCAGCACGTACCTCCATCTCTCCAGACTTTTCTTAACCTGCTCCCTACTCTCACCACAAATAACAATATCATCTGCAAACATCATAGTCCATCGAGACTCTAGTCTGACCTCGTCTGTCAACCTGTCCATCACCACTGCAAACAGGAAGGGGCTCAGAGCCAGTCCTTGATGCAGTCCAACCGCCACCTTTAACCGGTCTGTCGTTCCTACTGCACAATTTACTGCTGTCACACGTTCTTTTTCTTCTATGAATGTACAATAAGTGATTTTTATGTAAGAAATTAACTGTAAAGTGGAGAACCCGTTGTTTAAAAAAAAAAAATATTTTAGATGGGCATTATTTTTAGTTAGGCCCAAGGTTTCAATTTTGGTTTTAGGAAAAAAGTAGTATTGTGGTATCTTTAGAACAGATGACAAATCAGACAGCATAAATTGTGCCTGAGAGTTCCTTATTTTCAGCATGATCATTCAAGTTTCTAAACTGGTAATAACTAAATATTTATACGGAACTGTTTTTTTTTTTTTGGCTTTCAGTTTTTTTTATTTGTATGTACATGTCCAGCTTGTGTCGGTGGGACTTTTGGGAGTTTTTTGTTTCACTCTGCTGGATGCCTCACAGCTCCAACAAGCTTTAAGAACACATGAACACACTATCTATTCATTATTATAATGTATTCATATTTACTTATATCCTTTACTTTTACAAAGGGATAACATTAAAATTCTAACTGCCATAGAACTTACCTAAAACATTGCTTTACCAGTTTTAAAACACTTACCAGGAACATCAATTATGAACTGCTTGTCGTTTTTGACCATTGTTTTTCTTTTTTATTCTTTTTTTTTTGTTTCTTGCAATAACAATACAAATAAAAAATATAGTATCATAAAGTAAAACAATACAAATCAAGAAAATGATTACAGGGTTATTCCCAACCAACCCAAAGGTGACAACCCATACCAGATCTCACCTCAAGATCAAGATAAACTATATGTGCTACAGTCAAAGCACTCTGTCCTTAATAAGTGTGGTTGCCATTGGCAGGCCAAAATCTTTTTTAGCTGCAGTAGGACCAGTTCACAGGTCTAGAAATGATTAATTATTTTGAAAAAACAGATCTGTAGAAAGTCTAATATTTCTGCCTTGAATATCATAATGTATTGCACACCAAAATCTTTTGTCCTTGAGGCAACCGAGAACTTAAAAAAAAAACTGCAAAAACCCTGACCAAAAGTCACAGTTAGGGGATGTTCTGAGTTTTATTAACTAGTGTCTTCTGAGAATTAGGTACCAGCCACAATGCATATTAGTAAATATTCCAAATTCCATTTACATTTATATATATATATAATATATTATATTTTATATATATATATATATATATATATGTGTGTGTGTACTGGGTGTGTACATCACTGATACCATCCCCTAAGTTTGTCTGGGACTTCATATGCTTATATAGCAGAACTGTTTTAAGTACAAAGAGAGCAAAACAGGTAAAAAAAAAATAATAATAATTTATAAATCTTATGAATGGGCTACATGCTAAAACCATCCCAACAAATAAATCTAATAGGGACATTAGGACTTAAACTCACAACAGCTTAACCAAAAAGATCTGTTTACACACAGATTGACTCAGGCTCTGGAACTTCTCTTTTGCTATTTTATTTACAAGACTCTCATTTTTACTAACTTTCACTCTGACTCAAATGAGGATAGGTTCTCTTTTGATTTTGGTTCCTCTCTTGGGTTCTTCCTCATATCATCTCACTGATGTTTTCCTTGACACTGTCATCAATGGCTTGCTCATTAGGAATAAAACTTAGGGACTAACTTGTGAATTTACAATTTATATACATAATTATTTCTCTAAAGCTACTTTGGAAAAATCTCCATTGTTACAAGTACAAATACAAATAAAAGTATAATCAAAAATAAAAAACTCTCACTGATCTTAGAATATGTGGTTCTCCAAATGCTAAATAAGAGAAAAAAAATACACTTTTATTCAAATACCATCGAACATGTTCTTTTTTAGTAATATATGAAATACTGTATGTGGCAATATACAGTGCCCTCCACAATTATTGGCACCCCTGTTTAAGATGTGGTCATGGACTTCAGAAAATTCTCTTTTTTTTAAACAACATAGAACCCAAATGCAAAAAAAGAGAAAAATCCAACCTTTTATTTAAGTACATAACTTTGGTGGTAAAAAAAATCACACATTTAGAAAAAAAAAAAAAACTTGAAATCATGTGTGCCACAATTATTGGCACCCCTGATGTTAATACTTTGTACAACCTCCTTTTGCCAACAAGACAGCACTTAATCTCCTCCTATAACATTTCACAAGATTGGAGAACACAGAGAGAGGGATTTTTGACCATTCTTCTTTGCACAATCTTTCTAGATCATCCAGTGTCCTGGGTCCTCTCTTATGCACTCTTCTCTTTAGCTCGCCGCACAGGTTTTCGATTGGGTTGAGGTCTGGGGACTGAGATGGCCATGGGAGGACCTTGAGTTTGTGACTGCTGAACCACTTTTGTGTAGATTTTGCCACATGTTTTGGATCATTATCCTGCTGAAAGACCCAATGATGACCCATCTTCAGCTTTCTGGCAGAGGCCATCAGATTTTTATTTAAAATATCCTGGTACTTCAAAGCGTTCATAATGCCATGCACCCTAACAAGGTTCCCAGGGCCTTTGGAAGAGAAACAGGCCCACAGCATCACAGATCCTCCACCATACTTAACGGTGGGCAGGAGGTGCTTTTCGGCATACTCATCTTTTGTTTTACGCCAGACCCACTTAGAGTGTTTGTTGCCAAAAAGCTCAATCTTAGTCTCATCTGACCAAAGCACACGATCCCAGTTGAAGTCCCAGTACCGCTTAGCAAACTCCAGACATTTACGTTTGTGAGTGTTAGTGAGAAAAGTCTTTTTCCTTGCATGCCTCCCAAACAGCTTGTTGGCATGTAGAGAGCGTCTGATGGTTGTTTTGGAGACTCTGTGACCCCAAGATGCCACTCTTTGATGCGATTCTGTGATGGTGAGCTTGGGAAATATTTTTACTTCTCTTACCATCCTCCTCACTGTGCGTTGTGGCAAGATAAACTTGGGACCTCTTTCAGCCTTGTTTGTCACTGTTCCAGTTGTTTTAAACTTCTTAATGATTCCTCTGACTGTAGATACCGGCAAGTTAAGGCGAGTGGCTATTTTCTTGTAGCCATTGCCTGACTTATGAAGGTCGACACACATCTGCCTTACTTGAATGGTGTGTTCTCTTGTCTTTGCCATGTTGACAAATGGGTAAGAGAATTAGGCCTCTGTGTCACGTCATATTTATACCCCAGGGAAACAGGAAATCATGAATTACTAATTAAAAGTCCCTAGATACCCTGACCAACCTTAGCAACTACAGAAAAAAATAAAAAATAAATAAAATAAAAATTTAATTTTTCAGAGGAATTGTTAGGGGTGCCAATAATTGTGGGACACATGATTTCAAGTTTTTTTTTTCTTTTCTAAATGTATGATTTTTTTTACCACCAAAGTAATGTACTTAAATGAAAGGTTGGATTTTTCTCTTTTTTTGCATTTGGGTTCTATGTTGTTTTAAAAAAAAGGAGAATTTTTAGAAGTCCACGACCACATCTTAAACAGGGGTGCCAATAATTGTGGAGGGCACTGTATATGAAACCCTGTTCGTCTTTTAACCAACCAGCTGACAATCTTTAACAAACATTGAATTACGTACAAAATGACCTATGTGCCTTTTGGAATTTTGAGGTTTCTTTAAATATCCATGTTCATTGTTTCATACACTCTATTTGTCCAAAGCTTTACAAAAGCACTAATGATGCAGCTGAAAGTGGAGAAAGGGTTGGGCCTTGCTCATCTTACAATCATTGTCAGAGTTCAGAATGAAGTTTTACTATCTATTGTGTGTACCTTTTATATAATGGAGGTTTTGTTCCATGTGAAAGTCTCTTTCATGGGACTAAAGAGCACTGGCAAAGATGCTGGTGTACCAAGATGTGCCTGTGCCACTTAAATCTGCAGCTCAATCACCTATATTTATGCCTGACAAAAATCTATTTCTTTAGGCAACTTATACATTTTTAATTAAACAATAAATATTAGACTGTCTTTTATTCTTTAAACATTTTATTTAGATTTAAGCCTTAATTGTACTGAATTTGGATGTAGTGATGAGCAAATACTTTAGAATTGAATTTCAGATTTCGGGATTACCCTTTAATTATTAATG
Source organism: Silurus lanzhouensis (assembly GCA_039877035.1). NCBI lineage: Eukaryota > Metazoa > Chordata > Actinopteri > Siluriformes > Siluridae > Silurus > Silurus lanzhouensis. The sequence goes on from JBCEWE010000375.1 coordinate 3,703,559, forward strand.
ATATATTTTTTCTTTATATTTAATCTTATTCTTGGTTAAAAAAACCTAGAAGGGTAAATGGGAACTCCTCTAATGTAGACCTTTAATCTGAGTGAGTTCACAAAAGGGGATTTTCTTCACAGCATTACGACTTACTACATTAATTGTAAATTTACCACATCACAATAACATAAATATCATATAGTACTAGTTCTGACCTTTAATGAATCTTGTTCTACTTATCCACTCATTTAGTTGTGTTCTACTTTTGGCACCTCTTTGCAGGCACACCTAAGTGTGTATTTCTGGTTACACTATAAACAGACAATTTGTTACATGAAATGGTTTTGATCTGCCCTGAAAAGGTTTGCTCCAGCATCACAGTAGTGGAAAGAGCACTGTGTGGGTGCTACTGTATCTTAGAAGGACTCCACTGTCTGACAACAAAGGCTGTCTCTGCACAATGAAAGAGGCTTTGATGAAATAGCTCACTTTTGGAAAATAGTAGTGGAGCGTAAGACGTCACACTGAACCTACAGCTCATTTGACCTGTCCTCTTTCATTCATTCATTCATTCATTCAACTTCAATAATGGGCAAATAGTGCTATGACAGAGCTGCACTAGCATTATGTTGTTTTTCAGAACACTCCCTGTGAACAGCAAGTGCAAGTCATCTCTTGTGTTTATTATTAACTATGATCTCATGGTTCAATCAACACAAGCAAATGAACATGGCATGATGCAAAAAAAAAAGTCTCTTTTATCAGAACAAGAACAAGAGGCAAGAAGAAGAACAATGTATGTGAACATATAAAAAAAATACCCACACATTAAGAAATTAAATAAATCAGTTTTATCTGTTGGACACATCAAGATAATTCTATAGGGCTATGTGTAAGGATTATGAACATAAACTACATTTCCCATCAGACACTGCACCTCACATGAATGTGCACCTGTTTCAATTCCACCGGTAATTATTTTTGTATTTAATCCTTATCTTGCTCTGCATTTACTCTCTTTTATTTGCCTGTGTTTGTTGTATCCTTGTGTGTTTGTGCTGTACCATACACAAAAAGTGAGAAGATCAGGGTAAGACACTATACTTGTCTGCTCTGGCCTCACATGGTCATGTAAAATTCTCCTATATAACATAAGGATGATTAAGAGACGACTCTCTATTAAGGCCACTTCAGTGCTGGTTTAATCCCATGTCATTGTAACACATGGCTACTACAGCTTGGTCTTGGCAGGTCTTCATTTGTGTATCATCAGACCCAAGAAAATTCAGATCCTCTTCAATATCTCTCCATTGAAATGTTTTCTACACTAGCTTACTGTGCTTGCAAGTGATTTGAAACATTATTAGACTATCTTAGACAACAAAGTCAGAATCTGGTCATTCCCCACCTACCTAAATGCATTTATCAAACTGAAGATTAAAAGCTAGAAGACCCACAACTTAGGCAACTGAAAATAATTACAAAGCACTATCTGCTCTAGATAAGGGTAAATGTAAATTTAAATTCAAACAGATAAAGGAAGTGGGTGTTGTGTAATATATGCATGTGTGCAAAAACAAGTCCTTGGTGCTCTTTTGGTTGAGGGTTGAAAATGCACTCTATCTCACTATTCTTGCTTTTAGGGAGTGACCCTGACCAAAACAAAGATAAACCCTTTTTTTTTAATGCTTGTGGTCCTTCATTATCTTAATTAGCATTGCTTTCTATCGAAATTCATTCAGTTGATCTAAGTATTCTTTGGAGAGCCTGCCTGTCCTGCTTGGTACAGTTTCTTATCACAATTCTCTTAATGTTGCAAATATAAAAGTCTCTAAGGCTCATAGATGAAGTATTATAAGTGTCTAAGTCATATAACAGGTCCTTTGGAAATGACTGAAAACTGACTCCGTACTGGGTTTTCTTTGTTCAATGCAAATGTAAATTGCAAATTAAATTACTGAATAGAGGACATGATTTCCCTACTGGTAGTGTACTTTATTTGGCCAAAGGTTTGTGGATAACTGGCCATTACACTTGTTTATACTGTATGACACTTGATCACAGACTTGCAACAAAGTTAAAAGCTAAAATGTCTAAAATAGTTTTATATATACAGTACAGACCAAAAGTTTGGACACACCTTCTCATTTAAAGAGTTTTCTTTATTTTCATGACTATGAAAATTGTAGATTCACACTGAAGGCATCAAAACTATGAATTAACACATGTGGAATTATATATGGAATTATATACATAACAAAAAAGTGTGAAACAACTGAAAAATGTCATATTCTAGGTTCTTCAAAGTAGCCACCTTTTGCTTTGATTACTGCTTTGCACACTCTTGGCATACTCTTGATGAGCTTCAAGAGGTAGTCACCTGAAATGGTCTTCCAACAGTCTTGAAGGAGTTCCCCGAGAGATGCTTGGCACTTGTTAGCCCTTTTGCCTTCACTCTGCGGGCCAGCTCACCCCTAAACCATCTCGATTGGGTTCAGGTCCGGTGACTGTGGAGGCCAGGTCATCTGGCGCAGCACCCCATCACTCTCCTTCTTGGTCAAACAGCCCTTGATGCCCTCAGTGTGACTCTACAATTTTCATAGTCATGAAAATAAAGAAAACTCTTTGAATGAGAAGGTGTGTCCAAACTTTTGGTCTGTACTGTATATATATATATATATATATATATATATATATATATATATATATATATAGATAGATAGATAGATAGATAGATAGATAGATATATATATATATATAATATATATATATATATATATATATATATATATACAATTATATATATATATATAATTATAAGATGCCCTTCACTAAATTACAGTGCTCACACCTATTCCAGCTTGAAAAGGCAAGGTTCATAACAACACCATCTGCCAAGGATGGGGTCGAAGAACTCTAGTTTCCTGATCTCTACCTTAATGAAACTACTTTTTCCCCTGACATACTTACTGGACCTCACTAATGCTCTTGTGGCTTAATGGCCAATAATCCCCACAGCTACATTGCAAAATATAATGAAAATGTAGCCTTCCCAGAAGAATAGGAGTTACTATGCTATAGCAGCAAATTAGAGAGAACAAGCACATATGAAGGTCATGGTCACATATGAAGTGTATGGAAGTCTGTAAGATAATGGACGCTTTGTGTCTTTGGTTGGTAAAAAAAATTAAATAAAAAGATTGTTTGCATAGGCTTGATAAAAAATGCAGTGTTCAACCTGTTACAATCTACTTCCTTGAACCAGAAAGCATGTTTATAATAGGGGGGAGTGTGAGGGGGGTTCCATGCTGATAACATTCATGGAAGGATGGAATGCGTTCTCAGGTGTTGGGCGTCGCCATGCAGAGGGAAAGACTGAAACGAGGAGCAAGAGCCTGAGAAAGAGAAGAGAGAAAAAGAGAAGAGACTGAGGGGGAAAAAAGACTGACAGACTGTGTGAAGACGCGGTTTGCAGAAGTCAGTGCACCGAGATAAACCTTAAAAATAAACACCGTAGGAATTGCGCAAAAACAGCGGAAGGAAGCACAGGACTTTACTAACAATCCTTCTAAGGTAATTACACACTTTTCTATCCTTAAACAGAGAATCTCTCCAATTTGTCTTGAGGCTCAACCCCATATTTCTGTAGCTCATATGAACTAAATGGAGGTTTACTCGTGAAGTAACAGTCGCACTTCAGGATCTTTAACAGCTATTTCTGATGAACACGCAGTTCATGCAAATTCACTCGGACGTGACATTTCTAAATAACGGGTTACCCCATTAGATAAACAAGCTTTAAATAAAAAAAATGTTCATTTACACGTGTCAGAAAGACCAGCATGAGTTGTTCCTGTGTTTCACAGTGTACATATTTGTAATTTCGAACTAGTTTTAGTTTGTTTAACAGCTTTAAAACAGTTCTTCTAATTGAAAACCCATTAAAAGTGGACTTGTGAACACGTTCACTGATTAGTTTGACTTTTGTGCTTAATAGATTTTAGCATCATGAATTTCATGTTAAAATCCTTATTTCTATAGTTGACTCACTAGATGGGTTAGAAGAGCTGGCTTGACTGTTTTGAGTCATGTGAGTTTAGTTTTAGTTAATTAATCCTTCTTGAACTGGCAGATTTTCAGGGGAAAAAAAAGTCTTGATAGGACATTTCCATTTAACACAGCTTATAATTGCAAAATAATCACCAGCTTGATTTTATTCTTTATAGCTGATGGGTTATGTTGTGTGAATTGTTAAACTCTTGAGTTATGGAGTTGATAAATCTGTTAAACCATTTAATATACTTTTTTAGAGTTTGTTTAATTATTTGTGTTGGTGAGAATCAAATAAACAAACTATTTAAATTAAACAAACGTTATAGCAATAATTAACACATTTTAGTGGTATTAAACATGTAACCCCACCTCATTCCATCAGCCTCACACTAAACTTAAATACAGACACATACAAACAGGAAGTAACACTGTCTATTTTCAGGCCATTCTGCATAAACAAAAGCTGCACAGCAGTAACAAAGTTCTAAAAATACAACAGCCAGTGGAAATATTTTTAATATATTACAATTTCTTTTTTTCTTTTTTTCTTATAAAATTTTAATGTAACAAATTATAGGTTATTTATCCTATTTCAAGATGCTTGTACTTTCAGTTTGAAATTGTCTTGTTCTGTTGGCTGAAATAAAGGCTTAAAATGAGCATATGTTTTCTATCATATTCAAATATAATCGTAAAATATGAAATATTCTAAAAATGTGACTAAATTCAAGAATAATTTTTTTACAAATGTACTTTTTTCTTGTAATTTCTTTCTTTTACAGACATGACATCATTTTTATTGTCTTTTTGTGTCAAAGGCGTATTTAGCAGCTCTTAGTGTATCCCTAATTTAGAAATTTCCCCACTGTGGGACGAATAAAAGGTATATCTTATCTTAATTAGCAAGTCAGTGGTAATAATGGCATGGAAAAACTCTTTGAGATGGTATGAGGAAGAAAAATTGAGAGGAACCAGACTTTTAAGGGGATTGTATACATATATAATAAAATTATATATATATATATATATATATATATATATATATATATATATATATATATATATATATATATATATATAATGAGGCATTAACTTTGTTCTTGTCAAGATTTCTATCACTTAGTTTTTTTTCAATGAATATTATAATTTGATTCCTGTGTTATATTCTTCAGTCTGACTGAAGGGAGGGTGCGTACGTGAATGTCATTTGCTCTTTAATGGCTTTCATTGCCTTGCCAATTCCATTTATGCAAACACTGTGTGAAACATAATGAAAATTTGAGTATTTCCTCTTTGTCTAGTTCATACTTTTGCTAAGAATGTTGCAACACATTCTAGAATACAATAGGAAGTACAGTTTAAATGTAATCTTTCAATGCTGCTCCATGCTAGAAAGTGGGATGCTAAATTTGATAATTTATTATATAATAATTTGTAGCTTAAACGAAACCAGTTCATTTAGACGCTGCCTTGTGAAGCACATTTTTGGAAAATCAGGATTGAAGTCCCTGCTTCAAAAATTAAAACTTACTTTTTGAAACAAGTAGGAAAATATTACTTAATTAGTAATTGCACAAGATGTGTTGCATAGAAAACTTAAAATTAAAAAATTAAGACATTCACTTTATGTATGAAACAAATTTTTTTTTTTTTAACATTTTTTTTTTACATTTTTTAACATCCCATCCTACAGTCCCAATTTGCTGTTATAATAACCTTGACTCTTCCAGGAAGATATTTTGGATTGTGCTCTTTCAGCAATAAGGGCAATAGTAAAGTCATGTACTGATGTAGGGTGATGAGGCCTGGGGTGCAGTCAGCGTTCCAATTAATCGCAAATGTTTTCAATAAGGTTTAAGTCAGAGCTGTATTGAAGGCAACTCAAGATCTTCCACTCCAACACATGCAAAACATATCTTCATGAAGCTGGCTTTGTGCACAGGAGCATTGTCATGCCAGAACAAGTTTCTGTCCCCTAGTTTAAGTGAACTGAAAGTTTTATGCGATCGAATCCAGAGACATAATTTACAGTTGAGGGGAACAACCACATGTCTGTAAAAGTCAGGTGTCCCAATACTTTTGTCCATATAGTGTATTATATTTACAGGTATGAGTATGGATAAAGACAAGAAATATGTTTCAGATTTGGACACTGATATGAGCTGTATAGCTTTAGATCATCAAAGTTCTTCCCTTTGATATGAGCTGCATCTGCACCACCTCCTCATTAACATTTATTATTACACCAACAGTATACAGTACATGGATTAATAATTGAAGCTCTTTTATGCTTCTTTCTTGTGCCTGTGACTGGTAAGAAATTATGCTTTGCATGCATCAAATGTTTGCATTTATGTATTTTTTTGCAATTTTAATTTATTTTCCTCTAGTCTGCATATTTGTTTTGCAGATTTTTGAGCACAGGCATGATGTAGTATGTTAACTGCTTTTTAGTTAACTGAAGTGCATGTTTTTTTTTTTTTTGCACTTGTGAAAGTTCTGACAGACCATAGTCATGTGTTTCCTGTAGCATCCTTTTATAGCTGATTGTAGGCTCCAAATGAAATCTACTGTTCTCAGTCTTTTTGACAATGTAATTTTTGATGATTCCAAACCTGTAAGGCGGTTATTAGTGTCCCTGGTTTTACATGGTGCACCGTGGGCATACAATACAATACAATATTTTGCTGTCATCAAGGAGAATCCCACTATATAGTGAGAACAGGCCAGTGTAAAGTCGTGCCAGAGGTAAACCAGGAGTACTTACTGACTAGTTTTTGTAATATGGATGCCATCTTCCTCTGGGATAAGTGTGGCAAGGAAAAACTCTGTTAGATGTTATGAGGAAGAAACCTTGAGAGGAACCAGACTCAAAAGGGGAACCCATCCTCATTTGGGTGACATCAAGAGTTTGATCATAAATCTTTCAACAGTACAGAACACTGGAGAGTGAGAACTAACATGATTACTGGAGTATAAGATTATAAGTGATGTTCTTTCTGCAGTCTTATACAGTCTATATGGTTAGTAGCTCCTAGTTTTATGAGCTCAACATTTGTGATCATCACAGATCCAGCATCAGCTTCTCCATGCCAGAGCCTTTAAACACTCCAGGAGGTCCAATGTCAAAACTCCACACATGTATTGGAATCCAATTAGCACTGGTACGTCTCAAGATGGTTCGGGATGTTTGCGAGTTCGGCATCTACTTCTTCAAAGGTCCGTAATCATCACGAGGTGGGAGGTGACTGGAGCTGGCCAAACCTCAGGGTGTCTCGGGATGGGGAGAGAAAGAGAAGCAGTGGAGAGAAATTAGCGTAGCTGCTGTTCATAATTTTAACAGCACAAGCTGATAATGTGCATGTAATCAGATGTTCTGGAGCACAAGGTTATGATGTGAGACGTATGTTATGTGTAGGCTTTGCTAAAAAGATATGTTTTTAATCTGCACTTAAACTGGGAGAGTGTGTCTGAGCCCCGAACACCATCAGGAAGACTATTCCAGAGTTTAGGAGCTAAATGTGAAAATGATCTACCGCCTTTAGTGGACTTTGCTATTCTAGGAACTACTAGAAGTCCAGAGTTTTAAAATCTCTGGATTGTAGCGTGTTAAAAGACTGGAGAGATACATGGGAGCCAAACCATTTAGTGCTTTATAAGTAAGAAGTAGTAGTTTGTAGTCTATTAGAAACTTAACAGGAAGCCAGTGTAGGGACGATAAGATTGGGGTTATGTGATCATATTTTCTTGACCTTGTAAGAACTCTGGCTGCTGCATTCTGAACTAACTGATTATGTGTAATAATGTGAAATGACCGAGAAAAAGTATTGAGAAACAAAGGATGGGCGGTGCAAAAAGGCATGAAAAGCCAAGACACCCGCTAAAATCAATCAGCAATTAGAAATCAGTCCTGCACCTTGTCAGTGCAAATTAATTTCAGCTGGTTCAGTTCCAACTAATGGCCTATAATAAGGTGTCTCATTACCAAGATGTCACACAAGAAATATCTCATTATGGGTAAAAGCAAAGAGCTCTCAAGAATACGGCTGCATGTTCTGGTGAGCACGGTTGGGGCTATAATCTGAGAAAATTTCAATAACATGATTTCACCATAAACCAGACATGACCTGGTGCTTTTGATGTAATATGCAATTAAATGCATTAAAAGAGTTTAGTTTTCACACATTGTAATTTCAGCAATAAAAATGTACATTTTTCTGAAAAGGCAACAAATTACTTGTTCATTTCAAGAGACGTGTCTTATTTTCCCTTGTATATTATCCAATTTCTCGATTAATCGATGGAATAATCTGTAAAATAATCCATTACTAAAATAATCGATAGCTGCAGCCCTATTCCATTTTATATTCAGTTTGAATTCGTTCAGTTTAGCAATCCTTATCTTAGCCTTCATCATCTATGTTACAGTACAGATGATTATGATCTGATGGTGGCTCTGCAGTAGAATAAATGTCAGTTGCATGTAGCATTTGTTTTAGTTGTTGTGCCTTACAGCTAAAAAACACTTAAACTTTTTAACTGTGGCACCTCCATACCGACCTGAAAGCCCTGTACCAATTAACTTCAGTATGAATATGTGTACTGTTACACCCCTAGTATGTGTGTGTATATTTTGATGTGAATTGTGTGTGCAGATGGAGTACAAAGTGATCGTGGCTACAGGCACCTTAGAGTACTCAGGTACTAATAACTATGTGTATCTTACTCTGGTGGGGGAAAACGGCGAGAGTGAGAGGACGCTGCTGGACAAACCAGGCCTGGATCTGTGTAGAGGCGCAGTAAGTGACATTAGAGTTACCTAACAACTGACTATGCAAACTAGGCATCTAAGTGAACAATAAACATTTTTAGAGCAGAGGTGGATGAGTCTTGGGCTGTAAACTCCTACCATTTTGGACACTAAAATGGCCTTTTGTCTTGTTAACCTGTATTATAAATATGGCTACTTTTATGGTCATTTCTTCAATTTTTTCTTCTACAGGTTGATGAATACATAGTTCGGAGCTCAGTTTCCCTGGGTCGTGTTCTCCTGGTACGCTTGGAGAAGCAGAAGTACTTTGTGGAAGATAACTGGTTTTGCAATTATGTAAAAGTCACCCCACCAGGAGATGAAGTCACACAGACCTTCCCCTGCTACCGCTGGCTAGTGGGGGATATAAAAGTAGAAGTCCGTGATGGCAAAGGTCAGTCTTAACAACTGCCCCAGGAAGAAGATTTGATTTCGTCCTAATTCAAGCTCCTAAGGACGGCATTTTTTCTTTTCTTCTTTTACAGCTAGGAGGCTGTGTGATGAGATCCTGCCCCAGGAGTTGGCTCATAGAAAGGCACAGCTGCAGGAGAGACAGAAATCCTTCCGGTATTTATATTCCAGCACTAGGTGTCTGATAGAATTGTGCATAGTTTTACCAGTTGTCCTTTTGCATTTACATGATTGGAGGCAGTAAATCGTAAACCAAATATTACTGAGTCTATTTTAACATTATAGAAAACGGCTAACAGTTCACAGCTAGACAAAAAGCACAGAATATAATTAATATAGCTACCTGTTCTTCATAATTCAAAGAGCACATAATGTAGATGCTTACTCATGGAGAAAACACGGGATAACAGGATTTAAAAAAAAATCAAATTTAAAAGGCACACAAATCATTAGAAATTAACAAATAAATGCACAATGAGCAGTGCCACCAATCCATATACTGTTCTACTCCAATTCTAATCAAACTAAATGCATTTACTCCTGCAGAGAGAAATGTTCTGGCACAATATTATCTAAAGGATGCCTAAAGGTGACTCTCCCTTAGTCCCTTAGTCCCTTCTTTAAGATCACCTGCTCTTTGTCCTTCAATTCATTCTGCCCTCCTCATTTTCACATTATAAATACTTGTAATATAATTGCCTAACATTATTATATTATGTGACGATAGAAGGGTTTGCATATTAGCAATGGTTAGGTGTGACTTTTACTTACCCTCTTCAATTTTTTAAGAGTGTTTAATATTTATTGTGATAAAACCTGGTGTGAACCACTCTACGAATAGTTATCATGAGAAACAAATGCCTGCTGTCATGTGCATGGGTCTGCTTGTATTGGAGGGTGAGGGCAAAATGTAAGCACAATAGGAATCATTTTTATAAGAAAATATTTGATATGTCATACTTATAGATGTTAGGAACAGCAGAAATAAAGCAAAATAAAAATTAAACTGTTACATTATTGCACCTCCAGTTCACGCTGAAGAACTGACAATATTTGCTGATGTTTCCCTAACCATTTCCTCTACATTTCACACTTGAGTGATGATCTCACAGAAATGAAAGAACATGCAGTGTGTAACGTTTTGAGGACGACACCACACAATCAGTAATTCCAAAACTGGGAAAGAAACTAAAAGTTGTATACCTCTTGTATACCTTTAAATAGAGGAACTAGTGCACAAACAAAAGCTGATGTAAATATTATGTGTCTAGAGTGAGACTGTTACTGTTTCAGGCAATTTTTATGATGTGAATGCCAGTGAATATTATTGTTTGGATGACGAAAAATTTGAAACATTTTTATTTGCACATTCTTTGTCTTGACATTTCTACCTGCCCCAGCAGGCTTTCTACTTTTATTTTCTCACTTGATACTGACGTATGTGTGATTTTAGCTGTTTGGTGTATATTTCTGTCGAGCGTTATCCAGGGGTATGATTGAGAACTCCAGTCCACTATGTGGAGGTAAAAAAAAAAAAAAAGGTTAAGTGGAAAGGAGGCCCACTGAAACTGTATTCACATAGAGTTGAGAACATTGTGGTATGCTTCTGATATTCCCAGAGTACTGTTCCGAGAAAAGGCTGTCTGTGTACATGAAATGAAACCCAGCAGTCATATACGCAGGGCTGCAATGGAGAACATCTGTTTACTTAAGGATATCCTCTGTTTTTAAATTGCTGAAGAAGTTTGTATACTTAAATGCATTACTTGCCATTATGTTCAACAAATCTGTGAAAAAATGTAACATGATGTTCAGTTGATTCTGCAATAACTTTACACAAAACTATGAGTTTGGAAATGTTTGTATTAATGTTCCATTCTTGAGTTTTAAACACATGCATGAGCCTTTATGCTGTATTGTTTATAAAATACTGGTGTTATTTTGTCAGATGGCAAGCCTGGGCTCCAGGAATTCCCAAATGTGTAGACGCCCAATCAGAGGCAGACCTACCCCAGGATGTTCGTTTTGCCAATGAGAAGCGCTGTGACTTCGAAAGATCACTTCAATATGCGTGAGCAGCTTGTTATATTAAGTTGATTTATAAAACAATGTATTCATTAAATCTTAAACCTTAACCAAAATGCTTTATCAATCTGAAAAACAAATGGATCGGAAAACATCTACAGTTTACATCACAGTGATCGAATAATTTGTGCTACATACATTTGTACATATGTTTTATTTTTTCACCTGCAGGCTTTTAGAGCTGTCACTAAAGAAGCTGGCCATCTGGTTTGGGAGGTCATGGAAGGATCTGGATGATTTCAAACAAATATTTTGGAAATTACGGAGTCCCATTGCTGGTATAGTAACTGTGATCAACTTTTCCCCCATTACAATCAAGTTATTTCTTTATTTTAGCAAAATAAATATTTACAAAGCATTTGTATAATCACGAGATTATAAGTGTAACTTTACAGCTGTTATGAGACCCTTTTTATCAAAATATCTTCCTTCTTTAGAATTTCTTTTCAATTAAATTACAGTAGACATAATAAAACTTGGCTGTAAATACAAACATTTATTTGAAACTTGTGTAGCACTCCAGCATAATACTACTAACTAACTGAATGCAAATGTGTTATGAATGTTAGAATACACTATGGAACACTGGAAGGAGGACTGGTTCTTTGGCCATCAGTTCATGAATGGGCCAAATCCAAGGATGATCCAGAGGTGCAGGACACTGCCCTCCAACTTCCCTGTGTCTGGCGACATGGTGCAGGCCTTCTTAAGCTCTAAAACCACCCTTGATAAAGAGCTCAAGGTTCAGTATTGTGCATCATTTCTGCTATGATGCCTTCAAAAATTCATATTTATCTTTAGTAACCACTTTATCCTTGTAATCCTAAATCCACCAGTTCATCACAGGGCACCAGAAACACAGATATTAACACTAAGGGGTTAATATCATATGATCATATGGACTGAGGCACTGATTGAAGTCACTATTGAATGGATTTATTGTGTTTATTGGGTTGCAGAATTATGTGGTGCTCAAGCTTTCATTTTTAATATTTGCAATCATCTACATATGTTCATTACAAAGTTGCTTGGTTGTTTGAACTTTAGTATACATTTTAACAGAAACTATTTGTGTACAGAAGATTACAAAAAGAGGAAAGGAATTGGTGACCCCTGTGTGTTTTAATGGAGTTTAGTATTCTGTTCAGAGACAGAAAAATAGGTAGCGATTAATCTTTTAAGATTCTCTTTTTTTTCTTTCGCTGAAGGCTGGAAATATATACCTTGTTGACCATGCAATTATGGATGGAGTCCCTGAGAATGAAATCAGAGGAAAGAAGCAGTTTATTGCAGCTCCTTTGTGTTTACTGTATGAACATCCAGACAACGGCCTCATTCCCATTGCCATACAGGTATTTTTTCCCCCCCAAAGCTGTTAAAAAGAGGCAACTTGTAGCTAATGAAAAGACTCATTCTTTTTTTTTTTCCTTTTTCTCAGCTTGAACAGAATCCTACTAAGGACACACCCATATTTCTCCCAAATGATCCACCTCTGGCTTGGTTATTAGCTAAAATGTGGATCCGTCATGCTGAATTTCAGGTCTTCCAACTGCTATCACACCTGCTGCGAACTCATCTTGTAGTGGAGGTGTTCTGTGTGGCCACACTGCGTCACCTTCCATCAGTCCACCCTATAAACAAGGTGAGCCTGAAAGTATGGATGAACCTTTTGCAAATCTACAAATGTTAGGTATAAGGATAAACTTCTCCCTCTTTTCCCCTCTGTCTCTGCTACAGTTACTCACTCCTCATCTGAAGTACACTCTGGAGATAAACTGCCGTGGACGCACACAGCTTCTCTCTAATAATGGCATCTTCAAAAGGGTGAGCTTTAGCTATCTATATCTATATCTATATCTATATATATATATATATATATATATATATATATATATATATATATATATATATATATATATATATAATAGATTAAAGTGACCTAAAAGGGTGAAATATAGTTTGACGCATTCAAATGCCAGGTGTTGGAAAACTCCGGAACCAATGAGAGTTAAAACTACATATACTTAGCTTCGTTTGTGCATATCCTGTATTTTATCTGCGGTGGAATCAAAAAGTTTCAACTAGTTTTGTAACATGCCAATAGATGGCAGCACAAGACTGCACGCACAGTCACAGGGAGCACTGAACCTCAGTATGCCAAAAGACATCCTGTGTACATTCAGAGCTGTGCAACTGGTGCTATTCTGACCACATGCACCACAAATAAAGATGAAGATCCAACTGAAAGGTTGTGTGTTGACATTGCGGAGATCCAGTGTGAATAGAAGTAGGTGCTTAACACGTTTTGAAAAGAAGACTTCCAGGACATGTCAGGAAGGCTGGGAGCAGTGCATTGCTGTGTAAGGGGACTATTTTGAAGGTAATAGTGTGATAAATAAAGTACTTTCTTGGAAACAAAGCTAGTCTCGAAACCTTTTGATACCACCTTGTCATCATACACATTTTCTTTGATTTTGTTTTTGGTGCAACATATTTGTTCAACATATTTTGGACGCCAAGTAGATCAGTCATCGATAAGCGACCGTGCTTTCCCTGCAGGTGGTGTCCACAGGTGGTGACGGGCTGCTGGTGCTTGCTCAAAGAGAGTATAAAGTCCTGACCTACCGCTCTCTTCAACCCCGCTACGACTTTATAGACCGGGGTGTCAGTAAACTCAATAAATACTTCTACAGAGAGCACAGCCTCATGCTCTGGGACGCGATCAAGACGTAAGAGTCCAAGCATGATGTAGAGCTACTATTTCCTGCCATCATTAGGCACTAAAATAATATTTGTCGATACTTCTTGCATCTAAAGAAGTTGGTTAATCTCTCCTTTTTACTTACAGGTTTGTCTCCGGAATAGTGTCTCTATATTATGAAAGTGACAGTGAAGTAGTGCAGGATTTAGAACTGCAGGCATGGATAAAGGAAGTGGTTGAAGAAGGCTTTGTAAATGTTCCTCACTTTGGTTAGTTGCCTAAACATATTAATATTGGTGTCCTAGCAATAACTGTGGAGCAGCTGCTGCTCAGATCTTATGGGTCTGGCTTTATCATATATTAATTAATGATCTCAAATGCAGTGTTGCATTATATGCAGCAACTGTAATGACCTTTATCCTTAAACATCAGAATTAATATGATCTTTTTGTAATTGATGTGTTTCAGGGCTGTCTAATGAACTAAAGAATAAGCAGGAGCTGATCACACTTTTGAGTGTGGTCATCTTCACCAGCACTGCACAACATGCAGCAACCAACAATGGTCAGGTAAGTGACATATCACTGTTGTATTCTTCTTCAGGTGGATCAGCCAAGACACGTACAGACCCACGAAACCGAGCCGCCTGTGTTTCTGACAATGCAGGACGTTTCCTGAGCAACTCGGTCAACGAACAAAACCTAAATGGTGTAATTTACAATTTTTATTTATACAGTAAAGAAAATAAGTATTTGAACACCCTGCTATTTTGCAAGTTCTCCCACTTAGAAATCATGGAGGGGTCTGAAATTGTCATCGTAGGTGCATGTCCACTGTGAGAGACATAATCTAAAAAAAAAAAAAATCCAGAAATCACAATGTATGATTTTTAAACTATTTATTTGTATGATACAGCTGCAAATAAGTATTTGAACACCTGTCTATCAGCTAGAATTCTGACCCTCAAAGACCTGTTAGTCTGCCTTTAAAATGTCCACCTCCACTACATTTATTATACTAAATTAGATGCACCTGTTTGAGGTCGTTAGCTGCATAAAGACACCTGTCCACCCCATACAATCAGTAAGAATCCAACTACTAACATGGCCAAGACCAAAGAGCTGTCCAAAGACACTAGAGACAAAATTGTACACCTCCACAAGGCTGGAAAGGGCTACGGGGAAATTGCCAAGCAGCTTGGTGAAAAAAGGTCCACTGTTGGAGCAATCATTAGAAAATGGAAGAAGCTAAACATGACTGTCAATCTCCCTCGGACTGAGGCTCCATGCAAGATCTCACCTCGTGGGGTCTCAATGATCCTAAGGAAGGTGAGAAATCAGCCCAGAACTTCATGGGTGGAGCTGGTCATTAGCTGGGACCACCGTTTCCAAGGTTACTGTTGGTAATACACTAAGACGTCATGGTTTGAAATCATGCATGGCACGGAAGGTTCCCCTGCTTAAACCAGCACAGAGGAGTCATGGGAGAAAGTCATGTGGTCAGATGAGGCCAAAATAGAACGTTTGGGTCATAATTCCACTAATCATGTTTGTAGGAAAAAGAATGATGAGTACCATCCCAAGAACACCATCCCTACTGTGAAGCATGGGGGTGGTAGCATCATGCTTTGGGGTGTTTTTCTGCACATGGGACAGGGCGACTGCACTGTATTAAGGAGAGGATGACCGGGGCCATGTATTGCGAGATTTTGGGGAACAACCTCCTTCCCTCAGTTAGAGCATTGACGATGGGTCAAGGCTGGGTCTTCCAACATGACAATGACCCGAAGCACACAGCCAGGATAACCAAGGAGTGGCTCTGTAAGAAGCATATCAAGGTTCTGGCATGGCCTAGCCAGTCTCCAGACCTAAACCCAATAGAGAATCTTTGGAGGGAGCTTAAACTCCGTGTTTCTCAGCAACAGGCCAGAAACCTGACTGATCTAGAGAAGATCTGTGTGGAGGAGTGGGCCAAAATCCCTCCTGCAGTGTGTGCAAACCTGGTGAAAAACTACAGGAAACGTTTGACCTCTGTAATTGCAAACAAAGGCTACTGTACCAGATATTAACATTGACTTTCTCAGGTGTTCAAATACTTATTTGCAGCTGTATCATACAAATAAATAGTTAAAAACTCATACATTGTGATTTCTGGATTTTTTTTTTTTAGATTATGTCTCTCACAGTGGACATGCACCTACGATGACAATTTCAGACCCCTCCATGATTTCTAAGTGAGAGAACTTGCAAAATAGCAGGGTGTTCAAATACTTATTTTCCTCACTGTATATGTTGTTATTAGGAGCATGATCACCAAGGACTCAAGTGGTCAGAGTAAATAAAGAGGATTCCTGAATCCTGAGTGATATAAAGGATCAGGTTATTTATCTGGGTGAATCCAGTGTTATCGTTACTGCGTTATCAAGTCTCAATGCAAGAAACTTTAGTGTAATCGTGTTATTAAAAACAGTCGAAACATTTATGGTGTAGGTGGCAGTTAGGGAAGCCACCCAAAGCAGTAGAAATGTCACAGTAGCAGTAGAATATTTAAATTAAGAAAGCTTTAGCTCTACCTCTACTGCTGTAGCAAGCAAGTAGCATGTAGTACTGTTTATCAGTTTTACATTTTAGCCAGTGAGTCTCTTTTAACAACACCCTCTTCAGTGTTTACTCTTGTTCAGTTAAATACTGTATATTTGTTCCTTCTGTACTCTAGTTTGACTTTTGTTCGTGGGTACCCAATACACCTTGCACC
This sequence comes from Silurus lanzhouensis, assembly GCA_039877035.1. Lineage (NCBI taxonomy): Eukaryota > Metazoa > Chordata > Actinopteri > Siluriformes > Siluridae > Silurus > Silurus lanzhouensis. The sequence continues at coordinate 3,720,355 of JBCEWE010000375.1, forward strand.
ATGCGCCAACCTCCACCCACAGACAAGGACAGTGTCACAATGGACTTGATCATGAACACACTCCCAGATGTGAGCCAGTCATGTGTGGAGATGGCAATCACATGGCATTTAGGAAGACCTCAGCCAGACGCAGTGAGTCAACACTTCCATGAAACACTTCAAGTGCTCCTGCTCCTTCTGTTTAAACAAGATGTTAAAATAAAATGCAGAAATAAAGCACAGGATGTTGCGTGTAGCTTTATAGAACACTGGATTTAATAATGGAATCCTTCCAAAATATTTCTTACCATTATTTACTTCTTTCAGTATTATGTTATGTTATATATATAGATAGATAGATAGATAGATAGATAGATAAGAACATTCCTAGATTTTTGTTTTCTCATTTCTACCCTCTGTTCTTCCAACATGTTCAGATACCTCTGGCACAATATGAGGAACAGTACTTTACTGAGCCAGCAGCCAAAAAGATCTTAGAAAACTTCAGGCAGGATCTCAAGGACATTGAGGAGGAAATTTTGAAACAGAATAAGGGGCTCGAACCACCATATCTCTACCTGTGCCCAAGCAATATAGAGAACAGCATTACCATATAGACAGACTTGAAACGGTCTGCAGTTGTTGTTTTTTTTATAAAGTACCACTTCAGACAAGTATAGAAAGCTGTCTATATGTGTGTGTGTGTGTATATATATATATATATATATATATATATATATATATATATATATATATATATATATATATATATATATATATATACATACATATACATAATATACATTTGACATTTTAGGAAGCTGGTTTAAAACTTTATAAATATACATTGCTGTAAATATATTTGTTTTTATGTTTATGATTTTACAATCTTGGGTCAATAAACTGGAAACTATTAATGCATGTAAACAGAGAAAATTTAGACAGAAATGTTAGGAAATACAGAAAACTCATTTTATTTCTGTAATTAACTTTCACAACTTAAGTCTATACAAAATGTAACTCACAATAGTAATTTCTGGTGTTTTATGTGTATATATAAATATTCAAATGTGATACTATTGTTTGCTATTTTAAATCCAGTTTACTTTTAGCCTGACAGTGGGATATGTTTATTCTTAAGTCTTAATGCATTTGGTCTACAATACACCTGGTGAGGTAATGTATAGAAGGCAGTAAAGCACAATATGAACTAAATACAACAATCCTCCTTCCATAAATAATAATCCCACACTGATCTTATTAAAGATATAAACCTGAGAATGCTGTACAAAGTGAACAGAGTGGAAATGTTGGCTCTTTACGAATTAAAAATCATAAATGTCTCTTTAAAATCGAACCATCTGTGGATTTTTCAAATTCATTAGACAGATAATACTGTAAGATGACTTTCAAGGAGTTGGATTTCTCCAGCCACCAGATGGCGCTAACGCACAAGATAATCATTACGCTTGTTAAAACACCAGGCCGATCACCACGTAGATTCCTGCAGCAATGAAGCAGTTGTAGCCAACATTATTGTAGACAGCGTACACGTCCTGACTGTAAGGAAAAACACCAAAGCACATGTTCAATATAATTTAGGACTGGTTCAAGTCATTTATAATTTATACAAGAAATATATCTTATAAATAAAATCCAGCCAGTAAACCATGAGCCACATAATCTCTTACATTGGTGAAGTGAAAAGGTATTTCATATGTGTTATGTGTTGTGTGCCATAGCCATAGTTTATATAAAATATAGTTTCTTTAGAAATCTACATGTTAAATGTAGTGTATGTTTTTGGATTTTATGGGTGGAATCGTTCAGGAACAAAGGAAAATAAACTCATCACTAATCGATAACATCTTGGTCTGATGTGCCTAATATTTGCTTAGATGGCATTGAACACCTTTTGTTCAACTTTTATTAGCAGTTTTAGTGCTCTTGTACAGCATCGGACCGTATGGGCTCGTCTACACTCCTTACATGCATCAGTGAGCGTTGGGTGCCCATGAGCCTGTCGCCGGTTCACTGGGCATCTGCTGGGTGGACCTAGCAAAAGTGGTCCAGAAACAACTCACAAGACCTGCTGTTTTGAAGGTGCTTAAAACCTTAACTAATAAGTTGTCTAGTCACAATTTGGCCCTTGTTGAAGTCATTCAGATCCTTATAAACACTTGCCCATTTTTCATGCATCCAACACATCAACTTCGAGAACTCACTATTCACTTGCTGCTTCATATAACAAACACCTCAATGACTGTAAAGAAATAATCCACATGATTCACTTCTCCTATCTAAGGTGTTAACGCTTTTGTCTATTGGTCTCCATAATACAAAAAAGTGCCATGTAAAAAATAAAAAGCTAAGTAGATCTTCTAGTTCTGAATTTGATTTCTTTTTTCTGTGATTGTTGTTTAATGTAGCATCAGGGTTCTGGAGAAATGTTGTTTCATTTCACTGTGTACTGCTTCAGATATATATGGTTGAAATGACAAAAACTTCTTGACTTGATTTGATTTATTTGGTACCAAATTGAGGAGAAATCTCTCCAGCATCACCTTTCATACTGAGCATAGGGTCTTATCAGATGCTACTCCCAATTTTCAACTTTTTACAATCAAACCAGTATCAGCACATGTTCTCTATAAGCAGCAGAGGATGCCCCTGAAGCACTGCTTTTTGGAATCTGATGGAGGATACATATAACTTATTTCTGAATACATAAACTGAACTCACATCTGATGGTAGTCTTCCTCCTTTAAAGGCACGTCCTCAATAAGTCCAGCTGAATGAACATTGAAGAAAATCCCCAGCATTGCCTAAAAGAGAAACCCAGAGGGAAGAGGAACTCAGAATTTACACTGACATTCCTCCAAATCATCTTCACAGAGAATGTTATGGATTTGCAGGAGAATATATATGTCTTATATCTCTATCCTTTCACCAAAGCGTTTGTGTGTTTACTCTTTTGAAAGTGTTGTGTTTCAGTGTAATGTCTATATAAACCATTTAATACACCACGTTTACTTTAATAATGCCTGTACAGTAGATTCTAATAAAAACAAGTCAAACTCTCACTTCACATACTCATAATCTGTGGATGTTTTGAGAACCAGTTTATTTTATACACGGAACGCAGTCAAAAGTATCAAAGCTACAGCTCATTAAAACAAAGATCAGATTCTTACCAGCATAATGACTCCCCACATGCTCAACACCAGCATACATGTTGCCAATTTCGGACCACAGAAGATAAAAGAAGCCATTTTTCAGTACAGACCAAACAAAAGCAACTTTATATGAGTTACCAAAAATTCTTCCTACATCTGAGTCTGTCAATAGTTATCTGCATGAGTCAGATGACTTAGCGATGACTTCCGGTCAAAAGGGGTAAAAAAAAAAGACAAGCAGTTAATAATTAATGTTCCCTATAATTGTTTAATTGTGCTATTGGTAAAGCAGTTGTAATGCATGTATTAGTGGGTATCAGCATTCTGTGATAAGCCTGCCCTCTAGTGGTGACTCATGTAGTGCTGTATTAGTAGTTGCGTTTCTGAGTAAAGACAATGTGAGTTAACACGACTCAATCGTTCTGCTGCGTATTATTCTTCTCTCAGCATACACAACAATATTGGTGACGAGGTCTGGATCAACAACTACAGATGCATCAACAAGACTTTTTTGGACATGAAACAGGAATAGAAGGGGCTGGAAAAGATAGCGTGTCACATGAAAGAGAGAGAAGCTAATTAAAGTGTAAAGCTAAACTGCAAACGAGAAAAAATGTCAATGATTGGAACAATCACTGCATTTTATAGTAATGCTGAGGATTGGGGAATTTATGTGGAAAGAGCGGAATTATACTGTAAGGCTAATGCCGTTGCAGATGGTAAGAAAGTGGCTGTTTTGCTAAGCGTGATGAGAGCAAAGAGGTATGGACTGCTCCGTAGTTTGTTAACCCCTGAAAAGCCAGCGGATAAAATGTTTCAGCAAATAGTCGACATTCTAAATTATTATTTTATTATTTTATTATACCTTTATTTAACCAGGAGGTCCCATTGAGATTCAGAATCTCTTTTACAAGAGAGACCTGGCCAAGGTAGCAGCCAAATCACAACAAATGCATACATAACAAACACCAAAAGTACATTTTCCACAATAAAAGAAGTACAAAATATTAAAAATAAAATATAAAAAACACAATGAGACTCTTAAGAAAAACAAGAACATGTCTCCATCACAACACTCTTTATAGTAGTTTTAAAGACATTCTAAATGAACATTTGAACCCCAAACCCCTATTGACTGCGAAAATATTCAGATTCCATAAGCGTAACCAAACAAAAGGAGAAAGCATTTCTGAATATATAGCTGAGCTACGCCGATTTTCAGAACATTGTCAATTTGGAGCTGGACTGGCAGATGCATTAGGAGACAGGCTTGTGTGTGGAATGCATAATGAAAGCACACAAAAAAGACCGTTGACAGAAAAAGACACTCGATCGTACACTGAACATAGCAATATTCATGGAAACTGCAGCAAAAGATGCATTGGTATTGCAACAAAAAAACAATGGAATGTGCAACAAATAAACTGTCACTGAAATTGGAAAGAAAACAGAAATGTTATCGCTGCAGAAAAATGTCTCATGATGTGAATGACTGCTGGTTCAAAGATAAAGAGTGCAGGAAATGCCATAAAAAGGGGCACATCGAATGTGTATGCAAAATAGACAGGCAGAGGATACAAAAAGACAGAACACACAAGGTGAATCGTAAATCCGCCACTGTACATTAAGTAACTGAAAATAAAACAAACACGAGTTCAAGTACAGATGATCTTTCATGTTTGGAATTGTACAAAAGCAGTTACATGTGGTGCATTGGGTCATTGTCATGTTGGAAGACCCAGCCTCGACCCATCTTCAATGCTCTAACTGAGGGAAGGAGGTTGTTCCCCAAAATCTCGCAATACATGGCCCCGGTCATCCTCTCCTTAATACAGTGCAATCCCATGTGCAGAAAAAACACCCCCAAAGCATGATGCTACCACCCCTATGCTTCACAGTAGGGATGGTTTTCTTGGGATGGTACTCATCATTCTTCTTCCTCCAAACACGTTTTGTGGAATTATGACCCAAAAGTTCTAATTTGGTCTCATCTGACCACATGACTTTCTCCCATGACTCCTCTGGATCATCCAAATGGTTATTGGCAAACTTAAGACGTGCCTGGACATGTGCTGGTTTAAGCAGGGGAACCTTCCGTGCCATGCATGATTTCAAACCATGACGTCTTAGTGTATTACCAACAGTAACCTTGGAAACGGTGGTCCCAGCTCTTTTTAGGTAATTAACCAGCTCCTCCCGTGTAGTTCTGGGCTGATTTCTCATCTTCCTTAGGATCATTGAGACCACACGAGGTGAGATCTTGCATGGAGCCCCAGTCCGTTTGTTTGTTGTTTGATTTGAGACTTGGCTCATAAATAAAACGAAAGTTACTGATTAAAAATATTTTTTGGTGGAGTTTATTTATTTATTTTATATCTAAGTAAAGAAAGGACGTTGTGGATAAATGTATGTTTTGCTGGAGGTTTAAATTTCGGCTCTTTTATATTTGGTTAATTTTTTTTTAATGTATTTATAAATTTTTATTAAAAATGGTAAAAACAGAAATGCGCGATGAATTGATAGCCCGTTAATAACATTTAGTGCCGTTTACAATAATTTTAATTTTGACAGCCAAATATATACATATTAATACAAAACTAATTAAAAATGTTGTTACCGAATGAATGTATCCAGGCTGAAGATTCACATACAGAACCTAAGCAGAGAAAAGATGATGATGATGATCAGAAATGTGTCTTTTCTCAGTCATGTTTTCATCACTGACTCCCTCTGTCTCATTCACACTAACCCCAGACTTCTTACTGCCTTCTATCTGCTGATGCTTATCTTCGTAAAGAGTGAGAGTCAGGACTTTATACACTAGTGGATCGAAAAAGACGCACAATGACAGGAAATCGGTTGTTCGGCTGAAATCGGCACGCAGTGAAAAGAAAAATTTGATATTTCACCAAAACAGTGGATTTAAAGTAAAGTAACAAGCCGGTTTTGAAAATGTAAGAAGTAAAAAATACAGATATTTGTTTAAAAATGTAATGAGTAAAAGTAAACAGTTGTCTGAAAAATAAATAGTGGAGTAAAGTACTGATACCAATAAAATCTACTTAAGTACAGTAAAGAAATATTTGTACTCCGTTACTTCCCACCTCTGCAAAGGACCCAGAACTCTCCACCATTAGCTCCTTTGCATCCCTGGGAATGGCCGTCAACACCATGGCAAAGAGTACATGTCGACTTTGCTGGGCCATTCAAGGACTCTATGTTCTTGATCGCCGTGGACGTGCATTTTAAGTGGCCTGAAGTTGTTCTAACGACGACAACCACATCCAAAAAGACTGTTTCTGTGCTAAGAACAATATTCTCCAGAAACTCAGGTCGTCCCCTTCTAACATCATTCGCGCTTTCTTCCCGTGAGGGACTACACTAAGCTCTCTCAGCACATCCTGTTCTCGGCTGGTTTTCGCTTAACTGTTCACCGTGCGGGCCGTCAGTGGATTCTGCCAAAGAAGGATTGCCACACAGATATCATCCCAAAGCTATTCCTATTCCATCCTGCTGGGTATTAGGTTACACGGTGGGAACGTGGTAGCTTTTTGGAGGGCCAAATACCCTGCGAACATCAACAGACTAACGTGTTGTGATGAGTCTTGTTTCTCCTTACTCAGCCATGTCGACGGTCATCCCCCCCACCAAAGGGAATGAGTCGAAGATCAGGGAGGCTGCATCCCGCCCGTGTCCATCATCATGTGGAGCAACCATCTTGGGCAGGGACCCTCACCTAATGCTTAAACATTGCTCCCGGACCCGCAAGCATACGTTTACTGTGCGCCAATGCCGGTAAAACACTTGGAGAGACGGCTGAGAGTTGTGGTGGCTAACCAACAGGACCCGTGCCTGTCCGGTGCCGCCATGAGGTCCACGGCCGTCGAGCATCAGCCGCGAGCTTCCACGAGCAGGGCGGAACTGATGGAGGCCGAATTGCCGGTCATGCCGCCTCTGTTTGATAACCTCCTCGCGGAGGATGAGGAACGACTGTGCGACGAGGATGCTGAGGGCGGTTCGAACTCTGACCTCCTCGACCTGGACATGGAGGATGAGGATGAGGACGATAGTGGTCCCTTCCCCGCCCAACAGTGAAGACTCCAAAGTGCGGGCGACGCAAAGTGTGCTCGCTAAATGCGGTGACTTTACTGTCCGCGTTCCAGGCAGAGATTTTGGAGGAGATGGGACGACAGCTTGACATGGGAGTACCTAACCCAGTGCTTTGAGATGATATCTGTGTGGTAAACGACCTAATTTTGCGCTCTTCACGAGGTGCGGTTTAGGGCTGCGGCCGCATGATGGGCTTGGCTGTGTCAGGTGAGAGAGCGTTGTGGCTTAACCTGTCAGGTTTGGGTGACACACAGAAAGTGGAAGTCATGGACGCTGCCTACGACCCCGCTAAAGGTCTGTTCGGTCCGGCTCTGGAAAAGATGAGAGAAACCAGCACTCTCAGAAAACAAGAGGACAAAGCTTTCGACCTCTGTTTGCCTCGCAAGCTGTCTCAGAACTTGCCCCCTTAGCCAGCGCGACAGGGTTTTGCCGCAGCCACGGCTGCGAGAGGGAGACCGGTGAGCGCGAAGAATGTGAGATCGGCTCTCAGCGGACAGCACACTGGTCAACATCCGAGATCAGATGGTTTGGGACCGTGGGATAAGCGGTCGTTTGCGGCAGTGGCGGCTAGAAACCGTCCGCCCCAACCCGAGGAGCGGAAGAAAAAGCGTGCGACCTGACACGCGAATGTTCTCCTGTCCTCCTTTCTATGCTGGCGAAGAAAAGGAGACGGGAACACAGCCCGGTTCAAAGTTCTGTAAGGGCTTCCTCCCTAGCTTCTCCTTGGGTTTGAGGAATAAGGGAAAATGTTCAGTGTCACCAAGCACTCACGACATTTGTTCATTCGCACGTCAGTTCGGACGATTGCGCAATAAAGATTGCATCATCGCATCCAAGCCACGGGCTGAGGGCGATATTTTCACAAAAGATAATAAAAATGGAAAACTCAATAAATGTGGCACTTTCGCATGCAGGCGATCAGCCGAAGGCGATATAGTGCAAAAATTCCAAGAAATTAGCGTGCAACCCCCTAGTTTTACCGCTGGAGGGCGCGCACGCTCTGCCGGCGGAGCCCAGCGCGGCGACGGCTGTGACGTCATCAAAGTGCGACCAGAGTTGTGTACGCAGAGGTCCACTTTCTGCGTGCGTCACCCCTGGGTTTTAAACACGATTTCACAGGGATACAGGCTTCAATTTGCAATGAAACCACCCAGATTCAACGGAGTGTTGATCTCGGTGGCCGAAGAAGAGTCGGCTCGCGTCCTGATGGCCGAGATCGACTCTCTTTTGAGCAAAAGGGTTGTTCCGGAGGCAGAAAGCCATCAGGGCTTTTACTCCCGATACTTCGTGATCCCGAAAAGAGAAAGCACATCTCTTCATCCGATCCTGGACTTGTGTGTGTTAAACAAGCACCTGAGAAAATATTCGTTCAGAATGTTGACACACAAAGCACTGGTTTGTGACGATCGATCTATCAGACGCGTATTTTCACATAACGTTTACCCATCACACAGAAAATATTTGAGGTTTGCACACAGAGACACTGCCTACGAGTTTCAAACCATTCCATTCGGACTGTCTCTCGTTTCGAGAACGTTCAGCAAGTGTGTGGAAGTGGCTCTTTTGCCATTGAGAAACAGCGGGATTCGGATTTTGTCTTATATAGACGATTATCTGATATGCTCCTCGTCAAGAGAGTGATCAGAGATGCGGAGAGTGTAGTCACACATCTCTGCAACCTGGGTTTCAAGATAAACAGGAAAAAGAGCCGCTTGTGTCCCGCGCAGTGCGCGGAATATCTAGGATTCAGTAAAGATTCCCTCTCCTATCGAGTCATGCTGACAGAGAGGAGAATCACATCTCTCATACAGTGTCGCTCCCGTTTTCGGGCGGGGACTATGGTCCCGTTTCGAGTGTGCTTACGAATGAGCTGCAAGCCCTGTCTGTCAGTCCATCCTGCTTACAGTTTGCCCTGGGACTCATGAAGGTTTCCTTTTGCCCTAACCCGGTGTTTGTACCTAAAGTGGTGGATTCTTATAGATGTCCCTTTATGGAACTTTTGGCTTTCCACCCTCCTCCGTTTTCATCTCAGGAGGAGGAGAGATTGAGTTCCTTGTGCCCAGTGCGGGCCCTCCATACGTATGTCAGGAGGACAGCGGGTTTCAGGAAGTCTGACCAGCTGTTCGTGTCTTGGGCGACCCCTCACAAAGGGAAGCCGTTGTCAAGACAGCGGCTGTCCCACTGGATTGTGGGGGCTATATCTCTAGCTTATGAATGCAGTGGTTCTCAGGCACCTCTACTAGAGGGATGGCAACATCATGGGCCCTACTTAAGGGAGTTTCTGTTCAGGACATTTGTGCGGCGGCTGGTTGGGTTTCGGCGTACACCTTTGTGCGGTTTTATAGACTGGATGTGTCTGAGTCACCGAGCGGAGTTAGAAAAAGAATGATGGGTTACTAACGTAATCCGGGGTTCTTTGATAACAGAGTGAGGTGTTTCACCAGCAAATCTAGAGGGGGACAACCTGAGAGATAAAGATGGGGTGGAGCCTGATCTCAGGTTGACCTGTCTGTCAAGACAGATGTGGTGCATTGGAGCTTCCGTAGTAGGTCACGCCTAAAGCGATTCCCATAGTGAAACTTCTCACTCTGTTATCAAAGAACCTGGGATTACGTTAGTAACCCGTCGTCTTTAAAGCTTGTTGGAGCTGGGAGGCATCCAACAGAGTAAAACAAAAACATCCCAAAAGTCCCACATACACAAGCTGGACATGTCCAGACAAAAAATAAACTGAAAGCCAAAAAAAAATAAAAAATCAGTTCCGTATACATCTTTAGTTATTACCAGTTTAGAAACTTGATTGATAATGCTGAAACTAAGGAACTCTCAGGCACAATTTATGCTGTCTGATTTGTTCTATAGATACCACAATACCACTTTTTTCCTAAAACAAAAATTAAAACCTTGAGCCTAACTGACAATGTTGCCCATCTAAAATAGTTTTTAAACAAGGTTTGTTTCAAAGAGTTTAAATGTTTGTTCTTCACTTTACAGTTAAATTCTTACATAAAAGTCACTTACATTTTACATTCATAGGGGAAAAAGAACATGTGACAGCAGTGAAGTGTGCAGTAGGAACGACAGACTGGTTTGAGGTGGAGGTTGGATTGCATCAAGGATCGGCTCTAAACTCTTTCCTGTTTGCAGTGGTGATGAACAGGTTGACGGACGAGGTCAGACAGGAGTCCCCGTGGACTATGATGTTTGCGGATGATATTGTGATTTGTGGTGAATGTAGGGAGCAGGTTTAGAAGAGCCTGGAGATCTGGAGGTACGCGCTGGAGAGAAGGGGAATGAAGGTCAGTAGGAGTAAAACAGAGTACATGTGTGTGAATGAGAGGGAGGGCAGTGGAGTGGTGCGGTTGCAGGGAGAAGGGGTGGTGAAGGTGGATGAGTTTAGGAACCTGGGGTCAACAGTGCAAAGTAATGGAGAGTGTGTTAGAGAAGTGACGAAAAGGGTGCAGGCAGCATGGAGTGGGTGGAGAACAGTGGCAAGAGTGATTCCCCCTAATGGGAGAAGCCAAAAGAAGATGGAGAAGTGGAAAAAGAACATACCCATTCCTTCACTCTGTTTTTATGTATCAGGGCCTAAATAACAGTTCTGTGGTCTTTATCAATTGAAATAAAAACAGAAATAATCAAAAACTTAATAATAAAAAAAACCACCCAAAAGAACACAAGAGATGTCCAACATTTTTTTCCCAAAACATTCAGAATCAAGCAACTACATCCTTCTTACAATTCCACAATCAGTAAGGGAGTAAGACCCAAAGAGATCTTTATAAAGTGTATTGTTGGACAAACATTTATGAAAATATGGGGATTGTTTGTTGCTTATATTTAAACCACATGATCTGTGTCATGTTTAAGCCTGGCATGCTATTAATTATATTACTTAATATACATGTTTCACAGTATAGCTGAATTGCTGATACTACATTATGAGAATGATTGTAATCAAGAAATAAAATAAATCCGAGTATTTCCATGAAGATCTGTTTATCAGCCAAACGCTGTGTTACTCATTTGCACATTTTTGGAAAACCAGGATAAAATAGTCCCTGATTCAAAATCAAAACTGACCCTTTGAAATGAGTATGAAAAATATTATTTAATTAGTAATTGCAAAAGATGTGTTGCAAACTTTTCTTAAAGAAATTAAGACGTTCACTATATGTATGAAACAAAACATTGTGGACGTCTAACTATAAGATTTGTGTTTTGTTTTTTGTTTTTTATTGTTTGTTTTTTTTAACATCCCCCCCCAAAAAACCCTACATGCAGTCCCAATTTGCTGTTATAATAACCTTCACTCTTGCAGGAATATATTCCACTAAATTCTGGCCTTGCATGGTCATGTAAAATTCTCCTATATAAAATAAGGATGATTAAGAGACGACTCTCTACTGAGGCCACTTCAGTGCTGGTTTAATCCCATGTCATTGTAACACATGGCTACTACAGCTTGGTCTTGGCAGGTCTTCACTTGTGATTTGAAACTTTATTAGACTATCTTAGACAACAAAGCCAGAATCTGGCCATCCCTCACCTACCTGACGGCATTTATCAAACTGAAGATTAAAAGGTAGAAGACCCACAACTTGGGCAACTGACAAAAATTACAAAGCACTATCTGCTCTAGATAAGGGTGTCTGCCGAATGTAAATTTAAATTAAAACAGATGAAGGTAATGGGTGTTGTGCAATATATGCATGAATGCAAAAAAACGCAAAAGTCCTTGGTGCTCTTTTGGTTGAGGGCTGAAAATGCATGCTACTCCTCATTCTCATTCTGTGTTGGCTTTTAGGGAGTCTTCCTGACCAAAACAATGAAAAGAATCCATTTATTTAATGGTTAGGGTCCTTCATTATCTTTCCTGTCTTAATTAGCACTGCTTGCTATAGAAAGACTACAGACTGCCAGAGTGCCCAGTGCTGATGCATTCAGCTGAGCTAAGTATTCTCTGGAGAGCCTGCCTGTCCTGTTTGGTAAAGTTTCTTATCACAATGCTCCTGATGTTGCAGATGTAAAAGTCTCTAAGCCCCATGGATGAAGTATTATAAGTATCTCAGTCCCCTAACAAGTCTTGTGGAAATGACTGAAATCTGACTTTCTATTGGGTTCTCTTTGTACAATGCAAATGTAAATTGCAAATGAAATTACTGAATAGAGGACATGATTTCCCTACTGGTACTGTACTTTATTTGGCCAAAGGTTTGAGGATAACTGACCATTACAATTGTTTATACTGTATCAACATCTTCATCTTGATCACAAGTTGAAGCTCAGAATTGTCTAAAATGTCATTTTTTATATATCATAGCATTATAGTATTCCCTAAATTCAAACTACAGTGCTTACACCTGTTCCAGATTGGAAAAACAAGGTTCATAAAAACACCATCTGCCAAGGATGGGGTGGAAGAACTCAAGTTTCTTGATCTCTACCTTAATGAAACTACTTTTTCACCTGACATACTCACTGGACCTCACTAATGCTCTTGTGGCTTAATGGACAATAATTCTACAGCTGCACTGCAAAATATAATGGAAATGTAGCCTTCCCAAAAGAATATGAGTAACTATGCTATAGCAGCAAATTAGAGAGAACAAGTGTAGCGGGTACAGGACTTCCATATCAGCTGGCAGTTAAGCGTTCCCAGCAATCTGTGGAATGGTGGAATAAAGACAGGACAAAACCATGCGTGTGATCAGCTCTTGTCTTGCCTGGTTATGACCTTTAATTTTTAAAATGCTCACATAAGGACAATTGCAAATGTCAAAACATGCCTTATGTAACCATAGATTGCTTCTTGATGTAAATGTCCACTCTTTTAGTCTCTCTCTTGTGAATGCAAAGTATTTCCATGAAGATCTGTTCATCAGCCAATCGCTGTGTTACTTATTTGCATATTCATATTCTATTTAGCATCTCTAAGTCTCTATTTAATTCAACTGTATCAAATACATATTCAATAATGACATTATCTAAATGTTTTACCCATTTTAGACTAAACATTATAGGAACTGATATACAAACATATTATATATGTTTGTATATCATATATTATATATTGTCAGGGATCCACCTGCCACGCCCCCTTTGGTGGCTCTCTATGCCTCCGCTCTCCCTGGAGTGCCAGGCATAACCAAGCACACCTGGAGCTCGTTGTCACTCATGCCTCCACTCTCTCTGGAGCTCCAGGCGTAACTATGCACACCTGAAGCTCATCATCACTCCACCCCGCTCCTACATAAACCCCTCTCTCACATTCACCCGCTGTTCGTTATTGTATGTGTTGGACTTTACGTGTGGGTGATGTTTTCGTGTTTCGGTGTTCACACAGGACACTATTTATCCGTTCCATTCGGATTTCCCAATCCCGACCCGGCTGCGCTTCTCCTCCACACGCATCTCGGGTCAGCTATGCTTCTCCCAAAGCGCACCTCGGACTCTCAACCAAAGGACTGCCGTGTGCGTGTGTGAGTGTGTGTGTGTGCGCGTGTGCGTGTGTGTGCTCGTGTGTGTCTCTCTCCCTCACACGTTTTCTTTTATTTATTAAACCCAAGCGGGCTGTACTCCGGCTTCCGACTTCTATTTCACCTCGGAGGTAGGATTCGCTCTGCCGCGATAAAGCGGCAGCCAAGCTCCGCCTCGGGGAAAACCCGGAAGTCCACTGCCGTTTCACGCGGATCATGCTCGGCAGCGCCACGCCCCGTGATGACTTCAAGGATTTTCTGGCTCGCTTCTCCGGCAACAGGGCTGAGTGGGGCGGGTTTATACGGAGCGTTGGTGAACACATGGACCTTTATTCCTTCTCTTATCTCACTGAAATAGGTAAAATTGCGCTCCCATTTCTCTACTGTCTGGAGAATCCCTCTCTCTGGCCCGTGAGTTGTGGAGCACGACCGGAGGCGAATTCGACTTGTGCGCCCGGTTTATCCGGCTTCTCACCAGGGAACTAGGGATGGTCACCGCGGATCTCCACCATCTCTCTCCCGGTCCCGAGAGCACGGATCCACTCCAGTGTTTCTCTGAGAGCTCGGTTCCGCACCAGATTATCCCGGAAAGCTCCACTCCATACCAGGACCTCCGGGGGATCACCACCCTGCTCCAGACCCTGCTCCAGGCCCTCCGGGATGGCTTTCCCTTCGCCCCAGGACCTCCAGGAGATCTCCGCCCTGCTCCAGGCCCTGCAGGACGGCTTTGCTCCACCCCAGGGCCTCCAGGAGATCCTCACCCTGTTCCAGGACCTCCAAGAGAGCACAGCTCAGCTCCAGTGTGTCCCCGAGAGCACCTTTTAGCTCCAGAGTTTCCAGGAGAGCTCCTTTCCGCTCCAGGGTTTCCGGGATAGCTCCGTTCCGCTCCAGAGTTTCCAGGACAGCTCCTTTCCGCTCCAGGGTTTTCAGAAAAGTTCCTTTCTGCTCCAGGGTTTCCGGGACAGCTCCGTTCCGCTCCAGAGTTTCCAGGAGAGCCCAGCTCTGCCCCAGGACCGCCATGACAGCTCAGCTCCGCTCCTGGACCTCCATGAGAGCTCAGCTCTGCTCCAGCATGTCTCCAGGAGCTACTCTCAGCTCCAGCATGTCTCCGAGAGCTCCTCTCAGCTCCAGCATGTCTCCGAGAGCTCCTCTCAGCTCCAGCTTGTCTCCGAGGGCTCCTCTCAGCTCCAGCATGTCTCCGGGAGCTCCTCTCAGCTCCAAGGTCTCCAGGACAGCTCCGTTTCGCCCCAGAGCTCCCCAGAACACTCAGCTCAACCCCAAGGCCACGAAAGGGACATTGTACCGCTGCCTAGCTGCAAAAGGGACGTCGTACTGTCGCCTGGCCGCAAAAGGGACGTCGTACTGCCACCTGGCTGCAAAAGGGACGTCGTACCGCCACCTGGCCGCAAATTGGGACGTCGTACCACCACCTGGCCGCAAAGGGGACGTCGTGCCGCCACCTGGTTGCAAGAGGGTTTTCGCGCCGCCGCCTGGCCGCAAGAAGGAGGTCATATTGCCTCCGACTGCCTATGAAGGTGGCATGGTAACCCACGGTTCCTCGGACAGCCCCAGGTTGCTTCCAGAGCCATCCGGCAAAGATGTCGCAGTCCCAGACTATTCTAAGGGCGACACCACAGCCCCAAGCTCCTCTGATGGCTACGTCTCGCCTTAGAGCTCCTCTCCGCTCCACAGAGTCCCCAAGAGCTCCTCTCCGCTTCACAGAGTCCCCAAGAGCTCCTCTCTGCTCCACAGAGTCTCCAAAAGCTCCTCTCCGCTCCACAGAGTCTCCGAGAGCTCCTCTCCGCTTCAGCATGTCCCACCTCCGAGCTCCTCTGATGGCAACGTCTCGCCTCCGAGCTTCTCCGATGGCGACATCTCGCCTCCGAGCTTCTCCGATGGCGACGTCTCGCCTCCGAGCTCTTCCGATGGCGACGTGTCGCCTCGGAGCTCCTCCGATGGCGACGTCTCGCCTCTAAGATCCTCCGACGGCGGCGTCACTCCTCTGAGCTCATTCGATGGCGGTGTCTTGCCTCCGAGCTTCTCCGATGGCGACGTCTCTCCTCTGAGCTCCTCCGATGGTGACGTCTCGCCCCCGGGCTCCTCCGTCGGCGGCGTCTCGCCTAAGAGCTCCTCTGAAGGTGGCGTATCGCCTAAGTCACGCCTCAGCGTTCTGCTCCAGGCGACGTTTCGCCTCCGGGTTCCCCTCCGCCCGATGTAACACCTCTGTGTCCCTTTCCCGGGCGACATCTCTCCTCCAGGTCCCTTGGAGGATGACAAAGCACTCCCAAGTTCCTTTGAAGGCGCGTCACGGCTCACAGCCCTGGCGTAGGTGTCACTGTGATCCTCATCTCCGCTGTGGGCGTCACTTGGCCTCTGGACACCACCAAGGAAGCTTTTCTGCTCCCGGTCTACACCGAGTGCATCACTCATTCCTGATCTCTGCTATGGACATAGCTCCGCTCCTGACCTCCGTGTTTGGCACCCCTTCGGTCCAGGTCTCCGCTGAAGGCGTCACTCCGTTCCGGGTCTTTGGGGTGGACATCGTTATGCTCCCGTCCCTTGTGCTGAACATCACTCCGCTCCAGACCTTCCCAGTGGGCGTCAATCCGCCCCTGATTGCCGCCAAGCACGTCACTCGGTCTCTAGTCTCTGCCAGGGAGGTGGCTCAGCCACTGGACTCCGCTGCAGGCGCAGCTTGGTCCCTGTCCTACGCCGGAGCCGTCTCTCCGCCTCCGGCCTCCGCTGAAGCTGTTTCTCCGTCCTGTCTCTGCTACAGGCTGCTCTGACCAGGTCCCTTTTGACCCTGGACGGACACCGGGGTCCTCCTCTGAGTGCCCTGGCCCTCCGGGCATCGGTGGGTTTCTGGCGTCAGGTGCCGCCCCCTCCTGGGGGTAATGTCATGGATCCACCTGCCACGCCCCCCATGGTGGCTCTCTATGCCTCCGCTCTCTCTGGAGCTCCAGGGATAACCACGCACACCTGAAGCTCATCATCACTCCACTCCGCTCCTACATAAACCCCTCTCTAAAATTTACCCGCCGTTCATTATTGTATGTGTTGGACTTTACATGCGGGTGATGTTTTCATGTTTCGGTGTTCACACAGGACACTATTTATCCGTTTCATTCAGACTCCACATCCCGTCCTGGCTGCGCTTCTCCTCCCCGCGCATCTTGGGTCAGCTACGCTTCTCCCAAAGCGCACCTCGGACTCTCAACCTCGGACTGCCATGTGCGTGTGTGAGTGTGTGTGCGTGTGCGCGCGCGTGTGTGTCTCTCTTCCTCACATGCTTACTTTCATTCATTGAACCCGAGCGAGCTGTACTCCGGCTTCCGCCTTCTGTTTCGCTCACATGCTGACATATATACTATAACATTTGCACATGCAAAACCCATTTAAGTGTCTTTAATTGTAAAGAACCGACAATCAGGGCATCACACAAGCACATATGAATGTCATGGTCAGATATGAAGTGTATGGAAGTCTGTAAGATATGGACGCTTTGTGTCTTTGCTTGTTTAAAAAAAAAAAAAAGAAGAAAAAAAGAAGAATTGTTTGCATAGGCCTTATAAAAATGCAGTGTGGAACCTGTTACAATCTACTTACTTGAGCTAGAAAGCAAGTTTAAAAAAGAACGTTGTTTACATATTAGAGAATGTGTATAATGTGGGGGAGTGTAAGGGGTTTTTTTTTCATTGTAGATGTGCTGATAATATTCATGGAATGATGAAATGCATTGACTTAGGTGTTGGGCATAGCTATGCAGAGAGAAAGGGGGGACTGAAATGAGCCTGATAAAAAGACAGAGAAAAGGAGAAGAGGCTGAGGAAAAAAGAGACGTCTGAAGGACGTGTTGGAAGACACGATTTACAAAAGTCAACTGTAAACAGTGCACTGAGATAAACCTAAAAATACCATACAAATTTCTAATAAACACGCAGTCTTGCTGAGTTCAGTGCGGAGATCATCCGTATTCATGATCCGCATGTTCGATTTGGAACATGTTTTACGCTGGATGATCTTGTTTGAGTTATTGTGTTGACAGCTTATCAGATAAATGTCTCAAACAAGTCATAACCATTTTACACACATTTTCTACAGTTTCAGTTTAATTTGTATAGGTGAGAATCAAATAAATTAGACAAACTTCATAATCATTTTAATACATTTTAGTGTTTATAAACATGTAACCCCACCTCATTCCATCAGCCTCACACTAAACTTAAATACAGACACATACAAACAGAAAGTAACACTGTCTTTGGCCATTCTGCATAAACAAAAGCTGCACAGCAGCAACAAAGTTATGAAAATACAAGACAGTGGAAATATCTTGAATATATGAAAATGTATCTTATATATTTTTATTATAAGATTGTAATAGACCAAATTATAGATTATTTTTCTATTTCAAGTTGCTTGTACTCATTTTAAGCTTGAAATTGTCTTGTTCTGTTGGCCAAAAACATATGCTCATTTTAAGCCTTTATTTGAATCATATTCAAATATAATCGTATAATATGAAATATTCAAAAAATTTGACTAAATTCAAGAATAAATTTTTTTTAATGTCAGATTATAAATGTTAAGGTTTATAGGCATTTGTAGGCACAGATATTTTAAATAGTTTTATATAATGGCTGATTCAGTTATATTAGAAAAACATATTCCATTTGTAGTTATCTTTCATTATTCTTTTATTAATAGTTTCTTATTTACATTTTCAAAGCAACTGAATAAGGAACAAATTTTTATAAATTAATTTATAAATAGATAAATTTGCTCATTAATGGACTTCATGACCTTGCCAGTTCCATTTATGCAAACACTTTGTGGAACATAATGAACATTAGTGAGTATTTCCTTTTTGGCTAGATCATTTTTCTGCCAAGACTGTTGCAACACATTCTAAAATACAATAATACAATCTTCAAATGCTGCTCCATGCTAGAAAGTGGAAGGCTGAATTCGATACTTTAAATGTATCTATTTTATCCCTTAAAACAATCGTTGTTAAAATGAAACCAGTTAATTTAGATGCTGCCTTGTGAAGCACATTTTTGGATAACCAGGATAAAATAGTCCCTGATTCATAATCAAAACTGACCCTTTGAAATGAGTATGAAAAATATTATTTAATTAGTAATTGCAAAAGAAACCCCTACATGCAGGCCAATTCTGGCCTTGCATGGTCATGTAAAATTCTCCTATATAAATAAGGCTGATTAAGAGACGACTCTCTACTGAGGCCACTTCATTGCTGGTTTAATCCCATGTCATTGTAACACATGGCTACTACAGCTTGGTCTGGGCAGGTCTTCACTTGTGATTTGAAACATTATTAGACTATCTTAGACAACAAAGCCAGAATCTGGCCATCCCTCACCTACCTGAAGGCATTTATCAAACTGAAGATTAAAAGGTAGAAGACCCACAACTTGGGCAACTGACAAAAATTAAAAAGCACTATCTGCTCTAGATAAGGGTGTCTGCCAAATGTAAATTTAAATTCAAACAAATGAAGGTAATGGGTGTTGTGCAATATAAGCATGAATGCAAAAAAAACAAGTCCTTGGTGCTCTTTTGGTTGAGGGCTGAAAATGCATGCTACTGTGTTGGCTTTTAGGGAGTGTTCCTGACCAAAACAAAGAAAAGAATCCATTTCTTTAATGGCTAGGGTTCTTCATTATCTTTACTGTCTTAATTAGCACTGCTTGCTATAGAAAGACTACAGGCTGAGTGCCCAGTGCTAATGCATTCAGCTGAGCTAAGTATTTCCTGGAGAGCCTGCCTGTCCTGCTTGGTAAAGTTTCTTGTCACAATGCTCCTAATGTTGCAGATGTAAAAGGCTCTGAGCCCCATGGATGAAGTTTTATAAGTATCTCAGTCCCCTAACAGGTCTTGTGGAAATGACTGAAATCTGACTTTCTACTGGGTTCTCTTTGTACAATGCAAATGTAAATTGCAAATGAAATACTGAATAGAGGACATGATTTCCCTACTGGTACTGTACTTTATTTGGCCAAAGGTTTGTGGATAACTGACTGTGGGAGAGCGTATGAATGCGGGAAGAAAGAACGCCACAACAGGTAAGGTGTACAGGCTTTTATTTAGGTTCTCCTGTCTGTCTGCTTAGTGCCTCATGCAGCACGTCTCTGGCACATGCGCACACACACACCCACACACACACTCTCTTCTCCTTAAATGCACCCTCCAATCACTGGAAAAGAGAGAACAATCATTAGGTCACATTAACTTCAGGTGAGGCAATCCCCTGCCTATCTGCTCCTGGCCCCGCCCTCCATTCACAAACCGAATGGAGGGCGGGGCCACGCCCGCACCGCCCGACTCAGGCCGGGGAGCCGTCCGGCCCGCAACCGACTCCCCCCCCCCGGCGCGAGAGGAAGTCGGCCACGACCATCCGCACCCCCCCGGTCTGTGGACCACCTCGAACTTGAATGGCTGAAGCGCTAAATACCACCGAGTGATCTGCACGTTGGTATCCTTCATGCGATGGAGCATGTAAAAGCGGACCATCGCAGAGTGCGTTTGACACGCGTAAAAAAAGCCTGTTGGCACGGCCCCGACCACTGGACCGGATCTGATGCTCCCTTTTTAGTGAAATCGGTCAGTGGACTGGTGACATCCGAAAACATAGGGATGAACCTCCTATAATAGCCAGCCAGCGCCAGGAACCGTCTCACCTACTTTTTGGTCTTGGGTCTCGGACAGGCCGCAATCGCTGCCGTCTTATCGATTTGGGGACGCACCTGTCCGTGACCCAAGTGGAAACCCAGATACCGTACTTCCACCCACCCAACCGCACACTTCTTTGGGTTCGCAGTGAGCCCTGCTCGTCTCAAGGTCCGCAGGACCGCCCTGAGATGCTGTAGATGCCGCTGCCAATCATTGCTATAAATGACGATGTCATCCAAATAGGCAGCGCCGTACCCATTATGAGGACGGTGAATCCGATCCATTAGACGTTGAAATGTCGCTGGCGCTTCGAACAAACCAAACGGAAATGTGACGAATTGGCGTAAACCAAACGGAGTGAAAAAACCCGTTTTTTCCCGGGACATTGGCAATAAGGGGATCTGCCAATATCACTTGGTTAAGTCCAGTGTCGAATAAAAGCGAGTCGCGCCTAACCAATCAAGCAGCTTGTCGATGCGAGACATTGGATATGCATTGAATTTAGACACACGCGTTGACCTTTAGGTAATCCACACGCTCTTGGGAACCAAGACCACCGGGCTGCTCCAGTCACTGTGGGACTCCTCGACCACCCCCATGTCAAGCATCGCCTGAAGTTCCTCCCGAACCACATTCTTTTTGTGTTTGGGCAGCCGGTACAGGCGACTGCGCACAACAATACTGGGAGATGTCTCAATATGGTGTTCTATAAGGTTTGTCCACCCCGGCAGGGGAGAGAACACGTCCGCAAACTCCTGATGTAATTTCACGACCTGTGCTTTCTGCGATGGCGAGAGGTGGTCTCCACAGGGAACCGATGCGGATTCTGACACGTTTTTTGGTCTTACCTCCGGTCCCAGCTCCTCCCTCTCTGGAATCACCATTGCTAGAGACACCGGCACCATCTCGCTCCATAATTTTAGGAGATTCAGGTGATATACTTGGAGCGCCCCGCCCCTGTCCGTGCGCCGCACCTCATAGTCAACATCTCCCACCCACCGTGTAACCTCAAAAGGCCCTTGCCACTTGGTGAGTAATTTTGAGCTTGACATGGGCAGCAGAACGAGGATTTTATCTCCCGGTGAAAACTGCCGCAGCCGTGCACCCTTGTCATACATCCAGGATTGCTATTCCTGTGCCTGTAGCAAATTCTCCAGTGGTAGCTTTCCCAGTGTGTGGAGTTTTGCTCTCAGATCCAGAACGTACTGAATTAAATTTTTTGTGCTCGAAGGTCCCCCCTCCAAATTTTCCTGGAGAACATCCAGAACTCCGCGCGGCTTACGGGCGTACAATCATTCAAATGGGGAGAACTGCGTGGAGGCTTGCGGGACCTCTTGTACTGCGAATAACAAGGGCTCGAGCCATTTATCCCAATTCCGTGTGTCCCCGTGTACGAACTTCCGAATCATGTTTTTAAGGGTTCGATTGAAACGCTCCACCAGAGCCATCGGTTTGTGGATGATAGACACTGGGGCGAATCGATTTAATCCCCAACAACTCGTACAGTTTGAGGGAGAAGAACCAGGTGACAGGGAAGAAGGAGAGTCAGAAGGAGACCCAGGGGATCCGCCCGCCCCTGCATACCGCGCCAGGTGGTCCTCTGCCAGCTGTACTGCCTTCCCCATGGTTTTCAGTCGCTGGCACTGAACCCATTCCGCCGTCTGCGGCAGAAGACGGTCGATGAACTGCTCCAACACCACCAACCAGAACCTCATCCGTGCTCCGGTCCTCGCCCCGCTGCCATCTCCGGCACGCATCGCGAAGCTGGTGGGCGAAGGCGAACGGTCGGCCGACCTCGTGCAACCTCAACGCGCGAAACCACCATCGGTGCTGCTCCGGTGTCCGCCCCACTCCCTGGAGGAGCACCTGCTTCAGATCTTCATACTCCAGCATACAATCGGCAGCTTGCTGAGCAGCGAGAGAGCTTTCCATCCCGGAACCACTGTTCCTGCTCGGCATACACCTGAAGGAGGGCCTGGTGCTGGGTCTGCTGGAGCTCGGCGATCGCCTTTACGAGCTCCGCCAACGGTGAAGGTTCCATCATTTCCTGACCTACGTCCCTTTTTTCCAATCCCGGGTTTCGGCACCACTGTGGGAAAGCGTATGAATGCAGGAAGAAGGAACGCCACAACAGGTCAGGTGTAAAGACTTCACAGCCACGTTTATTTAGGTTCTCGTGTCTGTCTGCTTAGTGCCTAATGCAGCACGTCTCTGGCACACACTCACACACACACCCACACACACTCTCCTCCTTAAATGCACCCTCCGATCACTGGAAAGGAGAGAACAATCATTAAGTCACATTAACTTCAGGTGAGATTAACATCTGCTCAGCCAGATTTATAGTAAATGTCACACACCAACATAATGACAGAAATGGACTCTTACAGTTCTAAGACCACAGGACAGAGTATTTTTTAACAATGAACATTGTGTGCAATCTCACACACAAACTCTTAGTTTAAACAAGTCCACAAACAAAAATATAATAATTTACAATAGCGTTTTTCTTTTACTATGCATGTTACTTAGTGGGACTTTTGGCATTCCTTGTCTTGAACAATCTTACGTTCATTCCTACAATTAACGTAAGAGCTGCATGAAACCAGCCAAAGAGCAGTTGGCCACCCCTGCTATAGCAGCAAATTAGAGAGAACAAGTGTAGCGGGTACAGGACTTCCATATCAGCAGGCAGTTCAGCGTTCCCAGCAATCTGTGGAATGGTGGAATAAAGACAGGACAAAACCATGCATGTGATCAGCTCTTGTCTTGCCGGGTTATGACCTTTAATTTTTAAAATGCAATTAAATTTTAAAATCAGGACAATTGCAAATGTCAAAACATGCCTTATGTAACCATAGATTGCTTCTTGATGTAAATGTCCATCTTTTTTAGTATTTCCATGAAGATCTGTTCATCAGCCAATCGCTGTGTTACTCATTTGCATATTCATATTCTATTTAGCAAGTCTCCATTCAATTCAACTGTATCAAATACATATTCAATCATGACATTCTCTAAATGTTTTAACCATTTTAGACTAAACATTATAGGAACTTATATACAAACATATTAAACTATATAAACTATATACAATAACATTTGCACATGCAAAACCCATTTAAGTGTCTTTAATTTTTAAGAACCTACAATCAGGGCATCACACAAGCACATATGAATGTCATGGTCAGATATGAAGTGTATGGAAGTCTGTAAGATATGGACGCTTTGTGTCTTTGCTTGTTTAAAAAAAAAAAAAAAGAAAAAAAGAAGAATTGTTTGCATAGGCCTTATAAAAATGCAGTGTGGAACCTGTTACAATCTACTTACTTGAGCCAGAAAGCAAGTTTAAAAAAATAACATATTAGAGAATGTGTATAATGTGGGGAAGTGTAAGGGTTTTTTTTCCATTGCATATGTGCTGATAACATTCATGGAATGATGAAATGTGACTCAGGTGTTGGGCGTAGCTATGCAGAGAGAAAGGGGAGGACTGAAATAAGCCTGATAAAAAGACAGAGAAAAAGAGAAGAGGCTGAGGAAAAAAGAGACCTCTAAGAGTCTGTTGGAAGACACGATTTACAGAAGTCAGCTGTAAACAGTGCACTGAGATAAACCTAAAAATACCGTACAAATTGTGCAAAAACAGCGGAAGGAAGCTGCGGACAGGATAAAGTAAAGCATAGGACTTCACTAACAATATATAAGGTAAATATCCATTACAAACTTTTCTATGCTTAAACAGTGAAACTCCAATTTGTCTTGAGGCACAAACCCATATTTCTGCCTGTTATAACCATGTATAATCGCATTGAGATGTTTTGCATGTGTAGATGGAGAACTGAAGCTAATATTAACTAAATGGAAATGTACATTGTGAAGTAACAGTACAAGTCGCACTTCAGTCTTGCTGAGTTCAGTGTGGAGATCATCCGTATTCATGATCCGCATGTTCCATTTGGAACATGGACGATCTTGTTTGAGTTACTGTGTTGACAGCTTATCAGATAAATGTTGTTACATGTCTCAAACAGGTCATAACCATTTAACACACATTGTCTACAGTTTCAGTTTAATTATTTGTATAGGTGAGAATCAAATAAATTAAACAAACGTCATAACAATCATTTAAATACATTTTAGTGTTTATAAACATGTAACCCCACCTCAATCCATCAGCCTCACACTAAACTTAAATACAGACACATACAAACAGAAAGTAACACTGTCTTTGGCCATTCTGCATAAACAAAAGCTGCACAGCAGCAACAAAGTTATGAAAATACAAGACAGTGGAAATATCTTGAATATATGAAAATGTATCTTTTTTTAATTATAAGATTGTAATAGACCAAATTATAGATTATTTTTCTATTTCAAGTTGCTTGTACTCATTTTAAGCTCGAAATTGTCTTGTTCTGTTGGCCAAAAACATATGCTCATTTTAACCCTTTATTTGAATCATATTCAAATATAATCGTATAAAATGAAATATTCAAAAAATTTGACTAAATTCAAGAATTCAAGAATTTTTTCTAATGTCAGATTATAAATGTTAGGGTTTATAGGCATTTGTAGGCACAAATGTTGTAAAATGTTTTATATAATAGCTGATTCAGTTATATTAGAAAAACATGTTCCATATGTAGTTATCTTTCAGTATTATTTTATTAATAGTTTCTTAGTTACATTTTCAAAGCAATTGAATAAGGCACAAATATTTATAAATTAATTTATAAATAGATAAATTTGCTCATTAATGGACTTCATGACCTTGCCAGTTCCATTTTTGCAAACACTTTGTGGAACATAATGAACATTAGAGAGTAGATGTGTTGCACAACTTTTCTTAAAGAAATTAAGACGTTCACTATATGTATGAAACAAAACATTGTGGACATCTAACTATAAGAATTGTGTTTTCTTTTTTGTATTTTTTTGCATTTTTTTTTTTTTTTTTTACATCCCATTCTACATGCAGTCCCAATTTGCTGTTATTATAACCTCAGCAATAAGGGCAAAAGTAAAGTCATGTACTGATGTAGGGTGATGAGGCTTGTGGTGCAGTCAGTGTTCCAATTCGTAGCAAATGTTTAGGTCAATAATAAGGTTCAATAAGGTTTGTCAGAGCTGTATTGAAGGCAACTCAAGATCTTCCACTCCAACCCATGCAGAACATATCTTCTTGAAGCTGGTGTTGTGCACAGGAGCATTCTCATGCCAGAACAAGTTTCTGTCTCCTAGTCTAAGCGAACGGAAACGTTTTATTCAATCGCATCCAGAGAAATCCTTTACAGTTGAGGGAACAACCCCATGTCTGTAAAAGTCAGGTATCCCAATACTTTTGTCCATATTGTCAGGGAACCACCTGCCACGCCCCCTTTGGTGGCTCTCTATGCCTCCACTCTCCACAGAGCTCCAGGTTTAACCACGCACACCTGGAGCTCATCATCACTCATGCCTCCACTCTCTCTGAAGCTCCAGGTTTAACGAGGCACACCTGAAGCTCATCATCACTCCACCCCGCTCCTACATAAACCCCTCACTCACATTCGTTATTGTTTATGTTGGACTTCCCGTACTGCATGTTTTGGCGTTCCGGTTTCCATACAGGACTTCTTTCATCCGTTTCACCCGGACTCCAGAATCCCGTACCGGCTGCGCTTCCCCTCCCTGTGCATCTCGGGTCAGCTACGCTTCTCCCAATGCGCTACTCGGACCATCTCTCTCAACCTAAGGACTGCCGTGTGTGTATGTGCGCGTGTGTGTGCGTGCACGTGTGTGTATCTCTCTCTCTCACGCATGCCATTAAAACCCGATGGATATAGACAAGAAATATGTTTCAAATTTTGGACACTAATCATCTTCCCTTTGATATGAGCTGCATCTGTACCACTTCCTCGTTGACATTCATTATTACACCAACAGTATACAGTACATGGATTAAATTCAAAGCTTTTTTATGCTGCTTTCTTGTACATGTGGCTAGTAAAAAGAAAATCAAACAAATTAAAGAATATGCTTTGCATGCATCAGATGTTTGCATTTATGTCTTGTTTTCAGGTTTTTGAGCACACATTATGTGGTATGTTGACTTGGTTCACTGCTCTTCAGTTAACTGAAGTGCATGGTTTTTTTTTTTGCGCTTGTGAAAGTTCTGACAGACGTGTTTTCTGTAGCATCCTTTTAAAGCTGATTGAAAGGTGCAAATTAGATCTTCTGACCTCAGTCTTTTTGACAATGTTGTTTTTGATGATTCCAAACCTGGAAGGTGGCAATTAGTGTCCCTGGTTTTACATGGTGCACCGTTGGGCTTTTTTCTGGCCCATAGAATATTCTGCTGTGTCATCACAGAGAATCCCACTCAATACTGGGAACAGGCCAGTGTAAAGTCGTGCCAGAGGTAAACCAGGAGTATTCACTGACTATTTTTTGTAATATGGATGCCATCTTCCTCTGGAATGAGTGCATTGAAGAACATAACATCAAGTAACATCAAAACAATAGTGTTATGTAACCAAAGGCTCCCCTCCCCAAGAATTGTACAGTGGGCAAAATATTTATTGAACAAGTCACCATCTTTGTCAGTAAATATATTTCTAAAAGTGCTATTGACATGAAATTTTCACCAGATGTTGGTAACAACCCATTCAAACCACACATGTAAATCAATTTATGGATGTACATTGATTATGTGTAATAATGTGAAATAACAGAAAAAAGTATTGAGAAACAAAGGATGGGAGGGGCAATAAGGCATAAAAAGCCAAGACACCAGCTAAAATCAATCATTAATTAGAAATCAGTCCTGCCCAATGTCAGTGGAAATTAATTTTAGCTGGTTCAGTTCCAACTAACGGCCTATAAAAAGGTGTCTCATTACCAAGATGTCACACAAGATATAGCCCATTATGGGTAAAAGCAAAGAGAGCTCTCAAGACCTCCACAACTTTTTCTTGTTGCAAAACATGCTGATGACATTGGTTACAGAAAGATTTTTAAACTTCTGAATGTTTTAGTGAGCACAGTTGGGGCTATAATCCAGAAATGTTAAGAACATAATTTCACCATAAACCAGACATGACTTGGTGCTTTTGATGTAATATGGCAATTAAATTGATTTAGTTTTCACACATTGTAATTTCAGCAATAAAAATGTAAATTTTTCTGAAAAGGCAACAAATTACTTGTTTATTTTTTAAGAGACGTGCCTTATTTTTCCTTGTATATTATCCAATTAATTAATGTAATAATCGGCAGAATAATCGATTACTAAAATAATTGATAGCTGCAGCCCCATTCTATTTTATATTCAGTTTGATGAGTTTGTTCAGTTTAGAAATCCTTATCTGGACCTTCATCATCTAAGTTACAGTAGAAATGATTATGATCTGATAGTGGCTCTGCAGTTTGTTAATCTTCATCCTTGAGGTTTATAAATGTTGTAGAATAAATGTCAGTTGCATTAGAGCTGAAAACCACTTAAAATGTTTCACTGTGGCACATATGGATGTATATGGATACAGTATATGGATACCGAGCCAAAAGCCCTGTACCAAATAATTTCAGTATGAATATGTGTACTGTTACACCCCTAGTATGTGTGTGTATATTTTGATGTGAATTGTGTGTGCAGATGGAGTACAAAGTGATCGTGGCTACAGGCAACTTAGAGAACTCAGGTACTAATAACTATGTGTATCTTACTTTGGTGGGGGAGAACGGCGAGAGTGAGAGGACGCTGCTGGACAAACCAGGCCTGGATTTGTATAGAGACACAGTAAGTGACATTGTTGAGGCCTAAATGTACTGTACTGCTTATATTAAGAGTTACATAACAACTATGCAAACCAGGCATCTGATTGAACAATAAAAACGTCTTTATAGCAGAGGTGGAGGAGTCTTGGGCTTTAAACTCCTATAATATTGGACAATAAAATGGCCTTTGTCTTGTTAAACTGTATCATAATAATGGCTTCCCTAATAGTTGTTGCTGTGACTCAGTATACAAGAATTGTATTTGTTCCATTTGTTTAAATTCTTCTACAGGTTGATGAATACATAGTCCGGAGCTCAGTTTTCCTGGGTCGTGTTCTCCTGGTTCGCTTGGAGAAGCAGAAATACTTTGTGGAAGATAACTGGTTTTGCGATTATGTGAAAGTCACCCCACCAGGAGGTGAAGTCACACAGACCTTCCCCTGCTACCGCTGGCTAGTTGGGAATATAAAAGTAGAAGTTCGCGATGGCAAAGGTCAGTCTTAACAACTGCCCCAGGAAGAAGATTTTATCTCGTCCTAATTCAAGCTCCTAAGGACGGCATTTTCTCTATGCTTCTTTTACAGCTAGGAGGCTGTGTGATGAGATCCTGCCCCAGGAGTTGGCTCATAGAAAGGCACAGCTGAAGGAGAGACAGAAAACCTTCCGGTATTTATATTCCAGCACTAGGTGTCTGATAGAATCGTGCATAGTTTTACCACTTGTCCTTTTGCATTTACATGATTGGAGGCAGTAAATCGGAAGATAAATATTACTGAGTCTATTTTAACAGTATAGTACAAAATGCACAAAATGTAATTAATAATATATAATACCTGTTCTTCATAATTTAAAGAGCACATAATGTAATGTAAATTTAAAAGGCACACAAATAATTAAAAGTTAATAAAAAAAAAATGTGCAATGAGCATTACCATCAATCCATATACCGTTCTACTCCAGATCTAATCTAACTAAATGTATTACTCCTGCAGAGAGAAATGTCCTGGCACAATATTATCTAAAGAATCCCTAAATGTGACTCTCTTTCTCTCTCTCTCTCTCTCTCTCTCACTCACTCACTCACTCACTCACTCACTCACTAACTAACATTGTGTAATTGACAAATGTTATTATTATTATGTGATGATACCGGTCTAGAGGGGTTTGCATTCTAGCAATGGTTAAGTATGAATTTTACTTACCATCTCCAACATTTTTAAGCGTGTTTAATATTTACTGTGATGAAACCTGTGAACCACTCTACAAATACTTATGATGAGAAACAACAAATGCCTGCTGTCATGTGCATGGGTCTGCTTGTATTTGAGGGTGAGGCAAAATGTAAGCACAATAGGAATACTTTTATTATTTATTATTTGAAAAATCAGGAACAGTGGAAATAAAGTAAAAAAAAGTACGTTATTTCACCTCCTGTTCTCTCTGAAGAACAGACAATATTTCCTTCCTAAGATTCAGATAAAAGGCTGTCTGTGTACATGAAAAGAAACTCAGCAGTCTTATACGCAGGGCTGCAACAGAGAACGGAGAAGTTTGTTCACTTAAATGCATTACTTGCCATTATGTTCAGGAAATCTGTGAAAAATATAACCTGTTGATGTTCAGTTGATTCTGCAATAACATACACAAAACTATGAGTTGGAAAATGTTTGTCATTATGTTCCATTCTTGAGTTTTAAACACGTTCATGAGCATTCATTTATTTTGTCAGATGGCAAGCCTGGGCTACAGGAATTCCAAAATGTATAGATGCCAAATCAGAGGCAGACCTACCCCAGGATGTTCGTTTTGCCAATGAGAAGCGCTGTGACTTCGAAAGATCACTTCAATATGCGTGAGCAGCTTGTTATTTTAAGTTGATTTTATAAAAATAATTATTCATTAAATCTTAAACCTTAACCAAAATGCTTCATCAATCTGAAAAAAAAAACACTTGAATGGAAAACATCTACAGTTTACATCGCAGTCATTGAATCATTTGTGCTATATACATTTGTACATGTGTTTTATTTTTTCACCCTTTAGGCTTATAGAGCTGTCACTAAAGAAGCTGGCCATCTGGTTTGGAAGGTCATGGAAGGATCTGGATGATTTTAAACAAATATTTTGGAAATTACGGAGTAGCATTTCTGGTATAGTAACTGTGACCATTTTTTCATTGCATTACTATCAAGTGATTTCTTTATTTTAGAAAAAAAATAAAATTACAAAGCATTTGTATATTCACAAGATTATAAGTGTAACTTTACAGTTGTTATGAGACCCTTTTTTATGCCAAATATCTTCCTTCTTTTTAAACTCTTTTTCAATTAAGTTACAGTGGGCATAATAAAACTTAACTGTAAATAAAAACTTTATGGAGGAAACTTAAAAAATGTATTTAAAACTGAATGCAAATGTGTTATGAATGTTAGAATACACTATGGAACACTGGAAGGAGGACTGGTTCTTTGGGCATCAGTTTCTGAATGGGTCAAATCCAAGGATGATCCAGAGGTGCAGGACACTGCCCTCCAACTTCCCTGTGTCTGGCGACACTGTGCAGGCCTTCTTAAGCTCTAAAACCACCCTTGATAAAGAGCTCAAGGTTAGATATAGTGCATCATTTCTGCGTGATGCTATACACCATTCAAATATTCATATTTATCTTTAGTAACCACTTTAACCTTGTAATCCTAAATAAACAAGTTCATCACAGGGCACCAGAAATACCTAAGAGGGTTAATGATCAGATCATATGGACTGAGGCACTGATTGAAGTCACTATTTAATGGATTTATTGTGTTTATTGGGTTGCAGAATTATGTGGTGCTCAAGCTTTCATTTTTAATATTTGCAATCATCTACATATGTTCATTACAAAGTTGCTTGGTTGTTTGAACTTTAGTATACATTTTAACAGAAACTATTTGTGTACATAAGATTACAAAAAGAGGAAAGGAATTGGTGACTTTATAACTGAACCACTCACTAATGTGAACCAGGCTTGGTGTCTACACTGCATTAATGAAAGATTTTGTGCACTCGGTTATTTTGCTTTGTAGTCAGTCCTTTGTGTGTTTTATAGAGTTTATTATTCTGTTTAGAGACTGAATAATAGGTAGCGATAGACAAGGCTCTGATTTGCATCAATAATTAAGCATCCCTCAAATTTTTTTTTTAATTCTTATAAATTCTTGAAATCATGCATAGAAGAAAAGTCATTAAAAGCACCAAACGTTTTTATATCTTGGAAACAACCCTGTTTGCATACATGCTTTCCTCAGGACGATTAGCTTGGGTTTAGCACAAAAAACTTGCTGTAATAAATTTAACTAGTTCAATATTCTGGACCTCTGTCCTAATATCTTAAAATCTTTTGAGATTCTCTTTTCTTTTTTTTTTTCTTTCACTGAAGGCTGGAAATATATACCTTGTTGACTATGCAATAATGGATGGACTCCCTGGGAATGTAATCAGAGGAAAGAAGCAGTATATTGCAGCTCCTTTGTGTTTATTGTATGAACATCCAGACAAGGGCCTCATTCCCATTGCCATACAGGTATTTTTTTTTCCCAAATCTGTTAACCAGAGGCAACTTATAGCTAATAAAAAGACTCATTCTTTTTTTTTCCCTTTTTCTCAGCTTGTACAGAATCCTACTAAGGACACGCCCATGTTTCTCCCAAATGATCCACCTCTGGCTTGGTTATTGGCAAAAATGTGGGTTCGTCATGCTGAATTTCAGATGTTCGAAATACTATCACACCTGCTGCGAACCCATCTTATAGTGGAGGTGTTCTGTGTGGCCACACTGCGTCACCTTCCTTCAGTCCACCCTATATACAAGGTGAGCATGAAAGTATGGATGAACTTTTTTCTAAATCTAAAAAATGTTGGGTATAAGGATAAACTTCTCCCTCTGTCTCTGCTACAGTTACTCACTCCTCATCTGAAGTACACTCTGGAGATAAACTGCCGTGGACGCACACAGCTTATCTCTAATAATGGCATCTTCCAAAGGGTGAGCTTCAGCTATATATATATATATATATATGAATTAAAGTGACATAAAAGAGTGAAATAAAGTTTGATGCATTTAAATGCCAGGTGTTCCCATAGATTTTAACTACATTGTCAAGAAATTAACCATGTACAGGGTGTTCAAAAACTCCGGAACCAATGAGTTAAAACTACATATACTTAGTTTTGTTTGTGCATATCCTGCGTTTTATCTGCGGTGGAATCAAAAAGTTTCAACTAGTTTTCTAGCATGCCAATAGATGACAGCACAAGACTCCATGCACAGTCACAGGGAGCACTGAACCTCAGTATGCCAAAAGACATCGTCCTGTGTACATTGGGAGCTGTGCAACTGAAGCTATTCTGACCACATGCGCCACAAATAAAGATGAAGATCTAGCGGATATTTTGTGTTTTGACATTGTGGACATCCAGTGTGAATAGCAGAAGGTGCTTGACACACTTTGAAAAGAAGACTTCCAGGACACATTCCAGAAGTGTCAGAAACACTGGGAGCAGTGTATTGCTGTGCAAGAGGGACTATTTTGAAGGTGATAGTGTGATAAATAAAGTACTTTCTTGGAAGCAAAGCTAGTCTCGAAACTTTTTGATACCACCTTGTATGTGCTCATCGTGCTCTACACATTTTCTTTGTATCTTGATTTTGTATTTGGTGCAACATATTTGTTTAACATATTTTGGACCCCAATTGGATCGGCCATAGATAAGCGACTGTGCTTTTCCTGCAGGTGGCATCCACAGGTGGTGACGGGCTGCTGGTGCTCTCTCAGAGAGAGTATAAACTCCTGACCTACCGCTCTCTCCAACCCCGCTACGATTTCATAGACCGGGGCGTCACTAAACTCAATAAATACTTCTACAGAGAGCACAGCTTAATGCTCTGGGACGCGATCGAGAAGTAAGAGTCCAAACATGATGTAGTGCTGTTAAGCTACTATTTTCTGCCATCATTAGGCACTAACATTATATTTAACCAACTTCTGGAGATGCAAGAAGTATTCACATCTCTCCTTTTTATTTACAGGTTTGTCTCCGGCATAGTGTCTCTATATTATGAAAACGACAGTGAAGTAGTGCAGGATTCAGAACTGCAGGCATGGATTAAGGAAGTGGTTCAAGAAGGCTTTGAAAATGTCCCTCACTTTGGTTAGTTGCCTGAACAAATATATCTAGTATTGGTGTCTTGGCAGTAACTGTGCTGCTCAGATCTTATGGGTCTGGCCTAATTATGTTTTAATTAATGATCTCAAATGCAGTATTGCATTATATGCAGCAACTGTGATGACATTTATTCTTAAACATCAGAATTAATATGCTCTTTTTATAATTGATGTGTTTCAGGGCTGCCTACGGAACTAAAGAATAAGCAGGAGCTGATCACACTTTTGAGTGTGGTCATCTTCACCAGCACTGCACAACATGCAGCAACCAACAATGGTCAGGTAAGTGACGTATCACTGTTGTATTCTTCTTTCACCATAAACCTAACATTTAATGCTGAATGCTACGTATCATTATTGCTATATCAGCTAAATGGAAACTTTAAATTGATTGTATTCAAACACAATAGAGATGAGAAATCCGAATTCGTTTACGGATTTAATCCTTCTGAATCACTCATTGAATGGATCCGAGTCTCACAAGTCAGTAGGGATTCTGCCTGCTTTTGCTATGGAATTCCACTAGAGGGCACTCCCCGAATCCTTAGAATTCACCGAATCAGTGGACTCATGAATCCCATTCAAGTCCCTCGGATCCGGCTTTTTTGCTCTGCGATACGAGTCTGGAGGATCCGCTGAATCCCATGGTTCAGGTGGATCAGCCAGGACACATGAAACTGTGTCGCTTGTGTTTCTGACCATGCAGGAAGCTCCCTGACCATCTGTCAAATACTTGTTAGTTTCCTGTTAACAAAAGCTAAATGGTGTAATTTACAATTTGTATTTATATATGTTGTTGTTAGTAGCAAGATAATCGAGGACTCAAGTGATCCGAGTAAATAAAGATGATTCTGAATCCCAAGTCATATAAAGAGTCATGTTATTTAAACAGGTGAATCCAGATTTGCTCAGCTCACAATGTGTTATCGTTACTGCATTATCAAGTAAATGCAAGATTTAAGTGTAATAGTGTTATTAAAAACAGTCGAAACACTTGTGGTGTAGGTGGCAGTTAGGGAAGCCACCCAAAGCAGTAGAAATGTCTTAGAATATTTAAATGAAAAAAGCTTTAGCTCTACCTCTACTGCTGCAGCAAGCAAGTAGGCAATTATCATCATGTAGTACTGTTTATCAGTTTTACATTTTAGCCAGTGAGTCTCTTTTAACAACACCCTCTTTAGTGTTTTAATCTTGTTCAGTTAAATACTGTATATTTGTTCCTTCTGTACTCTAGTTTGACTTTTGTTCGTGGGTACCCAATACACCTTGCACCATGCGCCAACCTCCACCCACAGACAAGGACAGTGTCACAATGGACTTGATCATGAACACACTCCCAGATGTGAGCCAGTCATGTATGGAGATGGCAATCACATGGCATTTAGGAAGATCTCAGCCAGACGCAGTGAGTCAACACTTCAAGTGCTCCTGCTCCTTCTGTTTAAACAAGATGTCAAAATAAAATGCAGAAATAAAGCACAGGATGTTGCATGTAGCTTTATAGAACACTGGATTTAATAATGGAATCATT
This sequence comes from Silurus lanzhouensis, assembly GCA_039877035.1. NCBI lineage: Eukaryota > Metazoa > Chordata > Actinopteri > Siluriformes > Siluridae > Silurus > Silurus lanzhouensis. The sequence goes on from JBCEWE010000375.1 coordinate 3,755,285, forward strand.
AAAAAAAATTCTTACTTCTTTCAGTATTATAAGTTATATATAGAGAGAGAATGATATTTTCTCCTCAATTATCCTAGATTTTTGTTTTCTCATTTCTACCCTTTGTTCTATCCAACATGTTCAGATACCTCTGGCACAATATGAGGAAAAGTACTTCACTGAGCCAGCAGCCCAAAACATCTTAGACAACTTCAGGCAGGATCTCAAGGACATTGAGGAGGAAATTCAAAAGAAGACTAAGGGATTCCAACCACCATATCACTACTTGTGCCCAAGCAATATAGAGAACAGCATTACCATATAGACATATAGACTTGAAACGGTGCTATATGCTTTTTATGTTGTACTGATTTTACAATCGGTCAATAAACTGGAAATTATTATTGCATGTAATCACAGAAATTTTAGGAAATACAGAAAACTCATTTTATTTCTGTAATTCACTGTCACAAATATTTAAAAGTCTATACAAAATGTAACTCAAGTAATTTCTGATGTGTTTTATGTGTATATTATATATATATATATAAACATTATTCAGATGTGATACTAATGTTTGCCATTTTAAATCCAGTTTACTTTTAGCCTGACAGTGGGATATGTTTATTGTTAAAGGTTTTAAAGCATTTGGTCTACAATACACCAACACAATACAGTTCACAATATGAACTAAATACAACAATCCTCCTTCCATAAATAATAATCCCACACTGATCTTATTAAAGATATAAACCTGAGAATGCTGTACAAAGTGGAAATGTTGGCTGTTCTTCAAATTAAAAATCAAACATTTTTCTTCTTTAATATACAGTGGAACCTCGGGTTACGAACGCCCCGGCATACGTATAATTCAGGTTACGAATCGCAGTTCATCAAAATTTTTGCCCCTGGTTACAAACAATATACCGGGATACGAACGTCGCTCACCAAAAATCCCAGGCAGTTGGTTGTTTTTGCTCTATCCACGCAGCTCGTCACATCAGTTAGCGTCCTGTGTCCCTAGCGAGAGCATCGTGTTACTTATCCGCTTGAACTTTTCCCGGCGGCAGCGTAACAACTCGTTAGTTGATGCTCGTGGAATGATGAGATGGACAACATTAGCCGATGCATAACCACTTGACTTGTTTTTATGAAGATAGATTAGCAGGGTTACAGTCTTTTCCCAAGTACAATACCCATAATGAATTTCACTCTGGACTTCAATACCAACTGATAGTAGCCTTAAAGAAACAGCTCTCATTTTCCCTCTAATGCAACAATTGTCTCAGCGTTCGTGTTAATAACACTGTCTTTAATATTCTATAATATAATATATAATAATATATAAATAATATAATATAATAAGATTCTCCTTCCAAACAATAACTCTCCCTCCTCCCCCTTCTACGAACGTCGTCTCCTGCAGCGAGTCTTCTCAAAGGGAAAGTACCCGCTAAAGATCTTTTCCTCTTTTGTATGTTTTTATGTGGTATGATTTTAATATAACATGTTAAAAGTAAATAATATTAGTGAATATTGGCTTTATTTTTATTTAAGTAATATTTTTGGTTGTCCAGAACGAATTACCGAAGTTTCTGTTCATTATTATGGTGAAATTTGTATCGGGATACGAACTTTTCAGGTTACGAATAAAGTACCGGAACGAATTAAATTCGTAACCCGAGGTTCCACTGTACAGTTAAATGACTTTCAAGGAGTTGGATTTCTCCAGCCACCAGATGGCGCTAACGCACAAGATAATCATTACGCTTGTTTAGTCGGACTTGAACAAAAGACACCAGGCCGATCACCACGTAGATTCCTGCAGCAATGAAGCAGTTGTAGCCAACATTATTGTAGACAGCGTACACGTCCTGACTGTAAAGAAAAACACCAAAGCACATGTTCAATATAATTTAGGACCGGTTTACTTTCATTTATAATTAAACAAGAAATAACGCTTTTACAAATAACATCCAACCAGTAAACCGTGTGCCACATAATATCTTACATCAGTGAAGTGAAAAGGTATTTTATATGTGGCATGTGTTGTGCCATAGCCATGGTTCTTATTAAATAACCATCGGGATCCCTGATCTTTATGTAATAGCTTTGTTTCTGTAGAAATCTGCATGTTAATGTGGTGTATGTTTTGGATTTTGTGGGTGGAATCGTTCAGGAACAATGGAAAATAAACTCATCACTAATCAATAACTATGATGGTACATCCTGGTCTGATATACCTAATATTTGTTAGATGGCATTAAACAAAAAGAATCCATGGCTACTACACTTCAACTATTTTAAAACACGTCCTGTAGGTTGCCCTTGCGACAACTTTAACTTTTCCAGCAGTTTTAGTGCTCTTGTACGGCATCGGACCGTATGGGCTCGTCTACACTCCTTACATGCATCAGTGAGCGTTGGGTGCCCATGAGCCTGTCACCGGTTCACTGGGCATCTGCTGGGTGGACCTAGCAAAAGTGGTCCAGAAACAACTCACAAGACCTGCTGTTTTGAAGGTGCTTAAAACCTTAACTTTAATAAGTTTTCTAGTCACAATTTGGCCCTTGTTGAAGTCATTCAGATCCTTATAAACACTTGCCCATTTTTCATGCATCCAACACATCAACTTCGAGAACTCACTATTCACTTGCTGCTTCATATAACAAACACCTCAATGACTGTAAAGAAATAATCCACATGATTCACTTCTCCTATCTAAGGTGTTAACGCTTTTGTCTATTGGTCTCCATAATACAAAAAAGTGCCATGTAAAAAAAAAAAAGCTAAGTAGATCTTCTAGTTCTGAATTTGATTTCTTTTTTCTGTGATTGTTGTTTAATGTAGCATCAGGGTTCTGGAGAAATGTTGTTTCATTTCACTGTGTACTGCTTCAGATATATATGGTTGAAATGACAATAAAAGCTTCTTGACTTGACTTGATTTGATTTATTTGGCACCAAATTGAGGAGAAATCTCTCCAGCATCACCTTTCATACTGAGCATAGGGTCTTATCAGATGCTACTCCCAATTTTCAACTTTTTACAATCAAACCAGTATCAGCACATGTTCTCTATAAGCAGCAGAGGATGCCCCTGAAGCACTGCTTTTTGGAATCTGATGGAGGATACATATAACTTATTTCTGAATACATAAACTGAACTCACATCTGATGGTAGTCTTCCTCCTTTAAAGGCACGTCCTCAATAAGTCCAGCTGAATGAACATTGAAGAAAATCCCCAGCATTGCCTAAAAGAGAAACCCAGAGGGAAGAGGAACTCAGAATTTACACTGACATTCCTCCAAATCATCTTCACAGAGAATGTTATGGATTTGCAGGAGAATATATATATGTCTTATATCTCTATCCTTTCACCAAAGCGGTTATTGTGTGTTTACTCTTTTTAAAGTGTTGTGTTTCAGTGTAATGTCTATATAAACCATTTAATACACCACGTTTACTTTAATAATGCCTGTACAGTAGATTCTAATAAAAACAAGTCAAACTCTCACTTCACATACTCATAATCTGTGGATGTTTGGAGAACCAGTTTATTTTATACTCGGAACGCAGTCAAAAGTATCAAAGCTACAGCTCATTAAAACAAAGATCAGATTCTTACCAGCATAATGACTCCCCACATGCTCAACACCAGCATACATGTTGCCAATTTCGGACCACAGAAGATAAAAGAAGCCATTTTTCAGTACAGACCAAACAAAAGCAACTTTATATTAGTTACCCAAAATTCTTTATACGTCTGAGTCTGTCAATAGTTATCTGCATGAGTCAGGTGACTTAGCGATGACTTTCCGGTCAAAAAAGGGTAAAAAAAAAAAGACAAGCAGTTAATAATTAATGTTCCCTATAATTGTTTAATTGTGCTATTGGTAAAGCAGTTGTAATGCATGTATTAGTGGGTATCAGCATTCTGTGATAAGCCTGCCCTCTAGTGGTGACTCATGTAGTGAATTAGTAGTTGCGGTTCTGAGTAAAGACAATGTGAGTTAACACGACTCAATCGTTCTGTTGCGTATTATTCTTCTCTCAGCATACACAACAAAATTGGTGACGAGGTCTGGATCAACAACTACAGATGCATCAACAAGACTTTATTGGACATGAAACAGGAATAGAAGGGGCTGGAAAAGATAGCGTGTCACATGAAAGAGAGAGAAGCTAATTAAAGTGTAAAGCTAAACTGCAAACGAGCAAAAATGTCAATGATTGGAACAATCACTGCATTTTATAGTAATGCTGAGGATTGGGGAATTTATGTGGAAAGACTGGAATTATACTGTAAGGCTAATGCCGTTGCAGATGGTAAGAAAGTGGCTGTTTTGCTAAGCGTGATGAGAGCAAAGAGGTATGGACTGCTCCGTAGTTTGTTAACCCCTGAAAAGCCAGCGGATAAAACGTTTCAGCAAATAGTCGACATTCTAAATGAACATTTGAACCCCAAACCCCTATTGACTGCGAAAAGATTCAGATTCCATAAGCGTAACCAAGCAAAAGGAGAAAGCATTTCTGAATATATAGCTGAGCTACGCCGATTGTCCGAACATTGTCAATTTGGAGCTGGACTGGCAGATGCATTAGGAGACAGGCTTGTGTGTGGAATGCACAATGAAAGCAAACAAAATAGACTGTTGACAGAAAAAGACTTGACACTAGATCGTACACTGAACATAGCAATATCCATGGAAACTGCAGCAAAATATGCATTGGAATTGCAACAAAAAAACAATGGAATGTGCAACAAATAAACTGTCACTGAAATTGGAAAGAAAACAGAAATGTTATCGCTGCAGAAAAATGTCTCATGATGTGAATGACTGCTGGTTCAAAGATAAAGAGTGCAGGAAATGCCATAAAAAGTGGCACATCAAACGTGTATGCAAAATGGACAGACAGAGGATACAAAAAGACAGAACACACAAGGTGAAACATAAATCCGCTACTGTATATCAAGTAACTGAAAATGTAACAAACACGAGTTCAGGTACAGATGATCTTTCATGTTTGGAACTGTACAATATTAAGGAGACAGACCGAAGAGTTATTTGGCTTACACCGGAAGTGTCAGGAGTCAAACTTAAAATGGAGTTAGACACTGGATCAGCCTTATCGGCCATCTCAGCAGCTGATTACCAGCAACTGTTCTCAGAAATACCACTGCAAAGCACATCAGTGATATTAAAGACCTATACTAGTGAAAAAGTGTCTCCGAAAGGGAAATTACCAGTAATTGTGAAGTACAAAGGAAATCAGCAGCAATTCTACTTGTATGTGTTGGAAAACGGAGGGCCTGCATTTTTCGGATGTGAGTGGCTGAGGAAAATACCTCTAGACTTTCACACTATAAAAAAACTGGATGTGTCCCAGCAAGTCACAGACAAAGAGACACAAAAGACCCTATCGCAAATTATAGAAAATGCAGAACCTGTGATTTGGAAAGGAATAGGAACACTTAAGGGAATAAAAGCGAATCTGGAGTTGGAAGAAAACACTTCTCCAAAATTCTTTAAAGCTCGCCCAGTCCCATACGCAATACGTCCCAAGGTGGAGGCAGAGCTGGATAATTTGGAAAAAATGGAAATTCTGACAAAGGTTGAATGGAGTGAATAGGCAACACCCATAGTTCCAGTGATCAAAAAGGGGGGAAGCACGAGATGTGCGTATTTGCGGCAATTTTATAGTGACCATTAATCCAGCACTTCATGCAGTACAGTAGAAACGCATTAAAGACATTTTTGCATCCTTGTCTGGTGGAGAACACTTCTCAAAAATTGACCTGGCCCAAGCTTACCTCCAAATGGAGATTGATGAGAAATCCAAGAAATTCTTGACCATCAACTGTCATAAAGGGCTTTATCAGTACAACCGTCTTGTTTTTGGAATTGCCTCTGCCCCTGCTTTGTGGCATAGAGCGATGGACCAGGTGTTGCAGGGTATCCTAGGAGCGCAGTGTTACCTGGACGATATCATTGTAACGGGGAAGGATGATACAGATCACCTCTGAGATTGTGTGAGTATGGACTACGAGCCAACAAAGAAAAATGTGAGTTCTTTAAGTCTCTAATTTCTTACTGTGGTCATGTGATAGACAAAGATGGTCTACACAAGTTACAAGATAAAATTGAAGCTGTGCTAAATGCACCACACCCACAAAACGTGTCTCGACTCCGATCATATCTCGGACTTGTGAACTATTACCACAAATTTCTTCCAAACCTCTCCACTGTACTACATCCTTTGAACACACTGTTGCATACAAGGACACAGTGGAAATGGTCAGACAGCTGTGAACAAGCTTTCCAAAAGACCAAAAGGCTCATAACTTCTGATATAGTGCTTCAATAAACACTTCAATCGATCTATGCCTATCAGACTGGGGTGCGATGCATCACCATATGGAATTGGCGCAGTGCTGTCACACAAGTTTCCAGATGCCACTGAAAAACCGATAGCCTTCGCATCTAGATCACTAATGACAGCGGAACGCAACTATGCAGAAATAGACCGTGAAGCACTTAGTCTCATGTGGGGTGTAAAAAAATTCCACCATTATCTGTATGGTCAACGGTTTACCCTGATCACAGATCATCAGCCCTTGGTCTCAATCTCGGAAGGGTGTCTCAGCGATGGCCTCAGCACGGCTGCAGCATTGGTCAGTTGACAGAAGTGTCAAAGGCGATGGATCGAGCTGACGTGTTTCAAACCTCAATCGTTGTCGAGTTATGTGGGAATTTTACACATCAGTATCTGCTTCTAACTCGAAAAGAGCATTAATCAACAACAGGGGACACAGGGAACAACTCCAAATCACTTTTTAGCTCTTGTATTTGGTAGTTCGTACAAGCTTACAGAGATTGTTCAGTTCAGCTCAAGTAGAGTGAATTAGGTTGACAACCTTAAAGAAGGAAACACAAAACAAAAGGAAACAAAGCAAAATAAAATGAATAAAATAATGCTAATAAAAAATAGGCATTCACTTATCGGTAAACAAACCTAACATAAATAGAGATTGTCCCATATAAACTGCCTCGATGTCGAACAAACTGTTCATTTGCATACTAGCTTGTTTCAGCCGTTATTTAAGCAGAGCATCAATATTCTAGGTATACTATTTAAACAAACAAGTGGTATGTCCGCACTATGTATTTCTGTAGAGTTGTGCTTCACTACTGTTGCAGCTAGCGATGCATCCGGAAGATAAAGTGGAGATTAATTAACTTTAGCCGTTTTAGGCATATTTATTGAACTTCTGCTGACACATCAGTCTCACGGTCAGAGCAGATCACATACATACACAGAGAAGAACCATAACACACATGGGACAAACATTAACGCAAACGCGTTTCATTATAGTCAACACTTTAGTACCCCTAGTGGCTTACTCATATACACAACACAGAGGAACTATACCACATTATGTCACATACAACTGAGGACATCATAAACATATTTTAACACCCCCACTTGTACTCAGGTTGCCATATAACAACAACAAAAACAAAATAAATAAATAGAAGATATAATAAGTGTGGACCCTTGTCATACACATATTACTCTCCAAAAAGAACACCTGCAAACCTATTTAGTTTTAACTTAGTTACAGGTTTGGTCATTACATCAGCAATCATGTTATCAGTAGAACAATACATCAAAGTCACTCTTCCTTTATTCACAATAGACCTGATAAAGTGGTACTTTATGTCTATGTGCTTACATCTCCGTCTGTTTACAGGGTTTTTGGCAAGAGCAATTGTTCCCTGATTGTCCTCATGTACTACAGTTTGTGCATACTTGTAGTTATCTATACCTTCCAGTAAAAGCTCTAGGTATAAACACTCCTGTATGGTCGAAGCAAGTGCCATATATTCTGCTTCGCACGTGGAAAGCGCCACAGTTGGCTGTTTTCTAGTCTTCCATGACACTAGAGAGCTGTTTTGGCTTAAACTCACACAGTATCCGGTAGTACTGCGTCTATCACTGGTATCAGCTGCCCAGTCAGCATCACTGTAAGCATGTATACCTAAATTCTCACACTCATTTCTCTTAAAACTTAACCCTTTTTCAGCTGTCCCTTTGAGATACCGAAACACATGTTTCACAGTGACCCATTGTTCTTCTGTAGGTTCAGCAAAATACTGTGATAATCTGCTCACAATAAAACTCAAATCTGGTCTGGTACAAACAGTCAGGTATATCAGACTTCCCACAGCTTCTCTGTACATTTTTACATCTTTCATCTTTACTGCATTTTCAGTGTACTCTAATTTCTGTTCACATGGTGTTTCTCTGATCCTACAATCTTGCATATTAAAACGCTGTAGTATCTTGTTAGTGTAATTTTTCCTGTGTCATTTTTATACACCCATCTGACAAATTAAAATCAATACCCAGAAAATGCTTCAGTTTACCCAGATCTTTCATTTTAAACTTTTCTGCGAGCATCTCTTTCACTTCTTTCAGTCTCTCTTGATTGCTCGCAGCAATAATTAAATCATCAACCCATGTAATTATGATCACTTTTCCTTCTTTTGAGTCTTTGGCATAAACACAGTGGTCGGCTGGATTTTGTGTGAATCCATTCTCAGAAAGACAATCGTGCAAAATCCTATTCCAGTTTCGCCCGGATTGTTTCAAACCGTAAAGTGATTTCTCTAGTTTGTAAACTATACCCTCTTTCTCTTGGTAGCCCTCTGGTGGATTGATGTAGATCTCATAGTCTATGGGAGCATGCAAGTATGCAGTTTTTACGTCCATTTGATGCAGGAGTAAATTTTCTTGTGCAGCTTTCTGTAGCACCACCCTCACACTTGTCAAGTCCGCAGTGGGCGAAAATGTCTCTCCATAGTCTATTCCCATTCTCTGGTTGTAACCTTTGGCCACAAACCTGGCTTTGTGTTTGTCTTTTCCATCTACATCAGTCTTTATAGAGTAGACCCATCTACCCCCCACTGTTTTCTTGCCCTTTGGCAGTGTTGTCGGGGTAAATGTTTTGTTCTCGTTTAGAGACTGGATTTCTTCGTCCATGGCTTTTATCCATTCTTTTGAATTAGTTGACCTCATTGCTTCCTCAAAAGTCTGTGGAATGCCACACACCGCTCTGCAGCAATAATCTATTGTGATATTCACCTCATCATTATCACTGTCTTCAGTCACGAAGTCATCCAAGTAACTCGGTGTTTTTCTCTCTCTGGTCGGATACCTTCTACTCTCGGGTTCACCATTTGTCACATTTTGTGAATGATTGCGGTCTCTTGATCTGGTTGCTTCACTTAGACTATCACTATCTGTACTTCTACTTTGTGTAGTCTCACCAGTCTTGGGTTTTACTCCGACATAAACATCACTTAGATCTTGCTCACCCGTCTGTGTCTGTTTTTCCGCAGCCGCTTTACTCACAAATTTTACTAGTCTGTGTTTTTGTACTTTGTTTGTATCTGGATGATACACCAAATACGCTGGGCTGTTCTTGTCGTAGCCTACAAAACGTCCTTGGTCACATCTGGAATCAAATTTTCCTTTTTCCTGTTTGTATGTGTAGCATACAGATCCAAACTTTTGCATTTTTGACACATTAGGCTTCTTGTCTGTTATCGACTCATAAGGAGTCTGTCCCGTACGCTTGTTAAAACACCTGTTGCGTACCACTGCTGATGTTTGTATTGCGTAGTGCCATAGTTGCTTTGGTAATTCACTTTCAACTAGCATGCACCTTCCCATCTCAAAAAGAGTACGCCAATTCCTCTCTGCAGTTCCGTTTTGGTGTGGGGAATACGGAGCTGACGTTTCATGTCTGATTTTGTTTTTCCTCAACAATGCTTGAAAGTCATTGCACGTAAACTCAGTCCCGTTGTCGGATCTTATGCACCTCACTTTCCCGTAAGGGGATACATCCGCTAGAAATTTTTCAGTAGCCTGTACGGTGTCACTTTTCCTCTTTAAAAAGTATACGAACACCGCGCTCGAATAGTCGTCAGTGAATGACTGTACATATTTGTAACCGTCCATCGATTCCGTGGCTACTGGACCTGCGAGGTCTGTGTGTACCATCTGTAAAGGTGCCTTTGCTCTGACATCAGGGTCCCTATTTCTGGTTTGGGCAAACTTTCCCTGAATACACACCTCACACTCTTGTTCGGGTCTGCCAGTTTTACCTTTGATCTTCATACCTTCAACAATACCCTGCAACTTGATAACGTCTTCATAGTTACAGTGACCTAAGATCTCGTGCCATGTTTGTATGTCGTGGCAGGCATTACACTTATCATTGGATTCAGTTCCAGTATGCAAATAATATAACTTGCCGTATACGTGTATGTTAAATTTGGTACCGTCTCTGTTTATCAGGGTGTCTTTATTTTCTTTGAAAACAACCGTAGCCCCTTTTGCGGTCGCTGCTTTCACTGAAAAAATGCTTTGAGGATATGATGGTATAAACAAAGCGTCTTTTAGCATTGCCTTGCGTTGCTGTCCTCCGCTGTCGATGAGGAAAACTTCAGCATTTCCCTTCCGCTGAGCGACTCCATTGCAACGAGTGCCGTCTGCCAGCTCGACACTGTGCTTTTCAGGCCTGAATGTGCTGTCGAAGCTCTTGAACATAGTTATGTCCGTGATGATATGAGAGGTAGCACCCGTGTCCACCATTAGACCATTTTCCTTGATGCTGCATGTTGGCTGCTGCTGGGTACTGGTCTCTCTGTCTCTCACCTTGAACGCGTAGTCTTCGACATCTTCTGAGGCTTTACTCACACCATCCTTTTTGTCTTTAATGTCCTTACGCCTACACGTTGCGTCTTTGTGTGTGTCCCTTCTGCAGATACTACACCACACTTTTTGTCGACATACTCTAGCTCGATGGCCTTTTGTACCACATTTAAAACACATTATCTCAGCATCGTCTTTGCTCCACTCATGTGTGTTCGTCTTTGCGGGTCGTCGTCCAGCTTTCCCATGAGTTTTCATCACACTGTCGCTTGACTCAGCTGCTTTTATCTTTTCTGTTTCTTCAAAATTGCGTAGTTTAGTCTTGAACTCAGCAAACGTGATTTTATCATCTGTATGTGCCACATGTATTGCGAATGGCTTAAAACTCTCAGGCAATCCTTTTAAGACCATAGCCACTAACAGTCCGTCTCCTAACGTTTCACCTGCGTTACGCAGTGCCGTGATGGCGGTCTCTGCTCTGATGATATAGTCCATTACACTTTCATCGTTTGCTTTTTGAAGCGACGTCAACATAGTGTATAAACTTATTATACGGGGCTTTCCCTTCCCTGCATAATATCCTCTCAGTATTTCTAGAGCTTTTCTCCCGTCGTTGGGTGCATCCCTCATAATTAATGAGAGGCTTTTATCATCTAACAGCAAAATCAGTTCAGCATATGCGTCAGCATTTTTCTTTGCATCCGCTGCTATCTCAGCTTCTGACTGCGGCTCTCTTAACACCGTGTCTTTTAGTCCTGATAAATGAAAATGTCCCAGCATTTTAGTTTCCCAAAGCTCATACTTAGATTCATCTCCGTCGAACATCAGTCGAGGCAAACTGTATGTCCTCCGTTGTTCCGCCATGTTAGCACGCTGTCCGTCGCGACTTTCTAAACAGTGGAAAACAACAAACTTATCCTCCGAACAACTCCTGGGCCCATAACCTGTAGAGTTGTGCTTCACTACTGTTGCAGCTAGCGATGCATCCGGAAGATAAAGTGGAGATTAATTAACTTTAGCCGTTTTAGGCATATTTATTGAACTTCTGCTGACACATCAGTCTCACGGTCAGAGCAGATCACATACATACACAGAGAAGAACCATAACACACATGGGACAAACATTAACGCAAACGCGTTTCATTATAGTCAACACTTTAGTACCCCTAGTGGCTTACTCATATACACAACACAGAGGAACTATACCACATTATGTCACATACAACTGAGGACATCATAAACATATTTTAACAATTTCTTTAAGAACACAAACTATGTACCGTACATTTAGATATTAACCAATACACAACTATTCTCCGTATTGCACATTATTAAAATAAAATAACACAAAATTTAGTGGCAATTAGTCTTTAGATAGAGACTTCTTCATACCATCAGTGTCCCTGAGGTGACCATTTGCTGATGCGTTTTCCCTCTCATCGCATTTCCAAATCTCACTGCATCTGAATCCGCGTGCGTGCACCTGCCATGCGAGTTTTCCTTCCGCGTCACTCTGCATTTTCCGACCCTTCTCGGCACTCGGTATTCTTCGTCTAATTAATTCAGGTCCGCAGTTTCGCCAATTTTTCGGATTTAAAGTCACGGTTTTGGTTCGCGTCTTAGCTTCACAATCGTGAGTCAGTTTCCTGTGACAAATGCCGCTATTCTGAGAGAAACCCGCAATGACCCGACATTATCTAAGGTCTATGATACGTGATTGGCCGACACAAGGGAACTCACTGTATCTCGCATTCGCAGCAAGGAGAGAACAGCTTTCTGTCGTCCTTCTGTCCTCCTTCCCTACAAATTGCACAGTAAGATGTTGGACACACTGCATGAAGGACATTTTGGCACTGTAAACCCACAACTTGGGCAACTGACAAAAATTCCAAAGCACTATCTGCTCTATATGAGATTGTCTGCCTAATAAAAATTGAAATTCAAACAGATGAAGGTAGTGGGTGTTGTGCAATATATGCATGAATGCAAAAAAACAGGTCCTTGGTGATCTTTTGGCTGAGGGCTGAAAATGCATGCTCCTCCTCATTCTGTGTTGGCTTTTAGGGAGTGTTCCTGACCAAAACAAAGAGAAGAATCAATTTCTTTAATGGATAGGGTCCTTCATTATCTTTCCTGTCTTAATTAGAATTGCTTGCTATAGAAAGACTACAGACTGTCAGAGTGCTCAATGCTGATGCATTCAGCTAAGTATACTCTGGAGAGCCTGCCTGTCCTGCTTAGTAAAGTTTCTTATCACAATGCTCTTGATGTTGCAGATGTAAAGGTCTCTAAGCCCCATGGATGAAGTATTATAAGTGTCTCAGTCCCCTAACAGGTCCTGTGGAAATGACTGAAATCTGACTTTCTACCGGGTTCTCTTTGTACAATGCAAATGTAAATTGCAAATGAAATTACTGAATAGAAGACATGATTTACCTACTGGTACTGTACTTTATTTGGCCACAGGTTTGTGGATACCTGGCCATACACTTGTTTATACTGTATGACCCTTGATCACAGACTTGCAACAAAGTTGAAGCTCAGAATTGTCTAAAATGTCATTTTTATATATCATAGCATTACAGTATTCCCTTCATTTAAACTACAGTGCTCATACCTGTTCCAGCTTGGAAAAAAAGGTTCATGAAAACACCATCTGCCAAGGATGGGATGGAAGAACTCGAGTTTCTTGATCTCTACCTTAATGAAACTACTTTTTTACCTGACATACTCACTGGACCTCACTAATGCTCTTGTGGCTTAATGGACAATAATCCCCACAGCTACATTGCAAAATATAATGGAAATGTAGCCTTCCCAGAAGAATAGGAGTTACTATGCTATAGCAGCAAATTAGAGAGAACAAGCACATATGAATGTCATGGTCAGTAATTAAGTGTATGGAAGTCTGTAAGATAATGGACGCTTTGTGTCTTTGCTTTGTTAAAAAAAATAAATAAATAAAAAGATTTGTTTGCATAGGCCTTATAAAAATGCAGTGTGAAACCTGTTACAATCTACTTCCTTGAGCTAGAAAGCAAGTTTAAAAAAGAACGTTTTTACATGTTAGAGAATGTGTATAATGTGGGGAAGTGTGTGTGTGTGTGTGTGTGTGGGGGGGGGGGGGGTTGTCACAGTAAATGTACTGATAACATTCATCATTTCATGAATGTTATCAGCACATTCATCATTCCATGGCCATGGCAATAAGGGCTATGAGTATAAACAATCAGAACTGATGATAATCACTTAGAGTTGCAACACTATTATTTTGACATAGTGCCAATTATTTGGCTTTTTTTTTTTTTTAACCTAATGAATATATTGCTTTTAAGAATTGTTTCTGATTCTGTCCCAAGAGAATTTGTGCAGACAAAACTACAGCTTATACATACTTGGAAATAATGTGCATGTGAAACTTTATGGGAAATATAACTGGGATAGTAATATTGAATATTGTTGATATTGTAAATGCTGTTTGCACAAGAAAAGAAAGACAAAATAGAACCTTTTGAATTCTGCATATCAGGGTTTATTACTTGTTTGTTTACTTGTATTCACTTAGTTGTCACACTTTTCTACTGCTACTGCTGTTTTGTCATTTGCTTATTTTGACATTATTTCTGTCTTGCCCTCGTCAGGCTTCTTCATTTTGTGCCAAGGCTTTGACTATATGCAATGCTTTACTTTACCCATGTACTCCATCCATCTCCCTCCCTCTACCTCCAATTACTCTAAACCCGACTCCAGCTTTGTTTGTCCTCGCCCCTACACAGAATCCCTCTCTCTCCCTGCCTACTCTTAGGGGGACCTGCACCAGGACCTTCCTTTGTTCCAAGACATCATCTGAGCTTAGGCCCTGCTTAGCCCCTAGGCTCTTTGGGAAACCACCTTCCCCTGGGTGCTCTTGTCCTCCCCACACCAGCAGATTCTTTGTGCTACTGTTTTGAAATATTACCTGGAGTCACAGTCAGACAAGCCACATTCAAATAATTAAGGTTAATATGTTTCTATTTGAAACTTAACTATATACTTATTTACAGACTAGAATGATAATTTCTCATTCATCAAGATTTGTTTAACGATCCAGTGGAGTTTGCCCTTTAAGACAAGTCAGGAGTAGTATATTGGTCGAGTTCCATCTCCAGCCTCAAAGAGCCTAACCCTCAGAGGATGCCTCACCATCATCTATTGCTGAGAGTGATACAGTGGTTTCCTTAATTATCTGGCATGGTTTTGACACTGTGCCCAGTGTTTTACCCCAACAGACTGTTTTACAGACCTGTGACTCCTGCTCCTGTTTCCCACTCCGTATGTTTCTGTCTGGTCATTTCATTTCTTGTCACTGCTCATCCTCAATATACAATCACCACAATCTGTGAGCCAATATGGACTGAGTTCTGCCTTTAGCTCAACAATAAATAAGATTTAGTGCTTTACAGCTTCACCATATTTTTGAGAATATATTTTAGGATTTAACTTTTACCAGCAAATATTCAGGAGAAAATGTTTACATTTTCCTATTTGTCAAACACTTTGTCCAGATTCGATCATTGTACTGATACATCACTTGTGTTTAGAGATGGCCTTATAACCCTTCCATGATTGAAGCAGCAACAGTTGTTTCTCTATGTTCACTGCTGATGTCCTTTCTTTTTGCCTTGATATAGACATGCAAACAAGATATCCAGAACACCAAAATGCCAGAAATTCAGCTTTTATAGAGCTGGTCACACTTATTGTTGATTATTTAATTTTGACATGGCTGAATTACTCCCTTACTGATCGTGGAATTGTAAGAAGGATGTAGTTGCTTGTTTCTAAATGTTTTGGGAAAAAATAGTTTGACATGTCGTGTTCTTTTGGGTGGGGTTATTTTTTTTTATTAAGTTTTTGATTATTTCCTTCTTTATTTAAATTGATAAAGACCACATAACGGTTATTTAGGCCCTGCTATATAAAAACAGAGTGAAGGAATGTGTATGTGCTTTTTCCCCATTTTCTTCTTCTTCTTCTTTCCCCTTCTCCCATTAGGGGTTGCCACAGCAGATCATCTGTCTCCATACCCCCCCTGTCCTCTACATCTGCCTCTTTCAAACCAACTACCTGCATGTCTTCCCTCACCACATACATAAACCTTCTTCTTGGTCTTCCTCTTTTCCTCTTTACTGGTGGCTACATCCTCAGCATTCTCTTACCGATATACCCCATGTCCCTCCCCTACACATCTCCAAACCATTTCAATTGCTCCTTCCTCACCTTGTCTCCAAAACGTCCTACATGCTGTCCCTCTAATAAACTAATTTCTAATCCTGTCCATCCTCATCACTCCCAACGAAAACCTCAACATCTTTAACTCTGAATAAAAGACAGAAGGTGGAGCTAAAGGTAACAATGTCACTGTCTCTAAACCATACAACATAGCAGGTCTCACCACAGTCCTATAAACTTTCCCTTTCACTCCTGCAGATACCCTACTATCACAAATCACTCCTGCCACTGTTCTCCACCAAGTCCACCCTGCCTGCACTCTCCATTACTTTGCACTGTTGACCCTGGGTTCCTAAACTCATCCACCTTCACCACCTCTTCACTGCAACCGCACCACTCCACTGCCCTCCTCTCATTCACACACATGTACTCTGTCTTACTCCTACTGACCTTCATTCCCCTTCTCTCACGCACAAACTTCCAGCTCTCCAGGCTCTTCTCAACCTAATGTAATAATTTAACTGTAAAGTGAAGAACATTAATTTTAAATCTTCTAAAAACTATTTTAGGTGGGCATCATTGTCAGATAGGCTCAAGGTTTTAATTTTTGTTTTAGGAAAAAAAGTGGTATTGTGGTATCTATAGAACTGTAAGGATGGTCAGATCTGTTCATGGTACCAGACCCCGAGAACTGCCATGCACCTTCATGAGACCAGATCCTGAGAACTACCATGCAACAAAACAATAAACCTTCCAATATGAAGAGAGGATCTCTCTGATCTGAGGAGAGAAAGCCATTTGTTCAGCTGCCCAGTCACCCATCCTTGAGCCCCCCTCTTCCCTCCTGGGGAGGATCATTGAAAGGTGACTGAGAAGGTCCCAGAATTTAAGCTACTTTACTTGCATAATGTAATAATTACAATTTAGTAATGTATACATTTTACCTTCACATGTTTAGTATAATTTTAAAGGTCTTGGTGTGATTGGAAATATGATCTCAGTCCCATATCAGTAAAACAGACCTCAGGTTTGGGGAAATTCTCTCCTACTGACATAAGTGTTGCCCCAGAGAACATCCTGACCAGGTGGTCTAGGTGACAATTAGGTTTTAGGTCACATCCTTTCCCAAGAAAGGGTGTGAAAAGCTTTATCACTTTGAATTTACAAGTGTTTACGATGGTTTGGGTATTTAAGGAAATTTGACGAAACACTCAGGGAAGCATTCGATAGTCAGAACTTCCCACACAGTCTCTGTGTGTCTCTTGCCAGGTATAGTGAACAATTCTTTAGTAAACTACATTGATAAATTATTTAAATTAAAGTTGATCATGTTATGTAACTTTCTTCTATTATTTGTTTTAAATGTAACATTTGTTTATTGATTATTACCTGGTAAATAAATGTAAAATTCTTGATTAACTCTGAAATTTCCTGAAATAATTTATATCTAGTTGATTATGTAGTCTGGCGTTACCGCAAATCTGTGACCAGGATAGTACAAACTGAAGGCTCATGAACGGATGGAGCATAGAGCACAACGTCTGAGACCTTCTGATTTCTGACTATCTCTGACTTTAGCAAGTTATAACTAAGTGACTAAATACAGTATTCTTTATGCATGAGCAAGCATTGGCGGCCTTCTTAAAGAATATTAGTTTACCGTTATATCCTCTGACTAAGGGACAGTCTGGCGAGTTTGTGTCCGTGAGCATGTGTAGCGGCTATCACTGACTTAGCAAGTTATGACCAAGTAACTAAATCAATGAATATTAGTTTACCGTTATATCCTCTGACTAAGGGACAGTCTGGCGAGTTTGTGTCCGTGAGCATGTGTAGCGGCTATCACTGACTTAGCAAGTTATGACCAAGTAACTAAATCAATGAATATTAGTTTACCGTTATATCCTCTGACTAAGATTCGGATTGGCCAATGTGCCTCCGTGAGCAGGTATAGTTAGCCGAGCACAAAGTTCTAAGCGACTCCAGAACCATAATAAATGATTAATTGAAAAGACGGAATGCTTAGAATAATTTACTAAAATTAAAGAAGAAGTACAACCAATAAGTTGATCAGCTTAAATTAGAGCTATTCAAGTTAAATCTTTATCATAAATTGGAGTCAAATTAGAGGTTAAAATTGGATTAATATAACAATATACAATCTATTTAAGTAATCTTTTACAGCCGCGCTAGAAGGACCAACACGCAGAATACCTTCACCCACACCAGTGGATTCCGTCATTGGGCCATTGGGTGGGCACTCTACAGAACAAATCAAGACAGCATAAATTGTGCCTGAGAGTTCCTTAGTTTCAGCATTATCATTCAAGTTTCTAAACTGGTAATAAAGAGGTATACGGAACTGATTTTAAATTTTTTTTTTTTATTTCAGTTTATTTTTTGTCTGGACATGTCCAGCTTGTGTAGGTGGGACTTTTGGGATGTTTTTGTTTCACTCTGTTGGATGCCAGCCTCACAGCTCCAACAAGCTTTAAAAACACATGAACTCTATCTCTTCATTATTATAATGTATTAATATTTACTTATCTTAGACAAAGGGATATTATTTAAAATTTAACTGCCTTTGTCTCGCAAAAGGCCGTAAAAAGCTCTTTGTGTGAGATTGCACATAAGGACTTGACAAGGACAGTGTCTGAGAGTATCAGTAATTATCAAAAAAAGATATACAGCACATGAAATGACCAGTCTAAAACACTGCTTCATCAGTTTTAAAACAATAATAGGGAACATCAATTATTATTTATTAACTGCTTGTCTTTTTTGACCTTTTTTTTCTTTTTTTTGGTTTTGTTTCTTGCATTAACAATACAAATCAGAAATCTTGTATCATAAAGTTAAAAAGGAAAATCAAGAAAATGATTACAGGGTTATTCCCAACCAACCCAAAGGTGACAACCCATGCCAGATCTCTCCTTAAGTCCACGATAAACTATATGTGCTACAGTCAAAACACTCTGTCCCAAATAAGTGTGGTTGCCATTGGCAGGCCAAAATCTTTTTTAGCTACAGTAAGAACAGTTCACAGGTCTAAAAGTGAGTGATTATTTTGAAGAAATAGACCTGTAGAAAGGGATATTTCTGCCTTGAACATCATAATGTAATGCACTCAAAACCCCAAAACCTTTCATCCTTATGCCGCCCTTAGTCACAATCCGAAGGCCGAGGATCTTTTACTGATGTTTATTACACGTAATGGACTTCAATACCGACATCAACACCGTAGAACTAAGTAAATGCATAGATATACACAAATATATTCAGTTACAACTAAAAACACGACATTACATTTATACATAAAACAAAAAATAAACCTACATACCACTTTGCCTGCTTGTGAACTAGGAGTGGTACCTTAGGGGTTTTCTTGCACAAACTTATATTTTCGTTGAAAACATCTTATTTTACAATAATCATTGCAGCTTTCAATAATCATTGTGACTTTTCATGCATGTGGTGATCCAGAAAGTGACATGTACCACAAAGTATGATAGGAATACGTAATAATATAACCCAGAACATGTAATATGACATAAATCTTGCTTTTATTATTATTTTTTTCCCTCTGTAAGTAAGTGTAAATTTAACAGGAGTATGTAATATCTCTTGTTTTTTTGGCAAATAAATAAATAAATAAATAAATAAATAAATAAATCTTGCAAAATTAAAAACTTAGTGTCTCAGTCAAACATACACATTATGAAAATTGTTGACAAATAAAAATTAACAAGTTAAACTAACAAAAAACCGAAATAAATACACATTTAAGTGTGAAGGCGCCACCTTGTGACATGACATAGCATAAACGGAATTGCAGATACAATCCGATCACTTAAAAGTGCAAAAACCCTGACCCCACAGTTAGGGGATGTTCTGAGTTTCATTAACTAGTGTTCTGAGAATTAGGTCCCAGCCACGATGCATATTAGTATATATTCCAATTTCCATCCATTTACATAAGAGAAATATTAATGCCAGAACCTCCTGCATTGACAGTCGACTGTAAGATGCTTCTAAAATAAATGTGTACAGTATTGATACTATCCCCTACGTTTGTCATAGTGAAGATATTGTGGCATGGGCTCTGAACTCCCTGGGCTACATGCTAAAGACATCCCAAGTAGTGAAACATAAGACGCCACACTGAACCTACAGCTTATTTTACCCATCCTCATTCGTTCATTCATTCATTCAACTTTAATAATAGGCAAATAGTGCTATGACAGAGCTGCACTAGCATTATGTTGCTTTTCAGAACACTACCTATGAACAGGCAATTGCAAGTCATCTCGTGTTTAATACTAACTATGAACTCATGGTTTAATCAACACAAGCAAATGCATGACATGATGCAAAAATCTCTTATCAGAACAAGAACAAGAAGCAAGAAGAAAAACAAAGTACATATTACGTTTACATATTAAAAAATACCCACAGATCTCTGATACTCACATTTTCAAAGTATGTGCAACAATACACTTTAGAGTGGGTTTAGAGATTTCTGTATCAATAGTAGTTTTAGTCCTTTGACACCAATTACATATATTTTTATTTAAAACTATAATTATTGTGAAAGTACTAGTCATACCCATAGAGCTCTCTAAAAAAGTGTATTGTTGCACAAAAATGTATGAAAATATGGGGATTGTTTGTTGCTTATATTTAAACCACATGATCTGTGTCTGTGATCTGTGTCATGTTTTAGCCTTGCATGCTATTCATAATATTACATAATATACATGTTTCACAGTATAGCTGAATTGCTGATACTACATTATGAGAATTATAGCAATAAAGACATAAAATAAATCCGTTTTATCTATTGGACACATCAAGATCTTGCTACAAGACAACGTGTGAGAATTATGGACATAATCTACATTTCCCATCAGCCACTGCACCTCACATAATCATGCACCTGTTTCAGTTTCACTGGTAATTATTTGTTAAATGTTACCATCTTGTTCTGCATTTATTTTCTTTCATTTGCCTGTGTTTGTTGTATCCTTGTGTGTTTGTGCTGTACCATACTCAAAAGGTGAGTAGATCAGGGTACATTTCTGGACCACTATCATTGTCTGCTCATGTTGCTGGCCTTGCATGGTCATGTAAAATTCTCCTATATAAAATAAGGCTGATTAAGAGACGACTCTCTACTGAGGCCACTTCAGTGCTGGTTTAATCCCATGTCATTGTAGCACATGGCTACTACAGCTTGGTCTTGGCAGGTCTTCATTTTGAAATTTGAAACATTATTAGACTATCTTAGACAACAAAGCCAGAATCTGGTCATCCCCCACCTACCTGAAGGCATTTATCAAACTGAAGATTAAAAGGTAGAAGATCCACAACTTGGGCAACTGACAAAAATTCCAAAGCACTATCTGCTCTATATGAGATTGTCTGCCTAATAAAAATTGAAATTCAAACAGATGAAGGTAGTGGGTGTTGTGCAATATATGCATGAATGCAAAAAAACAGGTCCTTGGTGATCTTTTGGTTGAGGGCGGAAAATGCATGCTCCTCCTCATTCTGTGTTGGCTTTTAAGGAGTGTTCCTGACCAAAACAAAGAAAAGAATCCATTTCTTTAATGGCTAGGGTCCTTCATTATCTTTCCTGTCTTAATTAGAATTGCTGAATGAAGATGAAGTATTTTAAGTATCTCAGTCCCCTAACAGGTCCTGTGGAAATCTGACTTTCTACCGGGTTCTCTTTGTACAATGCAAATGTAAATTGCAAATGAAATTACTGAATAGAAGACATGATTTACCTACTGGTACTGTACTTTATTTGGCCAAAGGTTTATGGATACCTGGCCATACACTTGTTTATACTGTATGACCCTTGATCACAGACTTGCAACAAAGTTGAAGCTCAGAATTGTCTAAAATGTCATTTTTATATATCATAGCATTACAGTATTCCCTTCATTTAAACTACAGTGCTCATACCTGTTCCAGCTTGGAAAAAAAGGTTCATGAAAACACCATCTGCCAAGGATGGGATGAAAGAACTCGAGTTTCTTGATCTCTACCTTAATGAAACTACTTTTTCACCTGACATACTCACTGGACCTCACTAATGCTCTTGTGGCTTAATGGACAATAATCCCCACAGCTGCACTGCAAAATATAATGGAAATTTAGCCTTCCAGAGGAATAGGAGTTACTATGCTATAGCAGCAAATTAGAGAGAACAAGTGTAGTGGGTACGGGACTTCCGTATTAGCTGGCAGTTAAGCATTCCCAGCAATCTGTGGAATGGTGGAATAAAGACAGGACAAAATCATGCGTGTGTATTTCCATGAATATCTGTTCATCAGCCAATCGCTGTGCTACTCATTTGCATATTCATATTCTATTTAGCATCCCCAAGTCTCTATTCAATTCAACTGTATCAAATACATATTCAATCATGACATTCTCTAAATGTTTTACCTATTTTAGACTAAACATTATAGGAACTTATATACAAACATATTAAACTATATTCACCTTCGGTAACCATTATCACATATCACAGGGCATACATAGTCCTTCACTCATGGGTTAGCCTAGCATTAGCATAGCGATTTTTAAGTAATGATTAAACATACAACCCTTTATTAAAACAAATTGAACTAAAGCACTTGATATGCACTGACATATATTCTATATGTCAACATCCATGCAGATTGACACATTAAACAGTCAACTAACCTGTGGAATGGTGGAACCTTACAACACACAGCACTCCCACAGCGCCCTCTATTGGTCTGGAAGAGCCACCATTCCCTTAATACATTTACACATACAAAACCCATTTAAGTGTCTTTAATTGTGAAGAACCGACAATCGGGCATCACACTCTCCCCACCACAGAAGGTGAAACTCTTAACTTTTCAGACATCCTAATATATATTCATAATAATTTGGAACTATAACTGTAACTGGTATCCCTTGATATGGATTACGGACACGGTCCACCCATGTATGTGCAGATGTTTGTGCCCAGGGTAGTGACTAAACTGTGTTCGCTTTTATTGTGTTTAATTTTGGTACTGTTTGGAACGTGGGTTGTCCAAGAAAGGGGTAAGTAATTATTTTAGCAGGTCTTCTCTCTTTGAGTGATCTCCTACTGCCTCAGCAGGATTCATGTTGTGGTTGTTCTTCTTGTGGGTCCTCACCTCCTGATTCCATACCTTGTTCTTGCTCCTAGCTCTCTGTAGGTAGCGAAGTATCTTCTGGAAGGTCAGCATCATGCGATATGCACTCTCGTTCTGTCGATACTTGTTCCAAAGTTTCTCTTGTGCAAGCCCTCTGTATATCATCTCTCTCTCAATGGAATCAGAACCATCCAGCTCTCCCTGAGACCGCCCACTTCCAGGATCCTCTCCTTCCCGTTCAGAACGTTTTGAATTGCCTATTCTCCTCCAATAGTATCCTTCCCCTTTAGCAAAGCTTGACTCCTCATCTTCTCCTACCTCATAATTTTGTGTCACCTTTCTCTTAGGTGTGGAGAGAAGGGTACAACCACTTTTTCCAGGCACTTTCTGATTCTTTGGGTCCAGACTCTCTGGTTGGTAAGTCATTCACAATACATCATTTTCAGGATGTACTTTGTATACGAAGTTATTACCTAATTCCTCCTTCACAACATAAATGGTAGGCTCCCAATAAGAGCGTAGCTGTTCTTGGGCCACCCCTCTGACTCATATTCCTCACCAAGACACGATCTACAGGTCTTAGAATGATACAACTGGGTTTCTGATCATAGTATTCTTTATTGCACAGACTCCTCTGCTTGCTATTCTGTGCTGCATTCCTAAAGGCTTCAGCCATCCGATCTGCTCAGCGCTCAGCATACCCACGTGCGGTGGTGAATCCCTCGTCCTGCACAAACCCAAACAGTCAATGGAAAGCCGTTGATGATAACCACGACGATACATTAGGTAGAAGGGAGAGTATCCAGTCTAATCATGTCTGGTGCAATTATAGGCGTGAATCGCCTTCGACAGATGTTCCTTCCAGTTCTGTTTGTCCTTTTCAGACAGCGTACGCAACATCTGAATCAGAGTTCGATTTAGTCTCTCTACGGGATTACCTTAGGGGTGGTATGGGGTAGTCCTGGAGCGACCCACCCCAGAGAGCTTCTGCAGGGTGTGGAAAAGAGAATTTTTTAACTCACGCTCCTGGTCATGGTGTAGTTTTGCGGGGAACCCGAAATAAGGTATGAAGTCATTCAATATTTTCTCAGCTGCAGTCTTCCCAGATTTGTTCCTGGTAGGGTAGGCCTGAGCAAACCTGGTGAAGTTGGGTCAATGACCATAAGGATATATTAATACCCCCCACGACTGGTCTCTAGGTGCAAGTAATCAACACACACCAGTTCCAAGGGTGCGTTTGAGGTGATTCCTCCCATTGGTGCGTGCCCATGGGTTACAGGTTGTTTCTGTGTTATGCATGGACACTGGCGAGTCACATACTTCTCCACATCCTAGGCCAGTAAAATCTTTCTTGAGCCAACTGCAGTACTTTCTCTGTCCCGACATGACTCATGTGGTTATGCAACTGCTGAAGTACCATCTGCCGATACTTCAGAGGCAGCACCAGTTGACATCTTTGTGTCGTTCTCCTATAAAATATGTTGTTTTCTAAGACTAGCTTGCGCCATTCTCTTAGCAGCTTCATTGTGTCACTAGCCGCCATACGCCGAACTCAGGGGTCAATGTCTTACCAGCTTTCTTCAATTTCACCACTGGCCCAATCGCCTGATCCTCCCGTTGCTTCTACTCAATTCACCAGGACTGATGGCTGGTGCAAACTGGTCATGGAGTGTGTGTGTCAGTTGCTGTTAAGTTTAAGGCTGCCACCCAGTCTACATCTTCATTCTTGGACATCATGTTACCCTCCCAGGTTTGTGACAGGCCCTCTGTGCACTCCCTAATGTATCGGTCCATATCCAGGGGACAACGTGACAACATGTTGCCATCATTATTCCTCTTGCGGGACAGTATTTGATCTAAAATCGGAAATCTCCAAGTTCCCCCACCCAACGATAACCAGCTCCATTTAACTTTGCTGAACTCATCACATAGGTGAAAAGATTATCATCAGTATAAATGGTAAAACATGGGGCGTAGAAGAGGTAGTTTTGAAACTTTTCGCACACCGCCCACTTTAGTGCGAGAAATTCCAGCTTACCGGAATAGATTCGGTAGTTTTCCCTCAGCAGGCGACAGTGTCCTCGAGCCATAGGCAATGACCCGTACTCTTTCTTCCTGCCTCTGATACAGCACTGCCCCAATCCTTGTTCTGAAGCATCAGTGTGCAGTACAAACGGTGCGTCAAAATCAGGATATGCAAGCACAAGTGGGTTGGTTAGCATGTCAATAAGTCTGTCTAAACTCTGCTGGTGTTCCTCTCCCCACACGATCGGATGGCGAGAGGGCAGCTGTGAGCTCCTCCTCCTTTCCTTTTTCCATCCTACTGGTGATTGATTTTATATTGTGTTCGCCTGGAGCAGCCCATAAATAAGTTTAGCTAACCCTGCAAAATCTTGATCTTAACTTCTGTAATAGCTCAGGAAGCCTACAAGGCAGCGAACTTCAACGTTTTGAGGTATTTTATCACGAAGTACCCTTACAGCATCCAGATCTTTTGGATCCACTCTTACTCTGTCCGCAGACACAAGGCAACCCAAGTACCTGACCTCCTGCTTAAACAATTCACACTTAGCTGGGCGCAGCTTGACTCCATGCTGCCGGAGGACCCTGAACATGACTCGCAATTTTTCAACATGTTTTTCAAAGGATTTGGCAAAGCAGAGAACATCATCCAAGTATGGCAGGCAGCACTCATCATGGATGGACTCTAACCTTTCTTCCATACTCTGCTGAAAAGTGGCAGGAGCATCTGATAGGCCAAATGGGACCCTTACCCATTCAAATAGGCCCCAAGGGGTCACAAATGCTGTTAAGTGCCTTTACTCTTCGGCCATAAACCCCTGATAAGCCTTTCCCTGGTCAAGTATGGAGAACCAGCGATAACCACCCAAGGTGTTCCTGAGATTCTGGATTCTTGGCAGTGGATGACAATCAGGAATGGTCTTTCTGTTGAGCTGTCTGTAGTCTATACATAGTCGTAGTGTGCCATCTTTTTTTCGGACGCACACTACTGGGGCAACATAGGGTAAACGAGATTTTAATATCCAGCCCTTAGCAAGCAAATTCTCTACATACTCCTAAACTTCTTTCAAGAGTGGCTTGGGTATAGAAGTGTAGGCCTTCTGCACAGGGATATCGTCCTTCAAAATTAGTGTCATCTGTAGGCTGGGGATATTTCCAATGTCATTTTCATTACGAGCAAACACAGCCGACCATAAAGAAGCTGTCTCACTACTGCTTGTTCACTTGATTTCAGGTGAATCTCGTCCTCTGGCTGTGCTGGGTGGAATGAAACTGTAGCTGACTGACCAGAAAGGGGACTTGATTGGAGTAGCGAGTCCCATCATGTCCAGATAAGCTTAATTTTCGAACCCACCCACTAAATGGAATTACTTCCCTATTGATAGCGAACACCTCCAGACCAGCGCTGGGTCCCACTATTTCCGATAAGGGGCGAACATCATGTGTTGGTAGGTACTCTTTCCTCCAGTCTTGATCGATGATGCTAACCTGTGCTCCAGTGTCGAGAAGCATGTTTACATGATGACCTTCAACTTCTCCTTCCAGCAGACACTTTTTCCCCAACAAACTGCACAATATTTTCTCCTGAGCCTTCAGGTTGTCTTCTCTTTGGTTTCCTAGTGGTACTACCCATGTGATCCCACCGACCAGCATTAACTGTATAGTTACAGTAGGGTGGACCTGCATTAGAGACTGCTGTCTCTGGTGTACTTTTTGGCCTGACATTAAGCACTGATCTTTTTTGGTCTGTTTAGACAGCCAACCACCTGTTGACCTTCCCCTCCACAAATGAAACAGTGGCTGCAAGTCTCCTCTTTTCCCTGTTTCATGCAGTTAGGACAACCTGGCCTTCTCATTTCAGGTGCTTTAGCCATGCATTGACAATGCTGTTCTTACTCCTTGGGCTGTTGCAGTGAATGG
Organism: Silurus lanzhouensis; assembly: GCA_039877035.1. Lineage (NCBI taxonomy): Eukaryota > Metazoa > Chordata > Actinopteri > Siluriformes > Siluridae > Silurus > Silurus lanzhouensis. The sequence continues at coordinate 3,782,305 of JBCEWE010000375.1, forward strand.
ACTACGTTAGTCACCTTCTACTTGGGTGATAAGCTTGCGAATCAGTCTGCTCAGTAGTCGCAGATGCTGCCTTAATTTCTGGAACCCCTTCAATTTGGGCACTATGAGCGTGAGTGGTTTTGAGTCGTAGCAGTGACTGCAGCCGATGCTGCCCCCCTCACTCGAAACCTTTTCAAGCTGTCTGAGGAGCATGTCATCCGTTGCGTCTCCTGCAGCAATTAGTTGTTTAAGTTCACGACAAAGCTCACCGTATTTGGACCCAAAACCCTGGCAAACCATTTGGAGAAATACCTCTTGTATGGTATTCGCATCATACCTTATAACCCCAGTGCCATGTTTGCAAGCAATCAGAATCTTTTGTTTGAGTCCAACTGCACGGTAAAGAAACTGCTGTGGATTCTCATTTTTCTCTTTGGCGTGCACACATCAACTTCTGAAACAGCTCCGTGCTACTCTTATCACCTAAGTAAGACTGTAGCAGCCCTTTCCATTCTTGTACAGTCAAATCCTCTTTCTCCATTAACAGCTCCTTGAAGTGACCCAGTTTAGTGATCTTCAGTACCACTCTGATGATTTCACTTTCACTAAAATTTTCTTGTAAACCCTCTTCAATCTGTCGGCATACGCTGTTGAAGCTAATCTCAGAGGTAGAGTCACCAATCTGGCCTCCATGTATTTTAAACTCTCTCTGTGGGAGATATGGAGGTTCTCTCCTGCCCATTTGGTCATCGGTACAGCGTGGAGTGTCTATGTGCGGTGTACATGTGGGAATGGCTGGTATTTGTGTTTGTCAGATTTTGTGTGATTAGAATGACCCTGAGTGTTCCCTGTGCTCAAGTCATGTCTTATACTTTTGTGTTGTTACATACTGGGATTGAGTAATTGTAAGATTGTAAAAAACTGTAAGATTGTATCCCTTCAATCTAGCAGCACCGCCATTCCTCCATCTTCTCTTCCCATCAGGCTCTTACAGCACAAAAACCCACTTATAAAATTAAAACATCCCTCTTCATCCCCCAGTTCTACTCGTGATTCTTCCCTCTTGTTGATTTGTTCAATGTTTTTAGCAATAAGGAAGAGTTCATCCTTAGGCAGTTCACAAAGTGCTTTCCTGATTTCCTTCACCAGATTTCTTCTCTCTTTTGTCATTGTACCACCTCCGAATCACCGTTAGCAACAATCAAACAACAGCAAGGGTTCCATGCAAAAATCCACAGCAAGCTGGTCTTCAAATTCTTTTGAACGAGTTTCCCTCCTCCAGCAGGTGGCGCTCATCCCGGACGAGCCCCCAAGAACTGTAGTGGGTACGGGACTTCCGTACCAGCTGGCAGTTAAGCGTTCCCAGCAATCTGTGGAATGGTGGAATAAAGACAGTACAAAACCATGCGCATGATCAGCTTTTGTCTTGCTGGGTCATGACCTTTAATTTTTTAAATGCTCACATCAGGACAATTGCAAATGACAAAACATGCCTTATGTAACCATAGATTGCTTATTAATGTAAATGTCCAATCTTTTAGTCTCTCTCTTGTGAAGGCAAAGTATTTCCATGAAGATCTGTTCATCAGCCAATCGCTGCATTACTCATTTGCATATTCATATGCTATTTAGCATCTTTAAGTCTCCATTCAATTCAACTGTATCAAATACATATTCAATCATGACATTCTATAAATGTTTTACCCATTTTAGATTACTCACATGCATTTTAAAGTAAACTAAACATTATAGCAACTGATATACAAACCGATTAAACCATATTCAACTTCGGTAACCATTATTCACTTGCGGGTTAGCATAGCATTAGCATAGCAATTTTTAAGTAACGATTAAACATGCAACCCTTTATCAAAACAAATCGAAATGAACCACTTTATATGCATGGACATATGTTCTGTCAACATCCATGCAAATTGACATTAAACAGTCAACTAACCTGTGGAATGGTGGAATAAAGACAGGACCAAACCATGCGTGTGATCAGCTCTTGTCTTGCTGGGTTATGACCTGCAGCCCAGCAGACACCTTGCAACACACGGCACTCCCACAGCGCCCTCTATTGGTCTGGCGGAACTGCCATACCTCCATTCTGCCAGACACATGCAAAACCCATTTAAGTGTATTTAATTGTGAAGAACTGACAATCGGGGCATCACGCAAGCATATATGAATGTCATGGTCAGATATGAAGTGTATGGAAGTCTGTAAGATAATGGATTAAAATAATGTTTATAAAGAAAAAAAAAAAAAAAAAGAAGAATTGTTTGCATAGGCCTTATAAAAATGCAGTGTGGAACCTGTTACAATCTACTTCCTGAGCTAGAAAGCAAGTTTAAAAAGGAACTTTGCTTACATATTAGCAAATGTATATAATGTGGGGGAGTTTAAGGGGGGGGGTTTCCATTGTAGATGTGCTGATAACTTTCCATGAATGTGCTGATAACATTCCATGAATGAACACATCTGCAGTGTTTTTTCACTGTAGATGTGCTGATAACATTCATGGAATGATGAAATGCGTTGACTCAGGTGTTGGGCGTAGCTATGCAGAGAGAAAGGGGAGGACTAAAATGAGCCTGATAAAAAGACAGAGAAAAAGAGAAGAGGCTGAGAAAAAAAGAGACCTCTAAGAGTCTGTTGGAAGACACGATTTACAGAAGTCAGCTGTAAACAGTGCACTGAGATAAACCAAAACATACCGTACAAATTGCGCAAAAACAGCAGAAGGAAGCGGCGGACAGGATAAAGTAAAGCATAGGACTTCACTAACAATCCTTCTAAGGTAAATATCCATTACAAACTTTTCTATGCTCAAACAGTGAAACTCCAATTTGTCTTGAGGCACAAACCCATATTTCTGCCTGTTATAACCATGTATAATCACATGGAGAGGTTTTGCATGTGTAGATGGAGAACTGTAGCTCATATTAACTAAATGGAAATGTACATCGTGAAGTAAAAGTACAAGTCGCACTTCAGGGTCTTTAATGGCTATTTCTAATAAACACGCAGTGTTGCTGAGTTCATGCAAATTCATGCGGATGTGACATTTCTAAATAACGGTTCACACCATTAGATAAACAAGCTGTAAATAAAAAAGTGGCCATTTACACGGATCAGAAAGACCAGCATGAGTTGTTACTGTTTCACAGTGTACATATTTGTATTTTCAAACTAGTTTTAGTTTGTTTAACAGCTTTAAAACAGAATGCATGCAATAGCACGTGTCTTTGTTTTTCTTCTTATGATAAAAAAACTTTCTTTCGGCTTCTCCCATTAGGGGTCGCCACAGCGGATCATTCGTATTCATGATCCGCATGTTTGATTTGGCACGTTTTTAAGCTGGATGCCTTTCCTAAAGCTTCCTCCCCATTTATCCGGGACCGGCACTAAGAATCGAACCCTGGCCGTAGCAGTGAGCGCACCGCATGCTAACCACTAGACCACCAGGAAATCCATTATTTCCACTTAAAAGTGGAGTTGTGAAAATGTTCACTAATTGTTTTGACTTTTGTCTTTAATACATTTTAGCATCACGATTTTCATGTTAAAATTAATTTAATCCTTATTATTTCTATAGTTGACTTTCTAGATGGGTTATAAGAGCTGGCTTGACTGTTTTAAATCATTTTAGAGTTTGGTTTTAGTCAGTTATCCTATTTGAACAGGCAGCTTTTTTAAAAAAAAAGTCTTGAGAGGACATTTCTATTTAACACAACTTATATTTGCAAATATTGACCAAATGGGATTCGTGCAGAAATGCTCATAGCTTGATTTTATTGCTTATATTTGACCCTACTGATGGGTTATATTATATTATTATATATTATGTGTGAAATTTTAAATCTTGTTTGAGTTATTGTGTTGACAGCTTATCAGATAAATGTGTTACATGTCTCAAACAGGTCATAACCATTTAACACACAATTTCTACAGTTTCAGTTTAATTATTTGTATAGGTGAGAATCAAATAAATTAAACAAACGTTATAACAATCATTTTAACACATTTTAGTGGTATTAAACTTTCAGAATTAAAGTTCTGAAAATACAACAGCCAGTGGAAATATCTTGAATATATGAAAATGTATCTTATATATTTTTATTATAAGATTGTAATAGACCAAATTATAGATTATTTTCCTATTTCAAGTTGCTTGTACTCATTTTAAGCTTGAAATTGTCTTGTTCTGTTGGCTGAAAACATATGCTCATTTTAAGCCTTTATTTGAATCATATTCAAATATAATCGTATAATATGAAATATTCAAAAAATTTGACTAAATTCAATAATACATTTTTTCTAATGTCAGATTATTAATATAGCGGCAACCTATGGCCGCTGAGAGGCTAAGCAGCAGGACAAACTCTGTGACGTGTTTCGTTTCTCAGCATTTAAATCCATGTCGATTTATTGATGTTAGGTTGAATAAAATCCATCAGAGAAAAACACTTGCAATTGTAGACCCATTGAGAATTATTAAAACGGTCAACAGAAAGTAAGCATTCCCACCAACTCACCCCCTCTCTATGCACTAACTCACAAACAGGGCAACACTAATTACTTAAATACCCACCTACATCTGTGCGATCAACATATCTGGAAATGCATAACCAAAAACAACAAAAAATAAAATAAAATAAAAAGACAAATTTTCTGCACTTACAATTAATATTAAGGTTTATAGGCATTTGTTGTAGATGCTTTGTAAACAGATGTTGTAAATAGTTTTATATAATGGCTGATTCAGTTATATTAGAAAAACATATTCCATATGTAGTTATCTTTCATTATTATTTTATTTATAGTTTTTCAGTTACATTTTTAAAGCAACTGAATAAGGAACAAATATTTATAAATTAATTTATAAATAGATAAATTTGCTCATTAATGGACTTCATTGCCTTGCCAGTTCCATTGATGCAAACACTGTAATAAACATAATGAACATTCGAGAGTATTTCCTTTTTGGCTAGATCTTTTTTTTTTGCCAAGAATGTTGCACCACATTATAAAATACAATAGTACAATCTTTCAATGCTGCTCCATGCTAGAAAGTGGGAGGCTGAATTTGATACATTAAATATATCGATTTGGTGGTCTAGTGGTTAGGATTCGGCGCTCTCAACGCTGCGGCCCGGGTTCGATCCCCGGTCAGGGACCCAACCCCAGCCACTCTTAGTGCCGGTCCCAAGCCCGGATAAATGGGGAGTGTTGCGTTAGGAAGGGCATCCAGCGTAAAAACATGTGCCAAATCAAACATGTGGAGGATCTGCTGTGGTGACCCCTAATAGGAGAAGCCAAAAGAAAATATATCTATTTTAACCCTTGAAACAATCATTGTAGCTTAAATGAAACCAGTTAATTTAGATGTTGTCTTGTGAAGCCCATTTTTGGAAAATCAGGATAAAATAGTCCCTGATTCAAAATCATAACTGACCCTTTGAAATTAGTATGAAAAATATTAGTTAATTAGTAATTGCAAAAGATGTGTTGCAAAACTTTAAATAAAGAAATTTAAACGTTCACTATATGTATGAAACAAAACATTGTGGACATCTAACTATAAAATTTGTGTTTTCTTTTCTTTTTTTTTTAACATCCCATTCCACATGCAGTCCCAATTTGCTGATATAATAACCTTCACTCTTGCAGTAAAGATATTCCACTAAATTTTGGAGTGTGCTCATTCAGCAATAAGGGCAAAAGTAAAGTCATGTACTAATGTAGGGTGATGAGGCCTGTAGTGCAGTCAGTGTTCCAATTCATAGCACATGTTTAGGTCAATAATAAGATTCAATAAGGTTTAAGTCAGAGCTGTATTGAAGGCCACTCAAGATCTTCCACTCCAACCCATGCAGAACATATCTTCTTGAATCTAGCTTTGTGCACAGGAGCATTGTCATGCCAGAACAAGTTTCTGTCTCCTAGTTTAAGTGAACGAAAACGTTTTATTCAACCACATGTCTTTAAAAGTCAGATGTCCCAATACTTTTGTCCATATATTGTATTATATTTACAGGCATGTGTATATTGATGAATATGGACAAGAAATATGTTTCAGATTTGGACACTGATGATATATACCAGGGGTCACCAACGTGGTGCCCGCGGGTACCAGGTCGCCCGCAAGGACCACATGAGTCGCCCGCGAGCCTTTGCTACCTTGTTAAATCATTGTTGATAATTATTGTGAGAAATTATTAACATGATCAGTGTCTTCACATAGATCGGGGGTGTCAAACTCAGTGTCAAATCCTGCCCGACGTACAATTATATCTGGCCCGCGAGATGATTTTATATAAATCTATTTTTATTGTTATTAATGTCCCGGCGATATGAAGTGCTGATTACACAAACTACAGATCGCATAATGCAGCGCTTCAGCTGCCTTACCGAACGCTAGACTACCTGAAGTTGAGTTTCTGTTGATGTATTTAACCCTATTGTACAGTTATTGTGAAACAGCGCCTCACAGTGGTAAAGAGAAAAGTTGATTCTGAAAACAGAGCTTTTTAAAACCGATGGGATTCTGAGTATATGTTTACTGACACTGCCGGTAAACCCGTGTGTCTTATATGCGGAGCGAATGTGACTGTAATTAAGAAATTTAATCTAAGGCGGAGTCAGATCAGCCGGTTGTTTACTGAGGGAGAGTTTCTGAAGAGCTGCATGATGAAGCTGTGAGACATCTGGTGTTTGACAGGAGATATTTTTATAGAGGGCAAAATATTTTAAGTTATTTAAAGTTTGAGATTATTTTTTATAAAATGGCACAAGAGCAAATAAATCTGATTGTTTGGATTTGTTGTGATTTTAACGTTTACTTAAAAGCACAATTTTTATAGATTTGTTCAGGGTTTTTTTGCAGCATGTTCATATTTCTAACTTGTATGATTTTGACAGGAGATATTTTTATGGAGAGCAAAATATTTTATGTTATTTAAAGTTTAAGTTAATTTATTCTTAAATAATAATGTTTTTATTCATATTTATGTTCAAAAAACATTTAGTTTTAGTCTGTTCAATAAATGTTTATCCGGTTCGGCCTGCGACCTAAAGTGTGCTTTGAGTTTTGGCCCCCTGTGCAATTGAGTTTGACACCCCTGCTCTAAATGAATATCATTAATTATTAATAATAACATATGATTAAAGGTAAATTGAGCAAATTTGTTATTTCAAAAGTGTGTATCAAACTGGTAGCCCTTCACATTAGTCAGTACCCAAGAAGTAGCTCTCGGTGTCAAAAAGGTTGGTGACCCCTGATGATCTACAGCTATACAGCTCTTATCAAAGTTCTTCCCTTTGATATGAGCTGCATCTGTACCACTTTCTCATTGACATTCATTATTACACCAACAGTATACAGTACATAGATTAATAATTAAAGCTCTTTTATGCTGCTTTCTTGTACCTGTGGCTGGTAAAAAGAAAATCAAACAAATTAAAGATTATGCTTTGCATGCATCAGATGTTGCATGGGGTTTTTTTTGCGCTTGTGAAAGTTCTAACAGATATGTGTTTCCTGTAGCATAATTTTAAACCTGATTGAAAGGTCCAAATGAAATCTTCTGGCCTCAGTCTTTTTGAAAATGTAGATTATGATGATTCCAAACCTGGAAGGTGGCTATTAGTGTCCCTGGTTTTACATGGTGCACCGTTGGGCTTTTTTCTGGCCCATAGAATATTTTGCTGTGTCATCAAGGAGAACCCCACTCAATACTGGGAACAGGCCAGTGTAAAGTCATGCCAGAGGTAAACCAGGAGTATTCACTGACTAGTTTTTGTAATAAGAGCTCTCTCAAGACCATGACAACTTTATTGTTGCAAAACATGCTGATGACATTGGTTACAGAAAGATTTTAAAACTTCTGAATGTTTTAGTGAGCACGTTTGGGGCTATAATCTGGAAATGTTAAGAACATGATTTCACCAAAAACCAGCCATAACCTGGTGCCTTTGTTGTAATATGGCAATTAAATGCATTAAATGGATTTAGTTTTTACACATTGTAATTTTAGCAATAAAAATGTAACATTTTCTGAAAAGGCAACAAATTACTTGTTCATTTCAAGAGACGTGTCTTTTTTTTCCTGTACCCTGTACCAAATAATTTCAGTATGAATATGTGTACTTTTACACCCCTAGTGTGTGTGTGTGTGTGTGTGTGTATATTTTGATGTGAATTGTGTGTGCAGATGGAGTACAAAGTGATCGTGGCTACGGGTAACTTAGAATACTCGGGTACTAGTAACTATGTGTATCTTACTTTGGTGGGGGAGAACGGCGAGAGTGAGAGGACGCTGCTGGACAAACCAGGCCTGGATTTGTATAGAGACACAGTAAGTGACATTGTTGAGGCCTAAATGTACTGTACTGCTAATATCAAGAGTTACATAACCACTATGCAAACCAGGCATCTGATTGAACAATAAAAACGTCTTTATAGCAGAGGTGGAGGAGTCTTGGGCTTTAAACTCCTACCATTTTGGACACTAAAATGGCCTTTGTCTTGTTAACCTGTATCATAATAATGGCTTCCCTAATAGTTGTTGCCGTGACTCAGTATACATCAATTGTATTTGTTCCATTTGTTTAAATTCTTCTACAGGCTGATGAATACTTAGTCCAGAGCTCAGTTTCCCTGGGTCGTGTTCTCCTGGTACGCTTGGAGAAGCAGAAATACTTTGTGGAAGATAACTGGTTTTGCGATTATGTGAAAGTCACCCCACCAGGAGGTGAAGTCACACAGACCTTCCCCTGCTACCGCTGGCTAGTGGGGAATATAAAAGTAGAAGTCCGAGATGGCAAAGGTCAGTCTTAACAACTGCCCCAGGAAGAAGATTTTATCTCGTCCTAATTCAAGCTCCTAAGGACGGCATTTTCTCTATGCTTCTTTTACAGCTAGGAGGCTGTGTGATGAGATCCTGCCCCAGGAGTTGGCTCATAGAAAGGCACAGCTGCAGGAGAGACAGAAAACCTTCCGGTATTTATATTCCAGCACTAGGTGTCTGATAGAATCGTGCATAGTTTTACCACTTGTCCTTTTGCATTTACATGATTGGAGGCAGTAAATCGGAAGATAAATATTACTGAGTCTATTTTAACAGTATAGTACAAATTGCACAAAATGTAATTAATAATATATAATACCTGTTCTTCATAATTTAAAGAGCACATAATGTAATGTAAATTTAAAAGGCACACAAATGATTAAAAGTTAATTAAAAAAAATGCGCAATGAGCATTACCATCAATCCATATACCGTTCTACTCCAGATCTAATCTAACTAAATGTATTACTCCTGCAGAGAGAAATGTCCTGGCACAATATTATCTAAAGAATGCCTAAATGTGAAGGTAAAGCAAAATGTAAGCACAATAGGAATCATTTTAATATTTATTATTGGAAAAATTTAGGAACAGTGGAAATAAAGTAAAAAAAAACTGGTACGTTATTGCACCTCCAGTTCTCTCTGAAGAACAGACAATATTTGCTCATGTTTCCCTAACTATTTCCTTCCTAAGATTCAGAGAAAAGGCTGTCTGTGTACATGAAATGAAACCCATCTGGTTACTACAGGATGTAGTATGTTCAAGAAATCTGTGAGAAATATAACATGTTGATGTTCAGTTGATTTTGCAATAACTTACACAAAACTATGAGTTGGAAAATGTTTGTTCAATTCTTAAGTTTAAACACGTGCATGAGCATTCAGTTATTTTGTCAGATGGCAAGCCTGGGCTACAGGAATTCCAAAATGTATAGATGCCAAATCAGAGGCAGACCTACCCCAGGATGTTCGTTTTGCCAATGAGAAGCGCTGTGACTTCGAAAGATCACTTCAATATGCGTGAGCAGCTTGTTATTTTGAGTTGATTTTATAAAAGATTTATTCATTAAATCTTAAACCTTAACCAAAATGCTTTAACAATCTGAAAAAAAAACCACTTGAATGGAACACATCTACAGTTTACATCGCAGTCATTGAATCATTTGTGCTATATACATTTGTATATATGTTTTATTTTTTCACCCTCAGGCTTTTAGAGCTGTCACTAAAGAGGTTGGCCATCTGGTTTGGGAGATCATGGAAGGATCTTGATGATTTTAAACAAATATTTTGGAAATTAAAGAGTGAAATTTCTGGTATAGTAGCTGTGACCAATTTTTCATCCCATTACTATCAAGTGATTTCTTTATTTTAGCAAAAAAAAAAATTACAAAGCATTTGTATTTTCACAAGATTATATGTGTAACTTTACAGCTGTTATGAGACCCTTTTTATGCTAATTATCTTTTTCAATTAAGTTACAGTAGGCATAATAAAACCTAACTGTAAATAAAAACATTTATTTGAAACTTGTGTAGCACTCCAGCATAATACTACTAACTAACTGAATGCAAATGTGTTATGAATGTTAGAATACACTATGGAACACTGGAAGGAGGACTGGTTCTTTGGCCATCAGTTTCTGAATGGGTCAAATCCAAGGATGATCCAGAGGTGCAGGACACTGCCCTCCAACTTCCCTGTGTCTGGCGACACTGTGCAGGCCTTCTTAAGCTCTAAAACCACCCTTGATAAAGAGCTCAAGGTTAGATATAGTGCATCATTTCTGTGTGATGCTATACACCATTCAAATATTAATATTTATCTTCAGTGACCACTTTAACCTGGTAATCCTAAATAAACAAGTTCATCACAGGGCACCAGAAACACAGATATTAACACTAAGGGGGTTAATGATCAGATCATATGGACTGAGACACTGATTGAAGTCACTATTGAATGGATTTGTTGTGTGTATTGGGTTGTGGAATTATGTGGTGATTAAGCTTTCATTTTTAATATTTGCAATCATCTATATTTGTTCATTTCAAATTAGCTTGGTTGTTTGAACTTCAGTATAAATGTTAACAGAAACTATTTGTGTACAGAAGATTACAAAAAGACGAAAGGAATTGGTGACTTCATAATTGAACCACTCACTAATGTGAACCAGGCTTGGTGTCTACACTGCATTAATGAAAGATTTTGTGCACTCTGTTATTTTGCTTTGTAGTCAGTCCTTTGTGTGTTTTATGGAGTTTATTATTGTGTTCAGAGACTGAATAATAGGTAGTAATAGACAAGGCTCTGATTTGCATCAATAATTAAGCATCCCTCAATTTTTTTTATTTTTATACATTTTTGAAATCATGCATAAAAGAAAAGTCATTAAAAGCCCCAAACGTTTTTTTTTTATATCTTGGAAACAACCCTGTTGGCATACACGCATGTAATGCTTTCATTAGGAACATTGGCTTGGATTTAGCACAAAAACTTGCTGTAATAAATGTTACCAGTACAATATTCTGGACCTCTGTCATAATATCTTAAAATCTTTTAAGATTCTCTTTTTTTTTTCTTTCGCTGAAGGCTGGAAATATATACCTTGTTGACTATGCAATAATGGATGGACTCCCTGGGAATGAAATCAGAGGAAAGAAGCAGTATATTGCAGCTCCTTTGTGTTTATTGTATGAACATCCAGACAACGGCCTCATTCCCATTGCCATACAGGTATTTTTTTTCCCAAATCTGTTAACCAGAGGCAACTTATAGCTAATGAAAAGACTCATTCTTTTTTTTTTTTCCTTTTTCTCAGCTTGTACAGAATCCTACTGAGGACACGCCCATGTTTCTCCCAAATGATCCACCTCTGGCTTGGTTATTGGCAAAAATGTGGGTCCGTCATGCTGAATTTCAGATGTTCGAAATACTATCACACCTGCTGCGAACCCATCTTATAGTGGAGGTGTTCTGTGTGGCCACACTGCGTCACCTTCCTTCAGTCCACCCTATAAACAAGGTGAGCATGAAAGTATGGATGAACTTTTTCAAAATCTACAAATGTTAGGTATAAGGATAAACCTCTCCCTCTTTCCCACTCTGTGTCTACAGTTACTCACTCCTCACTTTAAGTACACTCTGGAGATAAACTGCCGTGCACGCACACAGCTTATCTCTAATAATGGCATCTTCAAATTGGTAAGCTTCAGCTATATATACATATATATATATATATATATATATATATATATATATATATATATATATATATATATATATATATATATATGGATTGATGTGACATAGAAGAGTGAAATATAGTTTGATGCAATTGAGGCGGAATCAAAAAGTTTTAACTAGTTTTCTAGCATGCCAATAGATGGCAGCACAAGACTGCACGCACAGTCACAAGGAGCACTGAACTTCAGTATGCCAAAAGACATAGTCCTGTGTACGTTGGGAGCTGTGCAACTGAAGCTATTCTGACCACATGCGCCACAAATAAAGATGAAGATCCAGCTAATAGGTTGTGTTTTGACATTGTGGAGATCCAGTGTGAATAGCAGAAGGTGCTTGACACACTTTGAAAAGAAGACTTCCAGGACACATTCCAGAAGTGTCAGAAACACTGGGAGCAGTGTATTGCTGTGCAAGGGGACTATTTTAAAGGTGCTAGTGTGATAAAGTACTTTCTTGGAAGCAAAGCTAGTCTCTCAAAAACTTTTTGATACCACCTTGTATGTGCTCATTGTGCTCTACACATTTTTTTTGTATTTGGTATTTGGTGCAACATATTTGTTTAACATATTTTGGAACCCAATTGGATCAGCCATAGATAAGCGACCGTGCTTTTCCTGCAGGTGGCATCCACAGGTGGTGATGGGCTGCTGGTGCTCGCTCAGAGAGAGTATAAACTCCTGACCTACCGCTCTCTCCAACCCCACTACGATTTCATAGACCGGGGCGTCACTAAACTCAATAAATACTTCTACAGAGAGCACAGCCTCATGCTCTGGGACGCGATCGAGAAGTAAGAGTCCAAGCATGATGTAGTGCTGTTAAGCTACTATTTCCTGCCATCATTTGGCACTAACATTTTATTTAACCAACTTCTGGAGATGCAAGAAGTATTCACATCTCTCCTTTTTATTTACAGGTTTGTCTCCGGCATAGTGTCTCTATATTATGATAACGACAGTGAAGTAGTGCAGGATTCAGAACTGCAGGCATGGATTAAGGAAGTGGTTCAAGAAGGCTTTGAAAATGTCCCTCACTTTGGTTAGTTGCCTGAACAAATATATCTAATATTGGTGTCTTGGCAGTAACTGTGCTGCTTAGATCTTATGGGTCTGGCCTAATTATGTATTAATTAATGATCCCAAATGCAGTATTGCATTATATGCAGCAACTGTGATATCATTTATCCTTAAACATCAGAATTAATATGCTCTTTTTATAATTGATGTGTTTCAGGGCTGTCTAATGAACTAAAGAAAAAGCAGGAGCTGATCACACTTTTGAGTGTGGTCATCTTCACCAGCACTGCACAACATGCAGCAACCAACAATGGTCAGGTAAGTGACGTATCACTGTTGTATTCTTCTTTCACCATAAACCTAACATTTAATGCTGAATGCTACTTATCATTATTACTATATTAGCAAAATGACAACTTGAAATTGATTGTATTCGAACACAACAGAGATGAGGAATCCGAATTCGTTTACGGATTCAATCCTTCTGAATCACTCATTGAATGGATCCGAGTCTCACAAGTCCCTTGAGTCAGTGGGGATTCTGCCTGCTTTTGCTATGGAATTCCACTAGAGGGCACTCCCCGAATCCTTAGAATTCACCCAATCAGTGGACTCATGAATTCCACTCAAGTCCCTCGGATCCGGCTGTTTTGCTCTGCGATACGAGTCTGGAGGATCCGCTGAATCCCATGGTTCAGGTGGATCAGCCAGGACACATGAAACTGTGTCCTTGTGTTTCTGACCATGCAGGAAGTTCCCTGAACATCTGTCAAATACTTCTTGTTAGTTTCCTGCTAACAAAATCTAAATGGTGTATTTACAATTTTCAATGTAGGCATTATAGACGGGTGTGGCGTATTTATGTTCAAAATAAAAATCTTTGTCAAATTCAGTCGGTGCGGCTTAAATTTTGGTGCACTTAATAGTCCGGAATTTACAGTAAATGAAGAGGATTTCTGAATCCTAAGTCATATAAAGGGTCAAGTTATTTAACCGGGTGAATCCAGATTCGCTCAGCTCTAAAACACAATGTGTTACTGCATTATCAAGTAAATGCAAGACTTAAGTGTAATAGTGTTATTAAAAACAGTCGAAACACTTGTGGTGTAGGTGGGAGTTAGGGAAGCCACCCAAAGCAGTGGAAATGTTTTAGAATAGGGGTCGCCGATATTTAAATGAAGAAAACTTTAGCTCTACCTCTACTGCTGTAGCAAGCAAGTAGGCAATTATCAGCATGTAGTACTGTTTATCAGTTTTACATTTTAGCCAGTGGGTCCTTTTTAACAACACCCTCTTCAGTATGTTATTCTTGTTCAGATAAATACTGTGTATTTGTTCCTTCTGTACTCTAGTTTGACTTTTGTTCATGGGTACCCAATACACCTTGCACCATGCGCCAACCTCCACCCACAGACAAGGACAGTGTCACAATGGACTTGATCATGAACACACTCCCAGATGTGAGCCAGTCATGTATGGAGATGGCAATCACATGGCATTTAGGAAGACCTCAGCCAGACGCAGTGAGTCAACACTTCCATTAAACACTTCAAGTGCTCCTGCTCCTTCTGTTTAAACAAGATGTCAAAATAAAATGCAGAAATAAAGCACAGGATGTTGCATGTAGCTTTATAGAACACTGGATTTAATAATGGAATCCTTCCAAAATATTTCTTACCATTATTTACTTACTTACATATTTCAGTATTATAAGTTATATATAGAGAGAGAATTATATTTTTTCCTAGAAAAAAAATCCTAGATTTTTGTTTTCTCATTTCTACCCTATGTTCTATCCAACATGTTCAGATACCTCTGGCACAATATGAGGAAAAGTACTTCACTGAGCCAGCAGCCCAAAAAATCTTAGACAACTTCAGGCAGGATCTCAAGGGCATTGAGGAGGAAATTCAAAAGAAGACTAAGGGATTCCAACCACCATATCACTACTTGTGCCCAAGCAATATAGAGAACAGCATTACCATATAGACATATAGACTTGAAACGGTGCTATATGCTTTTTATGTTGTACTGATTTTACAATCGGTTAATAAACTGAAAACTATTAATGCATGTAATCACAGAAAATTTAGACAGAAATTTTAGGAAATACAGAAAACTCATTTTATTTCTGTAATTCACTGTCACACATTTTTAAAAGTCTAAACAAAATGTAAGTCACAAGTCATTTCTGATGTTTTTTATGTGTATGTATAAATATTATTCAAATGTGATACTATTGTTTGCTATTTTAAATCCAGTTTACTTTTAGCCCGAGAGTGGCACATGTTTATTGTTAAAAGTTTTAAAGCATTTGGTCTACAATACACCTGGTGAGAAAATGTAAAGAGGGCACAATATGAACTAAATACAACAATCCTCCTTCTGGAAAATAATAATCCCACACTGATCTTATTAAAGATATAAACCTGAGAATGCTGTACAAAGTGGAAATGTTGGCTCTTTACAAATTAAAACTCAAACATTTTTCTTCTTTAATGTAGCATCAGGGTTCTGGAGGATTGTTGTTTCATTTCACTATGTACTGCTTCAGATATATATGGTTGAAATGACAATTAAAGCTTCTTGACTTGACTTGATTTATTTGGCACCAAAGTGAAGAGAAATCTCTACAGCATCACCTTTCATACTGAGCATGGGGTCTTATCAGATGCTACTCCAAATTTCACCCTTTTACAATCAAACTAGTGTCAGCACATGTTCTCTATAAGCAGCAGAGGATGCCCCTGAGGCACTGCTTTTTGGAATCTGATGGGCGATACATATATTAGAACTTATTTCCTAATACAAAAGCTGAACTCACATCTAATGGTAGTATTTCTCCTTTAAAGGCATGTCCTCAATAAGTCCAGCTAAATGAACACTGAAGAAATGCCTAAAAGAGGAACCCAGAGGGAAGAGGAACTCAGAATTTACACTGACATTCCTCCAAATCATCTTCACAGAGAATGTTATGGATTTGCAGGAGAATATATATATATGTCTTATATCTCTATCCTTTCACCAAAGCATTTATTGTGTGTTTACTCTTTTGAAAGTGTTGTGTTTCAGTGTAATGCCCATATAAACCATTTAATACACCACGTTTACTTTAATAATACCTGTACAGTGGATTCTAATCATTAAAGACAATTCAAACTCTCACTTCACATACTAATAAACTTTGGATGTTTGGAGAAGCAGTTTAATTTATACACGTAACGCAGTCAAAAATATCAAACCTATAGCTCATTAAAACAAAGATCACATTCTTACCAGCATAATGACTCCCCACATGCTCAACACCAGCATACATGTTGCCAATTTTGGACCACAGAAGAGAAAAGAAGACATTTTCAGTTCAGACCAAACAAAAGCAACTTCATATTACAGTGGAACCCGGTTATGTCGATGTCCTAGGGGGTCGCCAAAAAGCATCGAGGTAACCGATGATTGAGATAAACAAAAATCAAAATAGCGGCAGTATATTAACGTGCTTGAAATTTCTTTATGTACATGATGTGCGTTAATAAATGAGAATGTGCATGCACGTGTTTTTGAAGGTTTTTTACACAACAGCGTTGCCGTGATTTGTTTGATGAAGGCATGCTATAAAAATTTACATACGTTTGTTAACAACAAAAGGCATAAGTGCACCTACTAACAGCAGAGATTTACCAGTATACAATACAAACCACCGTCCATTCTCCATACAAACCTTTATTATATTCTCCAACATTATAAACACACAGATCGCTCAAAAAAAAAAAAAAAAAAAGCGGCTGCACAGTGCCGTCTCACATTTAGTCCACATGTGGAAAAAAAAGAAAAATAAACAGTAACTAAGTTTCTGAAAACTTATGACCATCAGGCTGAAGTAATCCGCACAAAGCAAAGTGTCCGAAAAAACTTACGTCCGCGATGCCGAGGGGGAGATAAGCCGAGAGAGAGAGAGAGAGAGAGTTTGTGAATGGAAAAATAGGGAAATTAAAAAATACAGCGACCGGCGGCACGGCGCGAAGCCGGAAAAAAACCCGGAAGATCCAAAACCCGGAAGATCCAAGAAAAGTCTCAAACGTGAACGGCCGAAGGGGGTGTGGCAGGTGCTTTCTCGGCCGCTTTCTCTGAAGCTCCCGGCTTCAACTCCTTACCGAGAGAGCCGTGCTCCTTACCGAGCGCGCGCGCGTCGCTCCTTACCGAGAGAGCCGTGCTCCTTACCCTGCTCGCGCACGCGCTCGGTAAGGAGCACGGCTCTCTCGGTAAGGAGCGACGCGCGCGCGTTCGGTAAGGAGTTGAAGCCGGGAGCGCGGCGCTCCCGTTCATCGCATAACATTTAACAAAAAAATGCATATGTGCACTTACTAACAGCAGAGATTTACCAGTATACAATACAAACACCTGTAGTATCTGTAAGGTTTGATTTTTCCGCCACTTTCGCGAGTTCTTCTGCGGCTGCACAGCGCCGATCGACATAACTGACGTTAAAATTTCTAATTTTTCCCCCCTTGTGCTCGAGATATTAGGGTTCCGCGACATAAAAAAAGTCGACATAACCGATAAAGGGTCGACATAACCGATAAACCGAGGGCGAGATAACCGGGTTCCACTGTAGTTACCCAAACGTCTTCCTACGTCTGAGTGTGTCAATAGTCATCTGCACGAGTCAGGTTACTTAGCGATGACTTCTGGTCAAAAAGGGTAAAAAAAAAAGAAAAAGCAGTTAATAATGATGTTCCCTATAATTGTTTTAAAACTTGTGAAGCATTTGTAATGTATGTATTAGTGGGTATCAGCATTCTGTGATAAGCCTGCTCTCTAGTGGTGACTCATGTAGTGCTGTATTAGTAGTTGAAGTTCTGAGTAAAGACAATGTGAGTTAACACGACTCAATCCTTCTGCTGCGTATTAATTTTGTGTCAGCATACCCAACAAAATTGGCGATGAGGTCTGGATCAGCAACTACAGACGCGTCAACAAGACTTTATTGGACATGAAACAGGAAGAGAAGGGTCGTGAAAAGATAGCGTGTCACATGAAAGAGAGAGAAGCTAATTAAAGTGTAAAGCTAAACCGCAAACGAGCAAAAATGTCAATGATTGGAACAATCACCGCATTTTATAGTAATGCTGAGGATTGGGGAATTTATGTGGAAAGAGTGGAATTATACTGTGAGTCTAATGCCATTGCAGATGGTAAGAAAGTGGCTGTTTTGCTAAGCGTGATGGGAGCAGAGGTGGCAAAAGTACACACATCCTTTACTTAAGTAGTAGTACAGATACTCATGTTTTAAAATACTCGGGTAAAAGTTGAAGTACTGATTAAACTTTTTTACTTAAGTGAAAGTAAGAAGTTTTGGCTCTGACATGTACTTAAGTAAAAAGTAGTTATTACTGCTACCTGTTTTAGCTGTTAACTGGACCTCACATCATTAGATAGATAGATAGATAGATAGATAGATAGATAGATAGATAGATAGATAGATAGATAGATGATAGATAGATAGATAGATAGATAGATAGATAGATAGATAGATAGATAGATAGATGGATGGATGGATGGATGTGATAGCCTAGTGGGTTAATGTCAGTATCCCCACAAGGATGAGTTTGAGAGTTTGATTCCTGGTCGAGCTGGTTGCTATATTGGACCTTGTCCCAAAACATTTCAATTCTGTCCTTTCTGTGTTGGATTAATTTCTTGATTTCCTGGTCTTTAATGAAAGATAACTCCACCAAAAAAAGGCCCTTCTGTGGTAGCTCAGTGGGTTAAGGCTTGTGCCTGAACATGGTCCTTAATATAGTCCACGCTGGTGATAAGGTTTCAAAGCCAGTCCTACATGCCTTCTTTCTTACTGCGCTGGCATGAAACAAAGTATGAACCCTCCAAAAAGCACACATGCTTTTCAGCAGTGGTCGCTCAGTGATTTAAGGCTTGTGCCTCATCTACACATGCTTCCCAGTCTGATCTCTTCCATGGTTCAGTGGGTTAAGGCTGGTGCCTCGCTGATGGTGAGGATCAGTGTTTGAATCCTGCTTTCTGCCTGCTAGTTGCGATGTAGGTTATGTTCCTGCTTCCTAAATCGTTCTTTAGCTTTATATTCTTGTGTTGATGGTTTAAAGGTAGATAGACCTGCTCTAAACCACCTTCCTGGCCTGTCTTCCCTGATGGTCCAGTGGGTTAAATCAGGTTTCTTGCTTTTGGTGGGTTTCAGGGTTTGAATCCTGCTTTCTGTCTGCCAGTCACGATCAGGATTCACTTCCTACATCTTTCTTTAGCGATATATTTTTGTTGTTGATGGGTTGAAAAGAAAGATAGAGCTGCTCTAAATAAGCTTCCTACCCTGTCCTCACCAGTGGTTCAATGGGTTAAGGTTGGTAACTCGCCTGTGGTGGAGATCATGGTTCGAATCCTGCTTTCTTCCTGTTATTTACAATGTGGGTTCAACTTACATAGATACTTACATCTGTATTTGCTTCCTACATCTTTCTATACCTTTAAATTCTTGTGTTGATGGTTAAAAAAGAATGATATACCTGCTCTAATCAAGCTTCCAACCTGTTTTTTTCTGATGGCTTAGTGGGTTAAGGCTGGTACTTTGCTAATGTTGGTGGTCAGGGTTCAAACCTGGCTTTCTGTCTGCTAGTCATGAGGTAGGGTAAATTCCTGATTCCTACATCTTCATATTCTTGTTTTGATGGGTTAAAAAGAAAGATAGACCTGCTCTAAACAAGCTTCCAGCTTGTCCTTCCTAATAGTTCAGTGGGTTAATGCTGGTGCCTTGCTAATGGTGTGAATCAGGTTTCGAATCCTGCTTTTTCCTTGCTAGTCACAATATGGGTTTGCTTCCTATGTCTGTCTTTAGCATTATATTCTTGTGTTGATGGTTTGAAAGAAAAGATAGACCTGCTCTTAACAATCGTCACAGCCGGTCCTTCCCGATGGTTCAGTGGGTTAAGATTGGTATTTCGCTGTTGGTGGGGTTTAGGGTTCGAATCCTGCTTTCTGTGTTTTTGTCTGGTTTGAATTTCTTACGTTGAAGCATGAAACAAACGACAAAACCCCCCAAAAAAAGAAGGTGCGTTGTGGGACTTGACGGCTTTGTGCTAAAAGCTTTGAACTCAGAGGTTGCTGGTTTGAATCTGGCTTGTCCCCACACTAGGTAAGCTGTGTGGAAAGTAGTGTCTGGTGAGCAATGAGGTAGTTGACTGTAAACAAAGGCTGTGAATACTGGCTGCTTCACAGACTCAAAAAAACGTGATCGTGCATTTTTCCCTATATATGCAAAACTAAGGCAATACTTTTTTTTTAACATTTTTGCTTCATAACCCCCGTTATAATGTCCAGATATTGCCCCCCTTCTTCAGGATACAACCTCCGAAACCACATCCAACCTTCCACACAACCATTTCTGACACCTTCCTTACTACAGCCACCAGGACCTTCCACACTCTTAACTTTGAGCCCTGGCTGGGGTTTGAACCAGCAACCTCTCAACCCAGAGGTAAAGCTCTTCCAATTGAGCCACAGGATTTCCTGCAAGAACCATATTTTTTAGGACCTTTGTTGGTTCTTTTTTAAAAACTTTTTAAACAATTTAAAGGAAAGCTAAGGGGTAGGAATAGAACCGGGTGAGTCAGATAGCAGCGACTACTTCACTGACCATTACACCAACACAGGAGAGGCAAACAAGCATTTGCTTATTGGACTCTTGGCTTTTCTATAGTGAGGAGACAAGCGTTTTCTCGTAGATCATGATGATAGAGGGTCAAAACTTCTCCTTCCTGTACATTCTCTCAGTAACTCAAAGTCTATGAGAAGTGACTCAGGTACAAGAACCACATCTCCAACACCTGCACCACTGATATACCATGATTTGCCAGCAACCAATTTTAATGACCTTTCATTGTTCTGTTTTTAAAAGCTTCTTATAATGTTCAATATGAAACTAGAGGTAAGAATCGAACCAGGGAAGTCTTTCATCATAGATTACTAATGGCATTATTTCAAAACTCGAAACTTTGTTAGACATGTAAATAAGCAGGAAAGACAAAGACAAAGACAATGACACAGACAGAGCTTTAGAAAGAGTGAGAAACAAATAGAGAGACAGCAAGAGAGAGACATATACAGTAATACAGAGACATTTACTAAAAGAGACACAGAGACAATTAGATAGAGAAAATAGAGAGACAAAGATAGCGAGATATAGCCACTTCCTGTTGGAAGTGTTTATCCCAAACGACTCTTAATGATCTCATTTACTAAATGAGCAGTAGTGAGTTAAGGGCTTGCTCAGGTGCCCAAAACTGGCAGCTTGGAGGTGTTAGACATGTACAGCATGTGATATATATATAATCATATGTGCAGTGATTAAATATAAAGGCTATATCAGTGCAGAGACATGTGGACATCATTTAGAGCCTTTGCTGTGTTTCCACACGGACAGTTAATGAGGTGATACTGGAGAAAATGCACCTCTTCAAGTCAAGTCAGGAAGCTTTTATATATATAAAATTATAGACATTTTTTTATTTTACAGATTTAAATGATGTATTGTTTTTATCTGTACGATCAATAAAGACAGTAATTTAAATCTGTGTCGCCATTATGAGGGAAAACCCCACAAAACGCCACCCAGAGGGTAAATTGTGAGAATCATGGCGGATTTTGGTGTTTGATTTGAGACTCAGAAATAAAACAAAAGAAAGGAAAAAATTTCATGCCGTTTAAAATAATTTTAATTTTGACAGCCAAATATATATATATATATATATATATATATATATATATATATATATATATATATATATATATATATATATATATTAATTAATACAAAACAAATTACAAATGTTGTTACCTAATGAATGTGTCCAGGCTGAAAATCCACAAATAGAACACAAACAGAGAAAAGATGATGATGATCAGGAATGTGTCTGTTCTCAGTCATGTTTACATCACTGACTCCCTCTGTCTCATCCACGTTAACCCCAAACTTCTTACTGCCTTCTGTGGTGAGTGAGAGTCCGTACTTTATACACAAGTGGATTGAACGCGCAGTAACAGGAAATTGGTTGTTCGGCTGAAATCGGCACGCAGTGAAAATAAAAAAAATAATATTTCACCAAATAAATGGATTAAAACTAAAGTAGCGAGTCTGTTTTGAAAATGTAAAAAGTAAAAAGTACAGATATTTGTGTAAAAATTTCATAAGTAAAAGTAAAAAGTTGTCTGAGAAATAAATAGTGGAGTAAAGTACTGATACCAGAAAAATCTACTTAAGTACAGTAACGAAGTATTTGTACTTCGTTACTTCCCACCTCTGGATGGGAGCAAAGACGTATGGACTGCTCCGTAGTTTGTTAAACCCTGAAAAGCCAGCGGATAAAACGTTTCAGCAAATAGTCGATATTCTAAATAAACATTTGAACCCCAAACCCCTATTGACTGCGAAAAGATTCAGATTCCATAAGCGTAACCAAGCAAAAGGAGAAAGCATTTCTGAATATATAGCTGAGCTACGCCGATTGTCCGAACATTGTCAATTTGGAGCTGGACTGGCAGATGCATTAGGAGACAGGCTTGTGTGTGGAATGCACAATGAAAGCACACAAAAAAGACTGTTGACAGAAAAAGACTTGACACTAGATCGTACACTGAACATAGCAATATCCATGGAAACTGCAGCAAAAGATGCATTGGAATTGCAACAAAAAACAATGGAATGTGCAACAAATAAACTGTCACTGAAATTGGAAAGAAAACAGAAATGTTATCGCTGCGGAAAAATGTCTCATGATGTGAATGACTGCTGGTTCAAAAATAAAGAGTGCAGGAAATGCCATAAAAAGGGGCACATCGAACGTGTATGCAAAATGGACAGACAGAGGATACAAAAAGACAGAACACACAAGGTGAAATGTAAAGCCGCCACTGTATATCAAGTAACTGAAAATGTTTGGAACTGTACAGTATTAAGGAGACAGACCGAAGAGTTATTTGGTTTACACGGGAAGTGTCATGGAGTTAGACACTGGATCAGTCTTATCGGCCATCTCAGCAGCTGATTACCAGCAACTGTTCTCAAAAATACCACTGCAAAGCACATCAGTGATATTAAAGACCTATACTGGTGAAAAGTGTCTCCGAAAGGGAAATTACCAGTAATTGTGAAGTACAAAGGAAATCAGCAGCAATTCTACTTGTATGTGTTAGAAAACGGAGGGCCTGCATTTTTTGGATGTGAGTGGCTGAGGAAAATACCTCTAGACTTTCACACTATAAAAAAACTGGATGTGTCCCAGCAAGTCACAAACAAAGAGACACAAAAGACCCTATTGCAAATTATAGAAAATGCAGAACCTGTGATTTGGAAAGGAATAGGAACACTTAAGGGAATAAAAGCGAATCTGGAGTTGGAAAAAAACACATCTCCAAAATTCTTTAAAGCTCGCCCAGTCCTGTACGCAATACGTCCCAAGGTGTACGTCTGTTCCTGATTTATCTGACGATGTCCCCAATTTAAATGGCAAGGTCAATGATAATTTTGAGACCGCCCCTCTTACCTCAGTTACCATGAACGATTCTGAACCGCACAATGATAAACCAGATGTGACGATTCCAATTACACCTAAACCGCACCAGGGTTCACAGAGATGTTACCCTGTGAGATGTAGAAAACCTCCCCAAAGGATTGATTTGTGATGTGTTGTAGTTGGCAACATTGTTTGGGTTAATTGTGATTGTTATGCAGTGAGTTTGTAGTTGTGCATTTCTTGTTTCTTGGGTGATTAATCTAAGGGGGGAGGAATGTGTAATGTATGTATTTTTGGGTATCAGCATTCTGTGTTAAACCTGCCCTCTAGTGGTGACTCATGTAGTGCTGTATTAGTAGTTGCAGTTCTGAGTAAAGACAATGTGAGTTAACACGACTCAATCTTTCTGCTGCGTATTATTCTTCTGTCAGCATACACAACAGCAGTGTTTTAGACTGGTCATTTCATGTGCTGTATATATTTAATTACTGATTACTGATAATTACTGATACTCTCAGACACTGTCCTTGTCAAGTACTTATGGGTACTTATATAAGTACTTATGTCTTAAAGGGCAAACTGGATCCTTAAACAAATTTTGATAAATGAGAGATGCTATCCCACCACACTTTCATTCCTCTCTACAGCACCAATGTTCTCAATCTCTTCTATGCCCCCTTTGTCCTTTATGTCCTTTATTTTTGAAGCTGTGCACCAGCAGGCAGGGAATTACCCAGTGCACTAGAGCAGTGGTCCCCAACCTTTTTCACGACCGCAACACGGACCGGTTTAATGTTGGACAATATTTTCACGGACCGGTTTAATGTCGGACAATATTTCCATGGACCGGGCTTTAAGCTGTGCCGGAGAAATACAACAAAATAAAATGATACGACTGGCATAAAAACTGGAATTTTCTAAATATAATAATAATCGTGAATCCACTGTGTTGTTCATTTTGCTAGCTTGGGGGTTTGAATTTAGCAGTAATGTATTATGTTAGCGGCTGGAACCCCTTTAAGAGGGTAGCGGCTGTAGGTAAGACATGTGAGGAGGCATCATGACATGCATCAAGAGTGAGTCATAGACAGATGTGGTGGAGAGAATCTGGTAAAAATCCAAAATAAAACATCGTTCAGAATCAGATAATAAATAAAACCCAGGGGAAGGTGGCTTTCTAAAGAGCCAAGGAAAGCAGGACCTAAGCTCAGAGGATGTCTGGGAGCAAAGAAAGGCACTGGTGCAGGTCCCCCTAAGAGTGTAGGAAGGGAGAGAGAGGGATTCTGCGTAGGGTCGAGGACAGGCGAAGCTGGAGTATGTATGTTTCCAAGTATGTATGTTTCCAAGTATGTATAAGCTGTAGTTCTGTCTGCACAAATTATCTTGGGCCATGAAATGATGAATGTTATCAGCACATTTACAGTGAAATACCCCCCTTAAACTACCCAACATTATACACATTCTCTAATATGTAAACAACATTCTTTTTTAAACTTGCTTTCTACCTCAAGGAAGTAGATTGTAACAGGTTCCACACTGCACTTTTATAAGGCCTATGCAAACAATTATTTTTATTTATTAATTTTTTTAAACAAGCAAAGACACAAAGCATCCATTATCTTACAGACTTCCATACACTTCATATCTGACCATGACCTTTACATGTGCTTGTTCTCTCTAATTTGCTGCTATAGCATAGTAACTCCTATTCTTCTGGGAAGGCTACATTTCCATTATATTTTGCAATGTAGCTGTGGGGATTATTGTCCATTAAGCCACAAGAGCATTAGTGAGGTCCAGTGAGTATGTCAGGTGAAAAAGTAGTTTCATTAAGGTAGAGATCAAGAAACTCGAGTTCTTCGACCCCATCCTTGGCAGATGGTGTTTTCATGAACCTTGTTTTTCCTAGATGGAACAGGTGGAAGCACTGTAGTTTGAATGAAGGGAATACTATAATGCTATGATATATAACAAAATTACATTTTAGACAATTCTGAGCTTCAGCTTTGTTGCAGGTCTGTGATCAAGGGTCATACAGTATAAACAAGTTTAATGGCCAGGTATCCACAAACCTTTGGCCAAATAAAGTACAGCACCAGTAGGGAAATCATGTCCTCTATTCAGTAATTTCATTTGCAATTTACATTTGCATTGTACAAAGAAAGTCAGATTTCAGTCATTTCCACAGGACCTGTTAGGGGACTGAGACACTTATAATACACTTCATACATGGGGCTTAGAGCCTTTGCATCTGCAACATCAGGAGCATTGTGATAGGAAACTTTACCAAGCAGGACAGGCAGGCTCTCCAGAGAATACTTAGCTCAGCTGAATGCATCAGCAATGGGCACTCTGACAGTCTGTAGTCTTTCTATAGCAAGAAATGCTAATTAAGACAGGAAAGATAATGAAGGACCCTATCCATTAAAGAAATGGATTCTTCTCTTTGTTTTGGTCAGGAACACTCCCTAAAAGCCAACACAGAATGAGAATGAGGAGAAGCATGCATTTTCAGCCCTCAGCCAAAAGAGCACCAAGGCCATGCCTGACAAAAAATCTTTAGGCAACTTATAATTTTGTAATTAAACAAAAAATTTCAGACTGTCTTTTATTCTTTAAACATTTACCAGCATATTGTTGAGATTTAAGCAATAATTTGAATGAATTTGGATGTAGAGATGAGCAAAGCAATAGAAGAATTTGTACAAAGCACTTTAGAATTGTATTTCAGATCTGGGGATTTCCCTTTATAATAAATGATATTTTGTTTAAATATTTCATCTCATTAATGGTTTATAAAAATCTAGAAGGGGAAAGGGGAACTCTTTTTAGACTTTTAATTTGAGTGTGTTTACAAAAGAGGATTCTTCACAGCATTAAGACTTACTACATTAATTTGAATTTTACCACATTGCAAAAACATAAATATCATCTAGTACTAGTTCTGAATTTTAATAAATCTTGTTCTACTTATGCACTTATATGGGTGTGTTCCACCTTGTGGACACCTAAGTGCATATTTCTGGTTACACTATTACCAGACAGTTTGTTACATGAAATGATTTTGATCTACCCTGAAAAGGTTTGCTCCAGCATCACAGTAGTGAAAAGAACACTGTGTGACACAAATAAAGATGCTCTGATGAAACAGCTCACTTTTGGAAAATAGTAGTGGAACATAAAACGTCACACTGAACCTACAGCTCATTTTACCCATCCTCGTTCGTTCATTCATTCATTCATTCATTCATTCATTAAACCTCAATAATAGGCAAATAGTGCAATGACAGAGCTGCACTAACATTATGTTGCTTTTCAGAACACTACCTGTGAACAGCAAGTGCAAGTCATCTCTTGTGTTTAATATTAACTATGATCTCATGGTTCAATCAACACAAGCAAATGCATGACATGATGCAAAAATAGACTCTCTTATTAGAACAAGAGGCAAGAAGAAGAACAAAGTATGTTTGCATATTAAAAAATACTCATAGATCTCTGATACTCACATTTTCAAAGGTTGTGCAACAATACACTTTAGAGTGGGTTTAGACGTTTCTGTGTGTATCAATGGTAGTTTTAGTCCTTTGACACCAATTACATATATTTTAATTTAAAACTATAATTATTGTGAAAGTACTAGTCATACCCATAGAGCTCTCTAAAAAGTGTATTGTTGCACAAACATTTATGAAAATATGGGGATTGTTTGTTGCTTATATTTAAACCACATGATCTGTGTCATGTTTAAGCCTTGTGTGCTATTCATTATATGACTTAATATACATGTTTCACAGTATAGCTGAAATGCTGATACTACATTATCTACATTTTACTTATAATCTTATACTCCAGTGCTCATGTTAGTTCTCACTCTCCAGTGTTCTGTAGTGTTAAAAGATTTATGATCAAACTCTTGATGTCACCCAAATGAGGATGGGTTCCCCTTTTGAGTCTGGTTCCTCTCAAGGTTTCTTCCTCATTACATCTAAGGGAGTTTTTCCTGGCCACAGTCGCCATGGCTTGCTTATCAGGGATAAATACACACCATTCACCTTCACTGTTGATTTCTGTAAAGCTGCTTTGAGACAATGTCTGTTGTGAAAAGCGCTATACAAATAAACTTGACTTGACTTGACTACATTATGAGAATTATTGTAATCAAGAAGTAAAATAAATCCGTTTTATCTATTGGACACATCAAGATCATACTATAAGACAACGTGTGAGGATTATGGACATAGACTACATTTCCCATCAGCCACTGCACCTCACATGAATGTGCACCTGTTTCAATTTCACTGGTAATTATTTGTTGTATTTAATCCTTATCTTGTTCTGCATTTACTCTCTTTCATTTGCCTGTGTTTGTTGTATCCTTGTGTGTTTGTGCTGTACCATACACAAAAGGTGAGTAGATCACGGTATGTTTCTGGACCACTATCATTGTCTGCTCATGTTGCTGGCCTTGCATGGTCATGTAAAATTCTCCTATATAAAATAAGGCTGATTAAGAGACGACTCTCTACTGAGGCCACTTCAGTGCTGGTTTAATCCCATGTCATTGTAACACATGGCTACTACAGCTTGGTCTTGGCAGGTCTTCACTTGTGATTTGAAACATTATTAGACTATTTTTGACAACAAAGCCAGAATCTGGCCATCCCTCACCTACCTGAAGGCATTTATCAAACTGAAGATTAAAAGGTAGAAGACCCACAACTTGGGCAACTGACAAAAATTACAAAGCACTTTCTGCTCTAGATAAGAGTATCTGCCAAATGTAAATTTAAATTTAAACAGATGAAGGTAATGGGTGTTGTGCAATATATACATAAATGCAAAAAAACAAGTCCTTGGTGCTCTTTTGGTTGAGGGCTGAAAATGCATGCTTCTTCTCATTCTCATTCTGTGTAGGCTTTTAGGGAGTGTTCCTGACCAAAACAAAGAGTAGAATCCTTTTATTTAATGGCTAGGGTCCTTCATTATCTTTCCTGTCTTAATTAGCATTTTTTGCTATAGAAAGACTACAGACTGTCAGAGTGCCCAGTGCTGATGCATTCAGCTGAGCTAAGTATTCTCTGTAGAGCCTGCCTGTCCTGCTTGGTAAAGTTTCGTGTCTCAGTCCCCTAACAGGTCCTGTGGAAATGACTGAAATCTGACTTTCTACTGGGTTCTCTTTGTACAATGCAAATGTAAATTGCAAATGAAACTACCGAATAGAGGACATGATTTCCCTTCTGGTGATATACTTTATTTGCCCAAAGGTTTGTGGATACCTGGCCATTACACTTGTTTATTCTGTATCAACATCTTCATCTTGATCACAGACTTGCAAAAAAGTTGAAGCTCAGAATTGTCTAAAATGTCATTTTTTATATATCATAGCATTATAGTATTCCCTTCATTCAAACTACAGTGCTCACACCTGTTCCAGATTGGGAAAACACTATCTGCCAAGGATGGGGTGGAAGAACTCAAGTTTCTTGATCTCTACCTTAATGAAACTACTTTTTCACCTGACATACTCACTGGACCTCACTAATGCTCTTGTGGCTTAATGGACAATAATCCCTACAGCTACATTGCAAAATATAATAAAGACAGGACAAAACCATGTGTGTGATCAGCTCTTGTCTTACTATGCTATAGCAGCAAATTAGAGAGAACAAGCACATATAAATGGTCATGATCAGATATGAAGTGTATGGGAGTCTGTAAGATAATTGATGCTTTGTGTCTTTGCTTGTTTAAAAAGAAAAAAAAAAGAAAAAAAGAATTGTTTGCATAGGCCTTATAAAAATGCAGTGTGGAACTTGTTACAATCTACTTCCTTGAGCCAGAAAGCAAGTTTAAAAAAGAACGCTTTTTACAAATTAGAGAATGTGTATAATGTGGGGTAGTGTAAGGGGGGGTTTTCTATTGTAGATGTGCTGATAACATTCATGGAATGATGAAATGCATTGACTTAGGTGATGGGCGTAACCATGCAGAGAGAAAGGGGAGGACTGAAATGAACCTGATAAAAAGAGAGAGAAAAAGAGAAGAGGCTGAGGAATAAAGAGACCTCTGAGTCTGTTGGAAGACACGATTTACAGAAGTCAGCTGTAAACAGTGCACTGAGATAAACCTAAAAATACCGTACAAATTGCGCATAAAACAGCAGAAGGAAGCTGCGGACAGGATAAAGTAAAGCATAGGACTTCACTAACAATCCTTCTAAGGTAAATATCCATTACAAACTTTTCTATGCTTAAACAGTGAAACTCCAATTTGTCTTGGGGCACAAACCCATATTTCTGCCTGTTATAACCATGTATAATCGCATTGAGATGTTTTGCATGTGTAGATGGAGCACTGTAGCTCATATTAACTAAATGGAAATGTACATCGTGATGTAACAGTACAAGTCGCACTTCAGGGTCTTTAATGGCTATTTCTAATAAACACGCAGTGTTGCTGAGTTCAGTGCTGAGATCATCCGTATTCATGATCCGCATGTTCGATTTGGCACATGTTTTTACGCTGGTGCCCTTCCTAACACAACCCTCCCCATTTATCCGGGCTTGGAACTGCACTAAGAATGCACTGGCTTGTGCAACCCTAATGGCTGGGATTGGTTCCCTGACCAGGAATCAAACCCGGACCGCAGCGGTGAGAGCGCCGTATCCTAACCACTAGACCAGGGGTGTCAAACCCAACTGCACAAGGGGCCAAAACTCAAAACACACTTGAGGTCACGGGCCGAAACGGCAAAAACATTTATTGAACACACTAAAACTAAATGTTTTTTTTTAACATAAATATGAATTTTTTAAAAAGACAGAAATAATATTCCAGAATACATCAACTTATACTTTAAATAACTTAAAATATTTTGCTCTCCATAAAAATATATATTCTGTCAAAATTATAAGTTAGAAATATGAACATGCTGCGAAAATATACCCTGAAAAAATCAATAAAAATTGTGCTTTTAAATAAACGTTAAAATAACAACAAATCAAAACAATTAGATTTCTTTGCTCTTATGCCATTAAAAAAAACAACAACTTTAAATTGCTTAAAATATATTGCTCTCCATAAAAATATCTTCAGTCAAACACCAGACCTCTCACAGCTTCATCACACAGCTCTTCAGAAACTCTCCCTCAGTAAATAACCTGCTGATGTGACTTTGATTTCTCCTCTGTTTTCTCCTCTGTTTTCACACAAGCTTCACTTTGTGATTTTGCTCTGGTGAAAAACGTCTGCTGAAATGTCATATTCTTCTTTAACTCTTCTACTTTCCTTATCTTCTGCTCTGCATTCAAGTTTTTCATCTTATCCTGAAGTTTTGTCTCATAGTTCCGTCATAGATTCAATTGCTTAATTACAGCCACATTCGCTCCACAAATAAAACACACGAGTTTACCGACAGTGTCAGTAAACATATACCGTAATTTCCGGATTATTAAGCGCACCCAAATATAAGCCGCACACACTAAATTTGACAAAGCTTTTTATTTTGAACATAAATAAGCCGCACCTAGCTATAAGCCGCAGGCTTATAGACAGGTTTCTACATTAAAACTAATGAACTTTACACAGGCTTTAATGAAAGACAGTGCCTGCTACACGGCTTGTATCTAAACAGTAGCCTACCAAGAAAGTCATTGTTCACTGTCTTCCTCCTTCCTTTCACAACAATTTCTCTCTGGAGTTTATCTTTTGGCATCGTTGTGCTTTTAAAAATCACCATCTGTAAATCTTTTCTCCCGATGCCGTGCAGCTCAGAACACAGGTGAAGTGCATTTTTTTCATGCCCGGTTGTTTTCAGGATGACGAATGATTCGCATTTCCTGTTGACAGTCCGAGTGAGCAGCAGGTCAAACGTCAGAGGAACCTCATACATATTTATGATGTGGTGCGGCCTGATTCAGTGGGAGCTCATCTGATTTAATATAAAGAGTTTCATTGGTTCACCTGAACCCTTTCTGCAATTTTATTGGTCTAATGTTATAGGGCTCAGTTTTTTTTTTGTAAAACAGTAAAAAAACATAAATTAGCCGCTTTATTGTTTAAGCCGCGGGGTTCAAAGCGTGGGGAAAAAAGTAGCGGCTTATAGTCCGGAAAATACGGTACTTAGAATCACATTGGTTTTGAAAGGCTCTGTTTTCAGAATCAACTTTTCTCTTCGCCATTGTGAGGGGCTTCAATAACTTTACAATAGGGTTAAATACATCAACAGAAGCTCCACTTGATTGACGCAGGAATGTTCCCAGGTAGTCTAGCATTCGGTAAGGCAGCTGAAGCGCTGCATTATAGGATCTGTAGTTTGTGTTATCAGCGCTTCATTTTGCCGGGCCATTGATAACAATAATAATAGATCTATATAAAATCATCTCGCAGGCCTTGAGTTTGACACATATGCACTAGATCAGGAAATCCATTATTTCCATTTGAAAGTGGAGTTGTGAAAATGTTCACTAATTGTTTTGACTTTTGTCCTTAATACATTTCAGCATCACGATTTTTATGTTAAAATGATTTAAATCCTTATTATTTCTATAGTTGATTTACTAGATGGGTTAGAAAATACAATAGTACAATCTTTAAATGCTTAGTGCAAAAGTTTTAGTGAGCATGGTTGGGGCTATAATGCGGAAATGTTAAGAACATCATTACACCATAAACCAGCCATGACCTGGTGCTTTCTATGTAATATGGCAATTAAATGCATTAAATGGATTAAGTTTTCACACATTGTAATTTCAGCAATAAAAATTTAAAATTTTCTGAAAAGGCAACAAATTACTTGTTCATTTCAAAAGACGTGTCTTATTTTTCTTTGTATATTATCCAATTACCCGATTAATCAATGGAATAATCGCTAGAATAATCGATTACTAAAATAATTGATAGCTGCAGTCCTATTCCATTTTATATTTAGTTTGATGCGTTTGTTCAGTTTAGAAATCCTTATCTTGGCCTTCATCATCTATGTTACAGTAGATATGATTATGATCTGATAGTGCCTCTGCAGTTTGTTAATCTTCATCCTTAAGGTTTATAAGTTATGTAGAATAAATGTCAGTTGCATGTAGCATTTGTTTTGGTTGTTGTGCCTTACAGCTGAAAACCACTTAAAATGTTTCAATGTGGCACCTCCATATCAACCCGAAAGCCCTGTACCAAATAATTTCAGTATGAATATGTGTACTGTTACACCCCTAGTATGTGTGTGTATATTTTGATGTGAATTGTGTGTGCAGATGGAGTACAAAGTGATCGTGGCTACAGGCAACTTAGAGTACTCAGGTACTAGTAACTATGTGTATCTTACTCTGGTGGGGGAGAACGGCGAGAGTGAGAGGACGCTGCTGGACAAACCAGGCCTGGATTTGTATAGAGACACAGTAAGTGACATTGTTGAGGCCTGAATGCACTGTACTGCTTATATTAAGAGTTACATAACAACTATGCAAACCAGGCATCTGTTTGAACAATAAAAACTTCTTTATAGCAGAGGTGGAGGAGTCTTGGGCTTCTTGGACTCCTACCATTTTGGAAACTAAAAAGGCATTTGTCTTGTTAACCTGTATCATAATAATGGCTTCCTTAATAGTTTTTGCTGTGACTCAGTATAAATGTTATTGTTATTGTAAATACATTGTATTTGTTCCATTTTTTAAATTCTTCTACAGGTTGATGAATACATAGTCCGGAGCTCAGTTTTCCTGGGTCGTGTTCTCCTGGTACGCTTGGAGAAGCAGAAATACTTTGTGGAAGATAACTGGTTTTGCGATTATGTGAAAGTCACCCCACCAGGAGGTGAAGTCACACAGACCTTCCCCTGCTACCGCTGGCTAGTGGGGAATATAAAAGTAGAAGTCCGTGATGGCAAAGGTCAGTCTTAACAACTGCCCCAGGAAGAAGATTTTATCTCGTCCTAATTCATGCTCCTAAGGACGGCATTTTCTCTGTTTCTTTTACAGCTAGGAGGCTGTGTGATGAGATCCTGCCCCAGGAGTTGGCTCATAGAAAGGCACAGCTGCAGGAGAGACAGAAAACCTTCCGGTATTTATATTCCAGCACTAGGTGTCTGATAGTTTGATAGATAGAAAATGTAATTAATAATATATAATACCTGTTCTTCATAATTTAAAGCGCATGATGTAATGTAAATTTAAAAGGCACACAAATAATTAAAAGTTAATAAAATAAATGCGCAATGAGCCACCAATCCATTTACCGTTCTACTCCAAATCTAATCTAACTAAATGTATTACTCCTGCAGAGGGAAATGTCCTGGCACAATATTATCTAAAGAATCCCTAAATGTGACTCTCTTTCTCTCTCTCTCTCTCTCTCTCTCTCTCTCTCTCTCTCTCTCTCTCTCTCTCTCACTCTCTCTCTCTCATTATTATTATGTGATGATACCGGTCTAGAGGGGTTTGCATTCTAGCAATGGTTAAGTATGAATTTTACTTACCATCTCCAACATTTTTAAGCGTGTTTTATATTTACTGTGATGAAACCTGTGAACCACTCTACAAATACTTGTGATGAGAAACAACAAATGCCTGCTGTCATGTGCATGGGTCTGCTTGTATTTGAGGGTGAGGCAAAATGTAAGCAAAATAGGAATCATTTTATTATTTATTATTTGAAAAATCAGGAACAGTGGAAATAAAGTAAAAAAATAAAAATAAAAAAAAGAAACTGGCACGTTACTGCACCTCCAGTTCTCTCTGAAGAACAGAGAATATTTGCTATTGTATTGTTTTTAAATTGCTGAAGAAGTTTGTTCACTTGAATGCATTACTTGCCGTTATGTTCAAGAAATCTGTGAAAAATGTTGATGTTCAGTTGATTCTGCAATAACTTGCACAAAACTATGAGTTGGAAAATGTTTGTCATAATGTTCAATTGTTGAGTTTTAAACACGTTCATGAGCATTCATTTATTTTGTCAGATGGCAAGCCTGGGCTACAGGAATTCCAAAATGTATAGATGCCAAATCAGAGGCAGACCTACCCCAGGATGTTCGTTTTGCCAATGAGAAGCGCTGTGACTTCGAAAGATCACTTCAATATGCGTGAGCAGCTTGTTATTTTAAGTTGATTTTATAAAAATAATTATTCATTAAATCTTAAACCTTAACCAAAATGCTTCATCAATCTGAAAAAAAACACTTGAATGGATATCTACATATCTACAGTTTACATCGCAGTCATTGAATCATTTGTGCTATATACATTTGTACATGTGTTTTATTTTTTCACCCTCAGGCTTTTAGAGCTGTCACTAAAGAAGCTGGCCATCTGGTTTGGAAGGTCATGGAAGGATCTGGATGATTTTAAACAAATATTTTGGAAATTACGGAGTCCCATTGCTGGTATAGTAACTGTGATCATGTTTTTCATCCCATTACTATCAAGTGATTTCTTTATTTTAGCAAAAAAAAAAAAAAAATTACAAAGCATTTGTATAATCATGAGATTATAAGTGTAACTTTACAGTTGTTATGAGACCCTTTTTATGCCAAATATCTTCCTTCTTTTTAAACTCTTTTTCAATTAAGTTACAGTAGGCATAATAAAACCTAACTGTAAATAAAAACATTTATTTGAAACTTGTGTAGCACTCAAGCATAATACTACTAACTAACTGAATGCAAATGTGTTATGAATGTTAGAATACACTATGGAACACTGGAAGGAGGACTGGTTTTTTGGGCATCAGTTTCTGAATGGGTCAAATCCAAGGATGATCCAGAGGTGCAGGACACTGCCCTCCAACTTCCCTGTGTCTGGCGACATGGTGCAAGCCTTCTTAAGCTCTAAAACCACCCTTGATAAAGAGCTCAAGGTTAGATATAGTGCATCATTTCTGTGTGATGCTATACACCATTCAAATATTCATGTTTATCTTTAGTAACCACTTTAACCTGGTAATACTAAATCCACCAGTTCATCACAGGGCACCAGAAACACAGATATTAACACTAAGAGGGTTAATGATCAGATCATATGGACTGAGACACTGATTGAAGTCACTATTGAATGGATTTTTGTGTTTATTGGGTTGCGGAATTATGTGGTGCTCCAGCTTTCATTTTTAATATTTGCAATCATCTATATTTGTTCATTACAAAGTTGTTTGGTTGTTTGAACTTTAGTATACATGTATACAACTATTTGTGTACATAAGATTACAAAAATAGGAAAGGAATTGGTGACTCCATAACTGAACCACTCACTAATGTGAACCAGGCTTGGTGTCTACACTGCATTAATGAAAGATTTTGTGCACTCGGTTATTTTGCTTTGTAGTCAGTCCTTTGTGTGTTTTATGGAGTTTATTATTGTGTTCAGAGACTGAATAATAGGTAGCGATAGACAAGGCTCTGATTTGCATCAATAATTAAGCATCCCTCAATTTTTTTTTTTATTCTTATACATTTTTAAAATCATGCATAGAAGAAAAGTCATTAAAAGCACCAAACGTTTTTATATCTTGGAAACAACCCTGTTTGCATACACACGTGTAATGCTTTCATCAGGACGATTTGCTTGGGTTTAGCTAAAAAAATTGCTGTTATAAATTTTACCTGAAAAATATTCTGGACCTCTGTCCTAATATCTGAAAATCTTTTAAGATTCTATTTTTATTTTTTTCTTTCGCTGAAGGCTGGAAATATATACCTTGTTGACTATGCAATAATGGATGGACTCCCTGGGAATGTAATCAGAGGAAAGAAGCAGTATATTGCAGCTCCCTTGTGTTTACTGTATGAACATCCAGACAACGGCCTCATTCCCATTGCCATACAGGTATTTTTTCCCAAATCTGTTAACCAGAGGCAACTTATAGCTAATGAAAAGACTCATTCTTTTTTTTTTTTTTTTTTTTTTCTCAGCTTGAACAGAATCCTACTAAGGACACGCCCATATTTCTCCCAAATGATCCACCTCTGGCTTGGTTATTGGCAAAAATGTGGGTTCGTCATGCTGAATTTCAGATGTTCGAAATACTATCACACCTGCTGCGAACCCATCTTATAGTGGAGGTGTTCTGTGTGGCCACACTGCGTCACCTTCCTTCAGTCCACCCTATAAACAAGGTGAGCATTAAAGTATGAATGAACTTTTTTCTAAATCTACAAAATGTTAGGTATGAGGATAAACTTCTCCCTCTCTCCTCCTCTGTCTCTACAGTTACTCACTCCTCATTTTAAATACACTCTGGAGATAAACTGCCGTGGACGCACACAGCTTATCTCTAAAAATGGCGTCTTCAAAAGGGTGAGATTCAGCTATAGATATATATACTTGGTTTTGTTTGTGCATATCCTGCGTTTTATCTGAGGCGGAATCTGAAGCTATTCTGACCACATGCGCCACAAATAAAGATGAAGATCCAGCTGATAGGTTGTGTTTTGACATTGTGGAGATCCAGTGTGATTAGCAGAAGGTGCTTGACACACTTTAAAAAGAAGTGTCAGAAACACTGGGAGCAGTGTATTGCTGTGCAAGAGGGACTATTTTGAAGGTGATAGTTTGATAAATAAAGTACTTTCTTGGAAACAAAGCTAGTCTCAAACTTTTTGATACCACCTTGTATGTGCTCATCGTGCTCTACACATTTTCTTTGTATCTTGATTTTGTATTTGGTGCAACATATTTGTTCAACATATTTTGGAACCCAATTGGATCGGCCATAGATAAGCGACCGTGCTTTTCCTGCAGGTGGCATCCACAGGTGGTGATGGGCTGCTGGTGCTCGCTCAGAGAGAGTATAAACTCCTGACCTACCGCTCTCTCCAACCCCGCTACGATTTCGTAGACCGGGGCGTCACTAAACTAAATAAATACTTCTACAGAGAGCACAGCCTCATGCTCTGGGATGCGATCGAGAAGTAAGAGTCCAAACATGATGTAGTGCTGTTAAGCTACTATTTTCTGCCATCATCAGGCACTAACATTATATTTAACCAACTTCTGGAGATGCAAGAAGTATTCACATCTCTCCTTTTTATTTACAGGTTTGTCTCCGGCATAGTGTCTCTATATTATGATAACGACAGTGAAGTAGTGCAGGATTCAGAACTGCAGGCATGGATTAAGGAAGTGGTTCAAGAAGGCTTTGAAAAAGTCCCTCACTTTGGTTAGTTGCCTGAACAAATATATGTAATATTGGTGTCTTGGCAGTAACTGTGCTGCTCAGATCTTATGGGTCTGGCCTAATTATGTTTTAATTAATGATCTCAAATGCAGTATTGCATTATATGCAGCAACTGTGGTGACATTTATCCTTAAACATCAGAATTAATATGCTCTTTTTATAATTTATGTGTTTCAGGGCTGCCTAATGAACTAAAGAAAAAGCAGGAGCTGATCACACTTTTGAGTGTGGTCATCTTCACCAGCACTGCACAACATGCAGCAACCAACAATGGTCAGGTAAGTGACGTATCACTGTTGTATTTTTCTTTCACCATAAACCTAACATTTAATGCTGAATGCTACGTATCATTATTACTATATCAGTAAAATGAACTTTAAATTGATTGTATTCAAACACAATAGAGATGAGAAATCCGAATTCGTTTACGGATTTAATCCTTCTGAATCACTCATTGAATGGATCCGAGTTTTACAACTCAGTAGGGATTCTGCCTGCTTTTGCTATGGAATTCCACTAGAGGGCACTCCCCGAATCCTTAGAATCCCCCGAATCTGTGGACTCATGAATCCCATTCAAGTCCCTCGGATCCGGCTGTTTTGCTCTTCGGTACGAGTCTGGAGGATCCGCTGAATCCCATGGTTCAGGTGGATCAGCCAGGACACATGAAACTGTGTCTCTGGCTGGTGTTTCTGACCATGCAGGAAGTTCCCTGACCATCTGTCAAATACTTGTTAGTTTCCTGCAAGATTTAAGTGTAATAGTGTTATTAAAAACAGTCGAAACACTTGTGGTGTAGGTGGCAGTTAGGGAAGCCACCCAAAGCAGTCGAAATGTCTCAGAATATTTAAATGAAAAAAGCTTTAGCTCTACCTCTACTGCTGCAGCAAGCAAGTAGGCAATTATCATGTAGTACTGTTTATCAGTTTTACATTTTAGCCAGTGAGTCTCTTTTAACAACACCCTCTTTAGTGTTTTAATCTTGTTCAGTTAAATACTGTATATTTGTTCCTTCTGTACTCTAGTTTGACTTTTGTTCGTGGGTACCCAATACACCTTGCACCATGCGCCAACCTCCACCCACAGACAAGGACAGTGTCACAATGGACTTGATCATGAACACACTCCCAGATGTGAGCCAGTCATGTATGGAGATGGCAATCACATGGCATTTAGGAAGACCTCAGCCAGACGCAGTGAGTCAACACTTCCATGAAACACTTCAAGTGCTCCTGCTCCTTCTGTTTAAACAAGATGTCAAAATAAAATGCAGAAATAAAGCACAGGATGTTGCATGTAGCTTTATAGAACACTGGATTTACTAACGGAATCATTCCAAAATATTTCTTACCATTATTTACCAACTTACTTATTTCAGTATTATAAGTGTTTCCTCAAAAAAAAAAAAAAAAAAACCTAGATTTTTGTTTTCTCATTTCTACCCTATGTTCTATCCAACATGTTCAGATACCTCTGGCACAATATGAGGAAAAGTACTTCACTGAGCCAGCAGCCCAAAAAATCTTAGACAACTTCAGGCAGGATCTCAAGGACATTGAGGAGGAAATTCAAAAGAAGACTAAGGGATTCCAACCACCATATCACTACTTGTGCCCAAGCAATATAGAGAACAGCATTACCATATAGACATATAGACTTGAAACGGTGCTATATGCTTTTTATGTTGTACTGATTTTACAATCGGTCAATGAACTGGAAACTATTAATGCATGTAATCACAGAAATTTTGGGAAATACAGAAAACTCATTTTATTTCTGTAATTCACTGTCACAAATATTTAAAAGTCTATACAAAATGTAACTCACAAGTCATTTCTGATGTTTTATGTGTATATATAAACATTATTCAAATGTGATACTATTGTTTGCTATTTTAAATCCAGTTAACTTTTAGCCTGACAGTGGCATATGTTTATTGTTAAAAGTCTTAATGCATTTGGTCTACAATACACCTGGTGAGGTAATGTATAGAAGGCAGTAAGGCACAATATGAACTAAATACAACAATCCTCCTTCCATAAATAATAATCCCACACTGATCTTATTAAAGATATAAACCTGAGAATGCTGTACAAAGTGGAAATGTTGGCTCTTTACAAATTAAAAATCAAACATTTTTCTTCTTTAATATACAGTTAAATGACTTTCAAGGAGTTGGATTTCTCCAGCCACCAGATGGCGCTAACGCACAAGATAATCATTACGCTTGTTTAGTCGGACTTGAAGAAAAGACACCAGGCCGATCACCACGTAGATTCCTGCAGCAATGAAGCAGTTGTAGCCAACATTATTGTAGACAGCGTACACGTCCTGACTGTAAAGAAAAACACCAAAG
Organism: Silurus lanzhouensis; assembly: GCA_039877035.1. NCBI lineage: Eukaryota > Metazoa > Chordata > Actinopteri > Siluriformes > Siluridae > Silurus > Silurus lanzhouensis. The sequence continues at coordinate 3,822,458 of JBCEWE010000375.1, forward strand.
CACATGTTCAATATAATTTAGGACCGGTTTACTTTCATTTATAATTAAACAAGAAATAACCCTTTTACAAATAACATCCAGCCAGTAAACCGTGTGCCACATAATATCTTACATCAGTGAAGTGAAAAGGTATTTTATATGTGGCATGTGTTGTGCCATAGCCATGGTTCTTATTAAATAACCATCGGGATCCCTGATCTTTATGTAATAGCTTTGTTTCTGTAGAAATCTGCATGTTAATGTGGTGTATGTTTTGGATTTTGTGGGTGGAATCGTTCAGGAACAATGGAAAATAAACTCATCACTAATCAATAACTATGATGGTACATCCTGGTCTGATATACCTAATATTTGTTAGATGGCATTAAACAAGAAGAATCCATGGCTACTACACTTCAACTATTTTAAAACACGTCCTGTAGGTTGCCCTTGCGACAACTTCAACTTTTCCAGCAGTTTTAGTGCTCTTGTACAGCATCGGACCGTAAGGAATCGTCTACACTCCTTACATGCATCAGTGAGCGTTGGGTGCCCATGAGCCTGTCACCGGTTCACTGGGCATCTGCTGGGTGGACCTAGCAAAAGTGGTCCAGAAACAACTCACAAGACCTGCTGTTTTGAAGGTGCTTAAAACCTTAACTTTAATAAGTTGTCTAGTCACAATTTGGCCCTTGTTGAAGTCATTCAGATCCTTAAAAAAACACTTGCCCATTTTTCTTACATCCAACACATCAACTTCGAGAACTCACTATTAACTTGCTGCTTCATATAACAAACACCTCAATGACTGTAAAGAATTTTTTTTTTTTCTGTGATTGTTGTTTAATGTAGCATCAGGGTTCTGGAGGAATGTTGTTTTATTTCACTGTGTACTGCTTCAGATATATATTGTTAAAATGACCATCAAAGCTTCTTGACTTGACTTGATTTGATTTATTTGGCACCAAATTGAGGAGAAATCTCTCCAGCATCACCTTTCATACTGAGCATAGGGTCTTATCAGGTGCTACTCCAAATTTCAACCTTTTACAATCAAACCAGTATCAGCACATGTTCTCTATAAGCAGCAGAGGATGCCCCTGAAGCACTGCTTTTTGGAATCTGATGGAGGATACATATAACTTATTTCTGAATACATAAACTGAACTCACATCTGATGGTAGTCTTCCTCCTTTAAAGGCACGTCCTCAATAAGTCCAGCTGAATGAACACTGAAGAAAATCCCCAGCATTGCCTAAAAGAGGAACCCAGAGGGAAGAGGAACTCAGAATTTACACTGACATTCCTCCAAATCATCTTCACAGAGAATGTTATGGATTTGCAGGAGAATATATATGTCTTATATCTCTATCCTTTCACCAAAGCGTTTATTGTGTGTTTACTCTTTTGAAAGTGTTGTGTTTCAGTGTAATGTCTATATAAACCATTTAATACACCACGTTTACTTTAATAATGCCTGTACAGTAGATTCTAATAAAAACAAGTCAAACTCTCACTTCACATACTCATAATCTGTGGATGTTTTGAGAACCAGTTTATTTTATACTCGGAACGCAGTCAAAAGTATCAAAGCTACAGCTCATTAAAACAAAGATCAGATTCTTACCAGCATAATGACTCCCCACATGCTCAACACCAGCATACATGTTGCCAATTTCGGACCACAGAAGATAAAAGAAGCCATTTTTAGTACAGACCAAACAAAAGCAACTTTATATGAGTTACCAAAAATTCTTCCTACGTCTGAGTCTGTCAATAGTCATCTGCACGAGTCAGGTGACTTAGCGATGACTTCCGGTCCGATCACGACAAAGTATTTCAAAATAAAAGTTCTCACATTGTATATTTCAAGCAAGTAAGATAGATAGATAGATAGATAGATAGATAGATAGATAGATAGATAGATAGATAGATAGATAGATAGATAGATAGATAGACAGATTGACAGGTGGTTGGATAGATAGATAGATAGATAGATAGATAGATAGATAGATAGATAGATAGATAGATAGATAATGAAATTATGAGCCAAATACATAAAAGATATGAAAATGAGTACTTAGAAGAAAAAAAAACATGGCCTACCTCACACAATTAGGGAAATTGTTCTAGTTTTATACTTTAACATTTAACTTCTGCTTTTATTTTTTATTTTTTTATTTTTTGCAACAAAGCTCGAATGAGTGGCCAGATTGCAGGATCTGAGCATGTATAGTGTAACCAAAGAGAATTGTATATGCATGTAGATGCAAATAAGGAACATAAATAGTTTAGGATTATTTTGTATAACTATTGTCTGGTTATTGACAAACGATAATGAAGTGTGTAACCAGAATTAAAAAAAAAAAACATGCATTGTTTGAATTACTAAAAAAAATCTTTGTTAGGGGCTTTCAGTAGCAAAGGTCAGTCCAGATTTCTCTATCCTCAGCCTTAGATTGCAGCTGTGCACAATCCAATGTTACAATACATTACTAACAATAATTGCTGATGCACCACAAAAAAGGACGTTGTGGTTTGGGAAGAGCAGATTTAGAGTTTTAGAGTTCTTATTGACTATTGATTGTATTAGTTTGGATTACCCATTAGATTGGATATTTTACTGGCTTCTAGTGGACAAGTAAAGATGATTGGATGTTTGCTATACCCTGTATGTTTACTGATACACTTCACTTTTCCCACAGACCTCCATGTTCAGGTAAACTGTTGAAGCAGCGTCTGGGGATTCATTTGACTCTCATATCGCTATGTGCACTCAGATGTGGTCTACATACACTGTTAGGATTCACTGTAAGAAGTCACCCAAATAAAAACAAAAAAATCAGGACGCTTCCAGTGGTTTTGTCGCAAATGAGGCATGTCCAGACTCGTTGTTTCTGCCCATGTATTGAGCTTCAGTTTCCATTAGTTTTCCTGGGATACAAATTATCAGCATTGAATTTAAAAAAAAAAAGGCATGAGAGAGACAAAGGCATGTGACATTCAGTGTCTGGAGTCCAGGTGAATATCTGAAGTGGGGTTTTAATGCTGTAGAAGTTGAATGGTGTGTGAATGGGTGAAATCGGACACCTGGTGGTTCTGCTCGGCTTCTTTCTCCTCCCCTCTCTGTAACAAAACGTTGCGAAATTCCTCAAGATTTAAGGCGGTAGCAAACTACTACTTTTTCTGGCGTTATTAAAGTCACACACACGGGGAATTTATCAGCTTTTTTCCCCACTACATAGATTTAGGATTGGGGTTTCAGATCTACAAGGGAAGAAACAACGCAGGCTGAAAGAAATGTAAAAAAAAAAAAAAAAAAAAAAAAAAAAAAAAAAAAAAAAAAAAAAAAAAAAAAAGGCGAATGAAAACGGGGAGTAACGGGACCTACAAGGAGGAGACATCTAACTTCGGGGAAAACTATGGGAACTTAGGCCTTTTTTAGCGACCGTTTTGCAAGCACAGAGCTACTTCATTCCTGCGATAAAGTTTCCCACAGCCATACAGGTAGGAGAATAAACCTTGCAGCTTGTTTTAAAATACACAGAACTTTAAAACCCAAATGGACAGAACTTCAGCAGTCTACGTGGCCGAACCTCACCTACTATTAACTTGGGCCTGTTTAGCTTTGCTGTAATAAAAACTAGAAAACTGCTTACAGGTTTCAAGAATTTTATAGTAGAATTGTTTCTTAATTTGTATGCTATTTTAAAGAAGTTATTCTGATTAGAAATTCAAGTGTTGACTGTGTCTTTCTTTCATTTTTTTTTCATGCTTCTCAAACTTTTTTCAATCCAAATATTGACTTTTTTTTATGTTAGTTTCACATCTTATTGCTTATGCCCATGGTCTCACCCAAGCACTTTGGAAATGTATCCCTAAAGTATTCTAGGGATGATGGAAGGAGAGAAGGAGCGAGAGAGGGAAAAGGGAGAGGAAAAGGAGAGCGATGAGACGGAGGATGATGCTGAAGGAGCAGCCTTGCTGTGGCAAGAAGGCTCCTCTGATGATGACCTTGGACTCCCAATCATGCACTGGGAGGCATTAAGTTTACGTATTGCCCAACTTGAGAAGCAAGAGGAAGAACGGAGAGAGAAGAACAAGGTAAGAGTTACAAAATGCATGGAAAAGTGTAATGGCTCACACTATATGCGAAGGTGTACACATATGTAATAAGTGTGTGAAATGGTCAACTAAAATTAGTGTTTGGCAGTATGGTAAACAAAATAATCATATCGTGGTGTACCTTTTCATGATACACTATTTGTAGTATTAAATTTGTAGTTTTACTATCAAAGTACCTGCAATTTACCATTAAAATCATGGATGAAATCAAATATTTCATATGGAAAAGGCATTCAAATCTGCTGCTTCTTCTTCTTTCGGCTGCTCCTATTAGGGGTCGCCACAGCGGATCATCCATCTCCATACCCCCCTGTCCTCTACATCTGCCTCTTTCAACCCAACTACCTGCATGTCTTCTCTCACCACATCCATAAACCTCCTCCTTGGTCTTCCTCTTTTCCCCTTTCCTAGCGGCTCCATCCTCAGCAATCTCCTACCGATGTACCCCATGTCCCTCCTCTGCACATGTCCAAACCATCTCAATCCTCCCTCGCCTTGTCTCCACAGAGTCCTTCATGCGCTGTTCCTCTATAATAAACTAATTTCTAATCCTGTCCATCCTTGTCACTCCCATTGAAAATCTCAGCATCTCCCGCTCTGCTACATCCAGCTTCACCTTTTTAGTCAAGGAATTTTAGTCAAAGGCATTAAAATAAATGTAAAAAACAAGATTATAACATCTAAGCGGTAAGAATATTGACTAGTGTAATATCGAACAATTTATTATTCGACAAAATCACATAAAAATTGGCATCAGATCGCCAAGCTGAGACTTTTGCAATTACTTATTTATCTGACTAGGTTGCCACAAAGTACCCATCTCTCCTATCACACAACAGTTTTTAACTTGAAGAAATCTCAAGCCAGCTATCACATCTTGTTCTTGCTGCATCACAGAGCAGTTAACCACACTTAGAGAGCATCACTAACTTCCTCCTTTCCACATATATGTGCTCACCGATGCCCACAATTGACTAGCATGACTTAAATTGACAAGGGAGTTTGTACTGTCATTCATCCCACCCACAGATGTTCAACTTTACACTTTTAGACTCTTCCTAATAGAAGACTGTCATTGTAATGATACAGACATAATTTCATCATTGCCTAGAGTTTTTGATGAACATTTAAACACAAGAGAAATGGTTCCCTAGATGTTGAAGATTTTGTAAAATATAGCAAAAATACTTCTACATTATTGTGTTGTATAGAAATTGCTTATATGGAAACTAATACGAAACAGTTAAAGTGGCACCTTTGTTGTTTTGTATATTTCTAGGATGTGGCTCAATGGACAGAAAGTTGGCCAGAGTTATATAACCTCACCAGACATCAAGACAGCTGTGAGGATGTGGATGATAGTCGCCTGACAGCTCTAACATCACGGTATTTACCAGATCGATTCTTTTCCATTTCGTACTTTGCTGTAATATTTGAATATTAGTAGGTTTTTCCTGGTTATTTTAGACTTCAGAGTCATATGAACCTGCAGCTCTGCTTCATCAACAACAGTGAGAGTGAGGATGAAGAGGAGGAAGACAAGGAGAAAAAAGAGGTTTCAAATGACATTTAATCTTTATTCAATCTGTTGCACTGAAGACTTAGAAATGTAATAACACATTATAAGTATCCTTTTGTGGCATGGTATTTTACTATTTACAGTTGAATAAACATTCTGGGAAGCAGATGCAGCAGTCACAGCAGCATTCCAGCACTGCATCCAGCAGTAAAGCCAAATCTGGTGGATTTAAGAAAGAGGTCAAGGCTGCCCTTAGCATGCTAAAACACAAGCTGAGGTTGGAGCAAAAACAGGTAACCGTGCATCAAGATCTCTTTAATTCTTATTTTCTAAGTCTAAGATCAGGTTATGCAATCATTTACATCTGTGGGTGTTTTAAAAAAATACTAATCTGCTTGACTGTTCTATCATAGACCAAACCTCCCAGTGATGCAGTTAAAGAGAGAACTCATTATAATCGCAGCGACCTGCAGAATTTCAGTATAAAGGAGCTGAATGCACTTAAGACCTCACTAAGCAAAGACATTCATAGTAAGATTATTTTTTAAATCTGAAACAGTTTTAAATGTTTATTGTCCCGAATTAAAAACCTATAATGTTGTGCAGCATTGTGATTTATTTTTTTTGCTAATCTTTGCAGTTTTTGCTAACTCTGGTATCGTTTATATTTAAAATAACGGTGGTATTTTGGCTAATAAACTTCATTGCTTCTTGAAGAACCAGACCAGGTTTTAACACTTTCTCGAAAAAAGGTGTTCATATCAGTTTATTTATTCAGCATGATTATATATATATATATATATATATATATATATGGCTTTCATATTTCTTTTTAAAATAATCCAACATAAATTTCATTACTTTTTTTTATTTGACATGGACACTATATGGCCAAAAATGTGTGGACCATAAGATTTGTATGTGCTATTTGAACATCCCATTTCACATTTAAAATAACCTCTATTATGTGTTTTTCTTGTGTGTGTGTGTGTGTGTGTGTGTGTGTGTGTGTGTGTGTGTGTGTGTGTGTGTGTGTGTGTGTGTGTAGACCTCAGCTCTGAGTTAGTGGGTCGACTTCTTACAAGAGACCAGTTAAGAACTGAGCAGGATGCCATGCTGCTGGAGATACAGGATATGACATCACTCTGACTGAAGTTGTCACTTCAATTAAAGGGACAAAACCAATGCCTCAATAACTTGAGAACTTACAAACCTGGGAGAGTTGTCTGGAAGAATTAACTTTACTGTGAAAAGTTTCTCCACACCAAAGGACTGTTTAAAGAATTTAACGACTTACAATTGCACGGATTTGTTTCCAAGTCTGCCTTTGTTTTAGCTGCTTTATAAGGTTTCTGTTAATATGTTGACAAAGTTGTTGTAAGGCATTGATTGTTAAGCTTTTATGGCCGTTTAGGACCAACCGCTTTCCAGAATCAAATTGTTTTCGACAAATCATTATTTTTTATTGTTGTAGCCCCTTTACCTTTGTGTCATATTTACAACATTTTAATGATGTACTGCATCTATAATTTGATACTCAATAGTTTACAGTCACATGCAGACACTTGTAGAGCTAATGGATAAAGCAATAATCTCCTGAAGGGATGATGTCACTACATGTACCACACCTGTGCTCACAAATGTACATTATGCAAATTGGCAGTTAGAGAATCAAAGCTGCCTAAAACATGCTCATTAAAGTCTACCTAGAATAATTGAATTGTGTTTATATGTACATATATCAGGCAGCACCTGAGTGATTGATGCTACTGGTGGATTATTATTATTTTCTATTAAATTTTTTTTTCTGAATAAAGTTACAGTTTATTCACAATATGTTTTCCTGAGCTGGTGATCAGTAAACTTTAGATGTTTTAGACATCCATAATGCTTTACTTTTAAACTAGTACCTAATATGTACACAGAAAAAGGCGTTTCTTTGTCCTGCCTAGTCAGAGTTTGTATCTTCAAAAGGACAGCTCAGCAGAAATAGAGGAAAGAAGATAGACAGGGGGAGGGGCAGATGAAGAGGTGAGGGGAGACCATGAAGAAGGGAGGGATGCATAGAATGGTCCACAATAGGTACAACAAACAGTTGAGGTGAAGTACAGGAACAGCTTATGGTCTTGAAGTGAGCAAGAGAAGAACAAGTTTCTGTACTTTTCCCACGTTTACCTGTTCTTTCATATTCACATTGATGAAGTATGACCATGAACTAGGAGTATTTTGGAATTCTGTGTTTTGACTATTGGGATTCTGTTTTTCAAAAAGGCTTATCTGTGGAATCGGTAAGTTTTCTTATTTTTAATGCGACGAAACCAGTTATTAGTATTCATGTACTTTTGTGACAAGAATCTGTATGAACTGCAAGTTACAAAGCTTTTTTAATATTCAGACAATGAGGACATTATACAAATATTTTTTTCCCTGGAATTGTCTTTGTCCCCATTAAAGCAGAAATGGGTGATCTATCATAACCTGGTTGAGTGAACTAATCACTTTGTTGACTCAATGCTTTATATGTTTCTCAAGTGCTGACAATATAGCCTTTTGCCCTACAGCTCCTCAGCTTAATGCTCAGTCTACAAGAAGAGTAGATAACCATCGTGTGGCATGTGGATACAGTTAAAATCTTTGGTTTTCTTATATATCTGTAAAGCATATAGAATTATGCAGTGCAATAAAAGTGTACAAAATGGGGAGGGGGGGTAAAAAGAGGAAAGAGTCTGAATGGGGTAACAGGTAAGAAAGGGAGATACATGATGGAACACAGAGGGGAAGTGTGGTTACTGATTTATTAGTTACTGAAGTGAAAAGAGTCTGAATCAGCAGCATATACTCATGCGGCAGGGCAAACAGCTTTACAGATTGTGTAAGAAATGTTGGTGATGGGGGTGGCAAAAGAGACTACCCGGTAGATAGAAAAGAGCCATCTTGGAATCCTGAACGATTCAAGAATCAAATCACTGAAATATTGTGTAATTTGTTAGATATGTTTTATGTTATACTAAACATATTGTCAATGCTGTTTTTTTGTTTTTTTTTACAGAACCTCAATTTGGACTACCTGACTGGAAAAACATTTGGACATTTAGACACATTCCAACATTAGAATCGGGAGCTGTTTTTATGGATACTCAATGTGACGATGACACTGAATCATTTTCTTAAAAAGAGATTAGGAAGCAATCAGAAATGGTGACAGACACTCCGACTGGCCTGTCCAAAACTGGACCAGGCACTACCCTTGATGACTTCTCATATAATTCCTCTAGTGCTGCCGCCTGCAACATTGATGAGTCCTACAAGTACATTTTCCTTCCTATCTGTTACTCCTTCACATTTGTTTTTAGCATCAGCCTTAATTCTGTGGTGCTCTATCGCTCCTTTCGCCGTACCAAACACTGGAATGTGTCTCTAATTTACATGGTGAACTTGGCTACTACTGACTTTATGTATGGCCTCTCTCTGCCATTTCTAGTGGCCAGTTATATCAAGCAAGATAACTGGTACTTTGGGGATTTCATGTGTCGCTTGGTGCGCTTTCTGTTCTACTTCAACCTGTATTGTAGCATTTTTTTTCTCACCTGCATTTCTGTGCATCGATACCTGGGCATCTGTCATCCCATGAGAACCATCACTTTAGAGACCAAGCGGGCTGTGAAAGGCATTTGTATTTTGGTATGGCTTGCTGTTTTTGCACTCACGTGTCCAATTTTTCGATTTGCGCAAACAGAGCATCTTCCACGGCGAAAGGACGATGGTGCAATAGAGTTACATGAAATTAATGGTGATGCACACAAGTCCAACACAAGTCCAAGTTCTGAGATGTTCCATAACTGCTGGGATGATGCTATTGATAAGGAGTTCCAAGATTATGTTCCTTATGGAATAATCCTCCATCTCCTGGGTTTCTTCGTGCCATTTACCATAATTGCATGGTGTTACTCACGTGTGGTTATGACTATATTTCGAACACTGAACTCCCAACCTCCTGCTAATGGACCAAGGACAAGACAAGGCAGCAAGGCAGGGACAGGAGGGGAAGGCATGTCCATTATTCTCGGGGCTCATTCACCGTATGTAAACAGGCGTCGCAAGTCTATCAAAACCATCATAACCATTACTCTCCTCTTTGTCCTTTGTTTCTTCCCCTTTCACGTTACCCGCACAATTTTTTTAGTGCTGAAGGTGACTAGCAGGGTACAGTGCCATACGATGCGGATGGTTTCCATTTGTTACAAAATCACTCGCCCACTAGCATCCTTCAATGCCTGGCTTAATGCATTACTCTATTTCCTCACCAAGGAGAAAAGTGGATCCTGCTGCAACAAACCACCACCTTCCCAGCATGGGCTCTTTTGGCCTTTACGGATGCTAGGAAAAGGAGGGCATGAGGAGGAGGATGTTGAAGAGGCAGTGAAGCATAAAAACAATGAACTTAAGGCAGAAAATAACATATTCACAGACCTACCTTGAGAGAGAAAAAAAAAAAAATTATAATGTAACATGTTTGTAATGTTAGTAATATAAATGGTCTGGATATAAAGTTATATGTAGTGGGTTAAATCTAATGTGTGTGTATATGTATATGTATATATATATATATATATATATATATATATATAGAGAGAGAGAGAGAGAGAGAGAGAGAGAGAGAGAGAGAGAGAGAGAGAGAGAAAGAGAGAGAGAGAGAGAGAGAGAGAGAGAGAGAATTTTTTTTCTTATGTCTTGATATAAATTGTTCAGGAAAATTACATTCGTCAACTGATAATATAATAGTGTGATTGTTATCAAATAGCAGTTATACATTTTAATTAATTTAATACAGAAATATTATATTAAATATGATCTGTATTTTGTCCTTCTTGCCCAAATTACTTGGCAGGAGATTCCAGACTGCTGGGATACAACATCCACACTACATGATGACATGTTTATTTCAAAACTGGGATTGGGTGTTTTGATAATATCAATGAGATCTGTGAGCTGTACATGATTAAAATGTAAATAAATGATATTTCCATGTCCTTCTGAGCTTACTGAAAAAAATGAACAGTTCAATGTGTGTGTTTCTTTTGTAAAATATCTAATGGGGTTATAAAAAGTGTCAAATCTGGGTATGAAAACATTAAAAAGTTTTGGTCATGGTCAACTAAATATCTGTCAAAGTCCATTTTAAACCACTCTCATGTGAGAGGGAGAGAGATTACATATTTGGCAGAGTTAATCGTTTCCTTTGTCTTAATGGTCAACTATACAATTAGGGACAAGTTGTACTCATTTAACTATCATATCACTTTAAACACGTTAACATTTGTGAAATCGTTTGCTTTTGTCAGAAATTATTTTTTAATGCATAATCCAGTGCCCCACTGTTTTTAAACTAAATAGGGGATCCTAAGTTTGCCTGAAGTGTAAGTGTCCATTACACTTTGGTGATGTGACTTAAAACTCCTAGCCTACTTAAGAGCTAATAAGTGTAACTGAGTAGGGAAATCACTAACTGTGCTGGACTCTGACCATGCATCACCACAGCTAGACCCTTGCTATGAACACAGCAAGGCAAGGAGCACGAAGAGCAGACATTCAGTGCCTCCTGTTATCCATGTTTTTTCTTGCTATTCACTTAAGCAATGAATCCAAAAAACTGAAGCAGATCTGGGATAAACTTTTACTGCTGCCCCCAACTTAAATAAAAGTATGTCATTCAGAATTAGCAACCTCTGTCCTGCTTTGTTTTTCCTGGTATAAAAGACAAGTTTCTGGACCTCAGCCCCTCAATTAGTGCTCGATCAAAGATCGAGCATTATATTAATAGAAATAATGCGTAAATGGAAATTGCGGTCAGTGGTGTTTCTAAGGTAGAGGACATTAAAACTTCAGGTTGCTCTGACCTCATTTAATATTGTGATATTTGTGATATATCTTATATACCTTGTGTTTGGGATACGTGGTATAAATCTCAAAATAAGGCATCATCCTTACTAATAAGATACTCTGTTATCCAGAAAGGGGTGGTGTGAGCCATGGCATTCAGTGATTTAGCTCACATCAAGCACCTTGTAATATCAAGTGGCCAGAATTGAACGAACCGCACAGGCACGACGTCATGTTGTCCAACAGGGGGCGACACATGGGACAGCCGTTAGTTCCCGTTTGGAAATTCAAAACAAAACCAGCCAAGGCCAGTTTCCCGACCTGCACCGCGGCGAAAATAAGCGCTGACCGTTAAAAAAATGAACTAAAAAAATTATTTAAAAATTCATAACGCGATTATTTGCGCCCGAGACTCCCGGTGTTGCAATGGATATCAAAAATGCAAACCGGCGAGGCGTCGAAAGAAAAAAAAATTGTAGGGGAAAATTTTTTATTTATTTTTTTTTCCTCGGTGCCTCGTGTCATCACAGAGTAGAGGCGCTGCAGTGGAGCATTGGCGCCATTTTCAAACTTCAGAGCCCGAGTGACTGCGACTCTTGTTATACACAAAATTGTCATTTTTTTGTGCTTTGACTTTTTCTTGTTTCTTTTTAATTCATCGTTTTACATTTAATGGTGATTATCCTGACTCCGAGGACAAGATTTCTTTTAAACAAAAAAAGGTAAATCAGAATATTTTGTATTCTATTAACCATTAAAACACATTTTTATAAATATACATTTTATATACCTCTTACACACTTTTAACACTTTGGTTTATTCTTTCTGTTTTAAATCATTTCCCTGGGATAGTTTGGGAGTAATCCTGGCCTAGCAGTCGAGTCATTTGATTATTTCTAGTTAATTGTTGGAGAATGAGGCATGTGGGTATTGCAGTGTATATGCTTGTTAGTACATTTGAGTTGGACAGAAGGATAGCCTTCAGCTTTGGTTTCTGGTTAAGCTAATGAGTAACCTGTTGGGGATCTGTGTGTGTGTGTGTGTGTGTGTGTGTGTGTCGGCAGTTTTTCACTGTAGGAGTTTCCTTCACTGGAGCTGCCCAGTTACTCCAGTGGTTTAACAGTAGCACCTGTGTGTCCAGATTTTCTCCACGTTATGAGGTGTCTGTTGTGATGAAGAAAAATATATTATCTAGTTTTTAGTGTTTTTTTCCCACCTCCTTCTGGCGTTATGTTAAATAGTGAAATCATTGGACTTTATTATTGATCCCAAGGAATCAGTCCTGAGACGCTCCCTATTTTAGATGGTGTGTTTTTCGTTGACTAGAGAAGATTTGTGTGTGTGTGTGTGTGTGTGTGTGTGTGTGTGTGTGTGTGTGTTCACACATGATATTTGACAATGTGACAGCGATACATTAAGCCACTGACATTTTGTGGATTTTTGTTCACGTTACTACAGGGAGGGTTTTTTTTTTTTCCGCCCTCAAACCAATTTGCTTTAGTTTTCCCTATAGACGGATTTCACACGCCAGTAAATGCACTTTTCTTTGTGCGTGTGCGCGTTTTCTCGTGGCAATCGGGTTTTATGTCTTATGCTTTTTTTTCTTTTTCTTTTCAAGTCAAAAATATCTACGTGTAAAAGCTTGAAAACCCCAAGCAAGACTGCATGGCTCTGATCCATTTACTCAAATATTATTATTATTATTATTATTATTATTATTATTAACTGGAAAAAAAAAATCTACGTATGTATATTATAAAGACTATTAGAGCAGGGCACGTGCGTGGTCCTCCAGCCCCACCCACCTTTACCAAATCACGTTATGTACCCGTATATACAGTTAGATGCGCTTATATTATATAGATCACGTGCTTTAATTATAATTTTTTTTTTTGTTGGAGAATAATTTGTTTGCATTAGTGCATGAAAGGTTTAAGTGTAGAGAATTCATGGTGCTGCTTTATGAAGGATCATTCAGATATGAGCAGAAAAGGGATTAAATATGTAACAAGCATTAAGGGATCAAATCGGTAGTTACAGTTTATAAAGTGTGTGTGTGTGTGTGTGTGTGTGTGTGTGTGTGTGTGTGTGTAAAAAGGAGTAATGTGAAGAGGCGTAGGACTGATGGTAGACTTTCAGCACAGGTTGTTGACTTTGGGAGGGGGACCAGAAGAACACATAGTGAGTACGCCTGTTCTTGGTTGCTAGTTTGTCAGCTATATGGGATTCTGGTGCAGGTTTGGGAGAATTGCTCTTTGCATTACTGAATAACTCATTGTCTAAAGAGAATATTTGACAGGATTTTAATATCTCTGGACTGAGTGCACAAAAGAATGCTGTTTTAGTGCATTTCTATCAGCACTCCAATTTACTCCCCTTGTTGTTGTTTTTTTTTTGTTTAGTTTTTCTTTTAAACTATTCTGTTCAGAACAACAGCTATATGTAATTATGTGGACATTATATGAAATTATTATCAAATATAAACTAATGTGGTGCTTTGTACAATGTAGCTGACTGCTTCATCACACCCTGAATTTAGTCCCAGAAATTAATTACCATGTTTCTATCATGTGTTGAAACTGTGACACACGTTATGTTTATTTTCTCTTTTCTCTCTCTGTCTATTAGCCTGTTTAGAGCATTTGAACCCTAAATTTGCTCATTTCGTAGCCATTGAACATTCACTTGAGTCATTCTTTACATCCTCATTAAGAAATTAATTTAGCTTGAATTGATCATGTTGAATTTTTAACTGTGTCTCTCATGTTAGACCCTGGGCCTGACGCTGTTCCTTTTCTGGACTGTTTTTAGTCTTCCTGTTTTTGTGTGTGGTTACTGAGGCTTAGTGAGGACATGTTTTGAGCAGATTGAGATGATGCATGAAATGTAAGAAAGTAGATTACTTATTTATATAATTAATAATATAAGACTGTTTAATGATTATTTATCATATATATATATATATAAATTTTTTTATTTTTATTTTTGCAACACTACAGCATATGTTAATTTTCTTTTGAAATGCATTCATATTTTAGAAGATAAAAAAATTAAAAATAACATGCCAATTTCAATATGGGGGGGGATCTAATTGTGTTTTTTTTTTTTTTATTGGTTATTTTTTAAATGTCTACTTCCGTTGTGTGCTGATCTCATAAATAGAGATTGAATCTTATAGATCTGCTTGTGGAACTTTTTCATCAAGACTGACTGATTTCTTTTGGCTTTTGCTTTTCGTCATGTATCATTCGCAGAGGTCTTTGTCTTGTCTGGCTGTGTGTGCGTGTGTGCGCACGCAACTGTTCAAGCCCAGTTGTCTTTCTCAGTAAAGCTATCTGTGGAACCAGATCAACATTTTCTCCACTTTTTGTACCTAGTCTCTCGTACTATGCACAGCCCACAGTGCCGATACACACAGCCAACCTCCAAGTTGTGATGAAACTATGATAACATTAAAATAATAACAAAAAAAGGCTTCAGGTAGTTTTTTTTATCATGTAGTTTCTTGTCTTCCCATGGTTGCACTTGTATCTTTTATATAATTTTATCATTTAGTCTCAAATAAATCTAGGCCAAGAATGAAATTGTATTTTTTAACACACTTGCGATCGTTTAGGAATTGTTGTAAAAGTTTTCCTGAATCATGGCAAAAAAACCAACACTTTTTTCTTGTTTCGGTTCCCCCTTTTCCTATGTTTCTGCAGTCAAGCCTGCTGCCTCTTTTGTTCCCCCCTCCCTCCTTTTCTCTCTTCTGACTGTGTGAATGCTTTGGCAAGGGTACAAGAAATCAAGCAAGCGAGAGCTGCTAGCACTGGCGCGCTCCACACAAGAAGTGCCACAAATTAATTTTTTGCCTGGAAATGGTTAAAGCGACAGTCCCCAAATTTTACACCCTTTGAAAGAGACCCCAGCTTGATGTACTGATTTTTTTTGGGATTTTTAGAGTCCCCCAAAAATGTTCATTTTAATTGTAGAATGTGATGCCCCGGGAAAAAGGCTACAACCCCTGCTTTTTATGCCTACCAAGTTCCTCAGGCAGCCTCACTAGCTACAGCTAAGCAGAGGCTGCACACTGCATGGACTGCTGGTCTGGAAGGGAATAAGAAGAGAAAAAGGGTTTAGGGGCTGAAAATAGATGGTGGGGGACAAAAGCTTTAGGCATTAATTTTACTCCTGGAACCCCCAGCCTGGAATGGGAGACCCAATCTTAGATGAGTGGGTGTATTTTTGATCTCAAATTAAGACTTGGAATGCCAGTTGATAAGTGTATGTGAGGCTTTCATTCCTTTTTAAAATCTTTTGCCACAATTTTATTTTAATGGATTTAGCTCTTTGTATTGATGATTTTCTTGTTTATATGTAAAGAATTTACATATTTGCATGTTACAGCCCTTCACTGGTGTCTTTTACCTAGTTATAGGGAAGATCGTACTAACTGTCTTAAAATAGTTGTTTGCCTTTTTCCAAAACTTAAACAAGTTAAATTTATTAAAGTAATTAATTTAAGGTATTTTTTCCCCTCTAGGTGCAGAATTGACTTTAGAGGACGATTGGTGTTCAGTGAGTGCCTTTTGGGATTATCAGCCACCTTCACCTCTCCTCTGTTGCTCAAGAGGGTGAAGGAAAAAAGGCAGAGGGTAAGTTTGTTCCTTTTCTGTGTCTGCTTCAAAGCTTAACCAAAATGGCCCCTGGTTTGAATGGGTAAGAAAAAGTTAGGCCAGGGTGTGTGAGAGTGTGGGCTTGTGCTCCCGCGCTCTCTCTCTCTGTCTCTCTCTCTCTCTCCCCCTCTCCCTCTCTCTCCCCCTTACTTTCACTCCGCACCTTTTTTGCAATCTCTCCATTTCTCTCGCTTGCTCACTCTCTGTGTGTTCTCTATTGCCTCCTGAGCTCCCATTTCTTGAGCTTTTTGTTGTTTGCTCTTTCTCTTGGTGAACAGCTGGCAGGAGTAGACAAAAATGAATGCCTTCTTCAGCTGTGCTGACGTGATCATTTGACTGAGACTACAAATAGTTTGCTTTTTTTTTTATCATCAGATACATTTGCTTCTATTTACAGTTTTTTAGTAATGCACGTTTGTGTAGTTAGCTAATAAAAAAAAAAATATATTCCTGAAACTAAAAATGTCCTGATTTGTTAGAAAATTCAACAAAAATTATGTTAGACTAGATCGTGATACATTGACATTTGAAGCTTTTTCAACACTATACTTTTTTCTGTTCCATTGGTAATTTTGTTCATATGTCATCTGATCTTTAGTGATGAGTTTTGAATAAATTGTAATAAATATCTAATGCAAAAATTATTTCCCCTGTTACTGTTATTTCCCCTGTTAAAATGTGTCTCCCTGTCTTAATTCTTTGTGATAAGGTCAACTGTTTTACATTTCAACATTTTTCATTTCATAAACAGAGAAAATCAAAATGTTATTAATTGCAATATTCACTAATTTGTAATTGAAAAAAATGAGTGCCTGTTAGGTTTGACTGTACTGATTCACTGTCGAGGTCACACCTCTGGGAATTTCTTGTATAATGATTTTTTTTTTCTCTCTTTTTTTTTTGTCTCCTTTTTACCACTGATCTTTACACCACACCCTCTGTAGCATTTCCATTTTCTAAAAAATAACTTTATGGTAAGAAATATTTTTCCCCAACATTTTCTTTGTTTTCTGTCCCACAATTCCTATAACCCTAACACCCCCCCCCCCCTTCCTCCCAACATATCATAGAACTATCTTAGAAACTTTCCTCTCTGTATACTGTTTTTGTATTTTGCTATTTCTTCCTTAATGGAGTTTATTTATTAAATTAAACTATACACCTAAACATTTTCCCTCATTACCCTTGTTAATGAGGTTCATAAGGACCAGGTGTAATTTTGGAAGTAACTTTGTAAAAGGTACTAGAGGAAAAAAAAAAGATTAAAATCAAAGGTGGGCACATGGAAGAATTTTTAAAGACATTTCCATGTCAAACAATATGTATTATAATATTTAGCTTTTCAAACTGCCAGCAAAAGTGTAGTGTTTTATGGTGTGCATTTATTGTCCTAACAACACATTTACACTTGAGGAATCGGTGCAAAATTGTAGCATCAAATCATTTGCTTCCCTTCAGATTGTAATTATTTAATTATTTGCCACAGTGAAATTTGCATTAAAATCATATTTGGATATTTTGTTATTTGGATAGCTCTGTTCTTATTTTGCTTTCTAGTAGATTCTGTTTTGTAGTCAAACCTTTTAAAATACAATATCTTTCTACTTGTTCTCTATATCCACCATTTTGATTTTCATTTTAATCATTCACTCTAACTATGCCTTTTTTTTAGGACCCTTGTTCAGTTTAAAAGGCTGTTATGAGAGTGGCATGAAAATATTCAGCTTTTTATATGCTCATATTTTATAATGATGTAGTGCAAAATGATTGGAATTGCCCATTTCATGTTAAATTGTTTTTTTCTCCTCAGTGAAACATATTTTTTTTAAATCGAGAAAGGTGTAATTAATTAATAAATAAATAAATATATATATATATATATATATATATATATATATATATATATATATATATATATATATATATATAAAATTTAAAAAAAAATTCTTAACGAACTGTCAGCATCTCTCTTGACTAAGCCAGAGAGCTCTGTAGCAGCACATCATGGTTTGTAGATTCCCAGGTTGATTTCCAGATCATTGTGTGCTGTTACTGGGAACACTGGCGATTCTGCAGCTTCACCACCTGCATAGATGCGTCACTCTGTGACGTTAATATCGGCCACATCACAGAGCTTGATATTCTAGGTAGTGCAGGGCTTTAGAGAGCTCAGGCTGTTATGTCGACCCAAGTTTCACTGGTTTCTTGAGCAAGCTAAACAACACAGGATAATTTAATGATTATGTAACTGACCACACTTATCACCCTTAATCTTTTTCTGAAGGAAATATAGAGTATTCTAGAAAATCTGTGATGGATGACTAGATTTATTTTTTTTGTGCATTCCCTTGTACACATTTTCTTACTAAATTTGTAAAAGGAACAAATCCTTTTTTTTTTTTTTTTTTTGCATCCCCCTATTTCTGTTCCTTTTCCAGACCACACACTTATGATGGCAGCTTTGTCTCTGTGTGCCTGACATTAGCAGCACATCAATATTGGCAGCTGCCCTCTCCTGGGTTGCCAGTATGATTTGTGCTGCTCCCGTCAGACAGACACACTCTTCATCGTTCTAGAATGCAGATCGACAGGACAAATGCATGTCCTTGAAGAATGATTCAGGGTGTGTGTGTGTTCTTCACTGGTATTTAGTCTTATAGTTTTATAAATCCTTCAGATACTCTAAAATAATTTAAGTTTTGATAAATTCTTTTTACGTGTGCTTTAAATAAATAAAATCTTTTTTTTAATATCAAGAAATAAAATGTATATTTAAACTTTGTTGAAGTTTTAATTTTATTTACACAAACACAGTAGTTATGTCGTAGTCACTTAGATAAGTACACTATGCAGGATATGTGAAAATTGTGGGAAAACTTAGTTTGAAATGATGTCCATTTTCATGTACATATAAGCCATGGTTTTGCCTGGCAATTTTGAAATAATAGAGCACTGATGTTTCTGTATAACTGACATTTTAAACCCAGCAAGTGTTTATAGAACTTTGTTGTCTGTCATTCAACATTTGTGTCACAGCTGCATTTAGCAAGGGCAGTGGTTGCTGGTTTATTTTATTGGGTTATCAGTGGCACTCATAGCTGGAATAATTCGAGCTCAGTAGGCTGGGATAAATTGAGTTTATGTATATGTGACAACAAAGATTTGTCTGAAGTCACAGTTTAGCACTGCACATAATCTGTCTCAGTTGTTTCTGCATGCTAGCAGGAAAACACTGCTTCACAAAATTGTGAAGATTCTCTCCAATTTTAAAGTGTTTTGCATTGTCAAAGTATAATTTTGAACACACTGTCATGCAAGCCACAAAAAAATAAAAAAATTAGGTAGTTTATTGAAGTTTTCAACTAACTTGTATGAAGAAAGTGTAGGGACTTTTTTTAATAAATTCATGCACAATAATTGTGGAAAACATTGTCATGTTTTACACCAGACCAGTGTTTAAAGGTGCGCTTACAGAATCTGTTCAGAATAAATAGGCTTTACGTTGTTACATTGCTCATGTATAATTTATCAGAAACAAAATGATTAGCAGACTCCCTTGTGAGCAAAGCATAGACTGTCTTTAAAATAAAATAAATAAAAAAAGATAAAAAGCAAATTGAACATTTAAAAAAGTTTTTTTTTTTTTTTTTTATAAATCAGGATTTCATTTTGTATCAGTCCTGTAACATGCAGTGATGACCTTATGCAAACAAATAATAAAGCAAAGCGTAAACAAGGATTGCGTTGCACTCAGTCATGTGCAGAATGCAT
The DNA here is from genome assembly GCA_039877035.1 of Silurus lanzhouensis. Lineage (NCBI taxonomy): Eukaryota > Metazoa > Chordata > Actinopteri > Siluriformes > Siluridae > Silurus > Silurus lanzhouensis. The sequence continues at coordinate 3,842,390 of JBCEWE010000375.1, forward strand.
GCAGATTTCTATCGATGTGACCTAAGAAAATTTAGAACATATATAAGCTGACACTAGGACAAACAGTGCAGGAAAATAGTATCATGTATTTAGAAACACTTGACAGGGGAACAGCTTCCGAATATAACAACTTGGTGCATTGAAGTTGTGTCTTCAAATACACGAAACAAACACATTTTTATTTAAAATGAATTTATGAAAATTAATACGTTTTAGCATCACATCTTTTGTCCTACAACAAAAATAGTTTGAGACATTGCTGACCTGTTTTAGACCATTTTCAGACACACCAGAATGAATATAAAATAAAACAAGATATTTCACCAGACATTTTTTACAAATCTGACATTGCAGTTGTAATTTAAGAAACAATCTATATAATACCAACTAAAGGGCTTGGTTCCTGGACTGGGCTGTGTTTTGACAGGTTTCAGTCCAGTCTGATGTAATGTCCTTCTCCCCCCTTTACAGTTTATGGTTATAAGTCGAGAGCCAGGTTCAGCGGGACAGTAGAGGCAGGTCACTGGAGTTCATGATGAGACTTGAGTCAAGATTCAGACTTTCTGTAAGAAAAATAAATGTGGAACAAAAAATAATTCACTGTACAAAGTAGTCATACAATACACTCATTTAAACTGAATGTGCCATTGTTGTTAGCAAGGCTACACTAAAATGATTTGTAAGACCTGTAACAGTGAATATGTTCAAAATGCCCAATTATTTTAACCCAAAACCTATTGGGCAAACATTGTCTCTTATTCTATTATATTCTTCAGGGCCAACTAGAGCAGTGGTACTTAAAGTTCAGTTGAGGGACAGGCAGGGGTCTACTCAACAGAGCCAGGTGGTCCATGATATTTTGTTACAGTGGTTGAAGTCACATCCTACGTTATCAAAATAATATGTTTAGGGGCCCAAGCACCAAGGTTAACTGGTATATAGCATGTCATTGTGCCAAATTACGTTTCTCCAATCTATGTGTACATCTATTTAAATTTTATTAATTTTATTTTTTTATTTACAGTTTAAGGGGTCACCATCTACAAAAAGGTTTGGGAAGCACAGAATTTAGAGGACCACAGCCTGCAAAATATTTCAGTAGCTCAAACCAAGAACACAAAAACATATTAAGGGAGAAAATGGGCTGAAGGCTCATCACAAATGTTTTTATGGCTTTTAGATCACAAACCACACTTTTGGTCTGATCAGATAAGATAAGATGAAAACAGAATTATGAGGAAGTTTTTATTATTCAAGCCTAAAACTGGGACTCAAGGCTAATGTATCAATTCTGTTTATAGTCTGACATAAGCATAGTTTAAACATAGTTAAGAGATAAAGTGAAGTGCTGTAAAACAAAATCATTTCAAAAGAATGTCTTGTTTATAGCCATGGACAAAAACAATATTGGTTTAGAATGGATAGATAACTGACGACACTCATTTCTCCTAGTGGATTACTATTCTAGGAATTTTTTCTAGCTGGACAGTCACAAATATTAATAGAAAAACCCTGTTATAATTAAATAAATAATTAGTATTATATTTTGTACCTTGATCAAAGTTGAGCTTTTTTGTCGCAGGGCTGTCACCAAGTCCCTCGATGTCCACAAGATCGCTGTTCACATCTGAATCATTCAGAGCACTGAGAGTAACATCTGTGATTGATATATATATATATATATATATATATATATATATATATATATATATATATATATATATATACATATATATATGTATATATATATATATATATATATATATATATATATATATATTATATATATATATATATATATATAAATAAATAAATGCACTTATTAAATAACAAATAAATTAAATACTTTTATTAATGGAAAGAGAGTTTTCCCACATGGGATTCCTGGAATGGCTTTTGTCTGATGCTCACCTGCCGTTTTTGGCTTCTTGATCCCAGCTGAGCCTGTAGAGGGACCTTGTAAGCCTGTTGTCACCACAACCTGAGATGTTGGCACAGCCATGACTGTTGGTGGTGGAGGGGGAGCCATGACAACCGGGACCTTCTTGGTACTTTTCTTTGGTGAGTCAGAAGACAAAGGAACTCCGCTGTCTTCATAAAGCTTCCGCTTGACTGTGGTCTTGATTTGTGCCCTGGTCATGAAAAGTTAATTTGTATCAAGTCATAAATAAGCTTTATCCCCATCAGAAATGTGAAAGAAAGAAAGAAAGAAAGAAAGAAAGAAAGAAAAACTTCAATCTGTTTTGTTTCTCTTGAATTTTTACAAAGGGTGTACAAATTCCAAGAGCTCCTTAGAAATTTCAATGCAAAACTATACTACAACTACTACCAGCCTTCGTCCTGAGTGGTCAAGCCCTACTTAGGAAGTAAGGTTAAGTAAAGTGATTGCTTACATGGTGCGTTTCTTGACCGAGCTGAGTGTGTTCAAGTCGTCACCAAAGCGCCTAACAGCTGACCGGAGCATCTCAATCTCTGTGTCAGTCCATTTAGCTCTGCAAGAAGAGACAGCAACCAGGGGACAGGCTCCGTGGTGTGACTATACTTCAGCCTAACTAAAATTGGTCTAAGTCTTCACAAAAATCATTTGGAGTCTAAATCTATGTAATTCTTCTTCTTCTTATTATTATTATTAATAGTAGTAGAAATTTTCCCACTGTGGGCGAATAAAGGTTTATCTTAGTATTAGGACTGGATTGGAGGTTGCCATGGTTTTTTGAAAAAATTCAAGAGAAATAAAAACTTGGTCTGTCCAAACATCGTAGAGCTGTACGATGACATACATACTGTAAAATCTTGTCTGTTTAAGAAACAGGGACAAGGTTCTTGTGACTCTTCAGCACTTTACAACAACAACAAACATGCGTGGTGGAGCAGCAGTTTCAACTCCCCGCCTTCAACACTACTCACCCTGCTGGACTCGAGTCTGCCACCGGGTGCAGCTGCATGGTGAGCTCCCCTAGTTTAGTAAAAGCAGCCCCTGCTGCAGAGAAGATCTCACCAACCTGTTGATACACACAGGGGGGATGTAGAGCAAGCAGCTTGGGATAGATCTACATGAACAACCATGGATGCTTGACCAACGATTGGAAATGAATCTAAAAGCGTATATTTGCTGGAAAATGTAGCAAGCAGACATTTTGATTATACAGAAGTCTATTAAAAGACCATGCAGTCCGTAAAATTGATGCAGTCAGTTACTAACATGACAGAGCAGCTCTGATTAGCCCACACTCAACTACCTTTGTTGATGCCGAGGTCATTGTTCCGTCTGAGTCAGCCAGCTGATTTAGTTGCAAACCGAGTCAGCGAAACGGCACTTTCAGATTAATTCACTTTTACAGCACCGTTATTTCTACGACAACACGGTGGCAATAATCTTCTCTTACAATCGATAAATTAATGTTTTGAACTAAATAATGGCATTAGTGCGCCATAAAGGTACCGCTCCTGTTCGCCGATGTTCATTGGTCCAAATTCTGCCTCGTCTCGTGATTGGTCAGGCATTTTTTATCTGTTCAAAACCGTCAACGTTGCGCTAAAAATGCGCAGCACACATGATTTCTTTTCTACTTCTTTTACCCACTTCGCTCCCTCGGCCAAGGGGGCAACCCCAGGATGAGGATTAGAAACCACTGGGATAATGCATGGTTATGGGGCTGTGTGCTGGTCTGTTTCATATATATAATTTTCAATACTACGCAACTGAAAAAAGTAATCACCCGGCACGCTACCATAAATGCAAGTTTCTTCTTGAAGCCATGTTTTGAATTTGACGTTTTATTTTAGACTTCCACGAGTGGAAAGTGCCACCTGCAGGACAAAACGTACACTACAACATGCTGTTTCTACACGTCAGCTACAAAGCCCTGTATATACTGTCTACAACTTAATTTATTTAAATGCATACCATAATGTGCATAGTTATGCATTTTACATATAGAATTTGAAATACATAATATCTTAAATGTATATTTCTAAATGACAAGCTTTCATTAAAGCTTCTATAATAACAACATACTAGCTGCAATTTACACTTTGGTTTAGAGGCCCCTTATTTAAATGTTTAGAGTGATATGAGTATTTGACTGAAACACTGTAATTCGTTTTATTTCGTCACTTAACAGAACACAATTGAAGTTGTCATTGGATTAAGACCACACCCTTCAATTCCAGTGATCTGTCAAGCTGACTAATGTAAAAAAAAAATGTCTAGAATATAATCGTGAGTATATGAACTCCTAAAGCTAGGTAATAAACTATTTTAACAAAATGTGTGAAGATTAGAATTATTTCAGAATTAATTGAATTAATATAGTAAGCTATATTATATATCAAGTTAATGGCAGTGACAAATGTATTTAGGCATTTTAGATGCACTTTATTGTAGTCAGTTTGTATGTTTGCTGTTGCGTCTGCATTTTCTTCTAATGTATTTGTTGTAGACTCATTGCAGTCTAGATTTTACTGCTTTTTTTCCTGCTTGCATGTGATGCATATAAACAATCCCTTTCTTCCTACTTCCAGTGAAATGAATTATTAAATGATTATTATGGTAAGACAGAGAAATTTACACTAACTTGGAAAAACACCAGCTTGTCAGTGATCATGTATGATACTGACAGATAACTGGCCAACAGCACTTAATATTACTTATATTGGCCTAATGTTAATCCAAGCATTCATTTTAAACCACCAGGACACACTTTACATTACTCCAATTCCAAAATAAAAGTTGAAACACTGTGTAAAATGCTAATCAAAACAGATTGCAATGATTTGAAATGATTATTAAATGTTTAAACTGAGGAAAAAATTAGGTAATTCTGAATTTGATGGCTGCAACATGTCTGAAAATAAAATTGGGATGGGGCAACAAACGTTCGGTTATTACAGTGTTAAGAGGAAACAGTTGAAGAAATATTTATTTAATTATTTATTTATTTATTTATTTATATCTCATCATTTAGAGAACATATCATCATCAAAGGTTTTAAAGAATCTGGAGAAATCTCTTCACACAAGGGCCAATATTGAATGCTCGTGATCTTTGGGCCCTCACGTGGCTTTGCATTTAAAACAATCATGATTCTGTAATTGAAATCACAGCGTGGCCTCAGCAACACCTCCAGAAACCAATGTCTGTAAACAAAGTTTGCCATGTCATCCACAAATGCTGGTTAAATCTTGTGAACATGACCCAGAAACGCCACCACCCTCTCTTGGTCAAAGCTAATTTAAAATGTAGGCAAATAAGGCAAAGTGGAAAACTGTTCTGTGATCAGATGAATAAAACTTCAATTTCTGGACCATGGACACCACCTCCCTTGGACTAAAGAGCTGAGGAAGCATCTGGCTTGTTATCAGCTCTCAGTTTAAAAAGTCTCTGATGGTATGGTAGTGCATTATTGCTTGTGAAATTGGCAGCTTGAACATTTGGAAAGGTTCCATCAGTGCTGACCAGTATATACAGGTTTTAGAGGAACCCATGCCTGCATCTAGAAAACGTCAGGGAAGCTCTTGCATATTTGAACAAGACAATGCTAACTGCATACTGCAGCCTAGACCTTTCTCCATTTAAAAACAACCCCCCCCCCCCCACACACACACACACACAAGGTATATATTCTCATATTAAACATTTGATATGTTTTTTTGTTTTTTATTCTGTTGTGAATAAAATGTGTTTAAGTAAATGTGTTTATAAGTTACAAATCATTGCATTCTGTCTTTATTTACATTTTACAGTGTAGCAACATTTTTGGAATTGGGGTTGTACCATCCTTCAGCCAACAAAATATTTGGTTGTAATGTATGTGATTTGGTGAATTAGAGTAAAAAAAGATACAAATAACAAAACTATGTTTTGCAGTACTATTTGGAATACTGTTTAAATCTATAGTAAATAATAAATAGTAAATAATTCAGCCACAGTGTCACCACTGTACTGATCAAGCAAGTCACGTGACAAATAATTTTCGATTTGAATTTGTGTTGTCAGATTTACAAGCAAGGATCACACAGTTTTGTTTTAGTCAGACTTTTTAATGAGGTTTTGTTGGAGGACTTTAGATACAATGCCCAGGAGGCAGCAGTAGTACCATGCAGAGTATTAGCACAATGCTGTCACCACACAGGTTTGGCACAGTGGGCAATGTTTGAACCAAAATAACAATGAGGGTGCAATGTGAAAAAGCTGTCAATTTGAGGATGCACAGATGATACTCACTCTAGAACGTAATAATCACACAATGTTCACAAGTGTTCACATTAATGACAGTATATGACTGATTGCAACAGCACATAAACCTTTAAAGCCATCCCAAAAAATCACAAATGCTAGATATAGTGATTTATCAATTACAATATCATAGCCATGATTATTACCAATGACATTATAGTCAGTTCAAATATATTCCATTGTGATTATAAATTCTTATTGCTAACATCAATCTCAGGGCTAATAGTCTTTAATAGATATAGATTTATATAATATAATATACATCAGCACTGGATTATTGTCAGTCAAATGTATAAGCAGAGTATCCAGTAAAGGAGGAGATTTAGGACATGAACAGGTCTTTTCATGAGACAGAACAGAGGAGGACAAATTGGCATTGAGCAGATGTAAAAGCAGCAACAGACAAGCACGTTCCCGAGCCACAATGCTGGCACATGCATTTATTTCACTTATCTGTTCTATTTCATACCAAAATCATTTGAAAGTAATTTGATTTTTATTAATTTGTTTGAATTAACTATTAGATCTTTTCAAGGTAAAATGCCCTTGTCTTTGTCAACTTGTGAGGTTAAGAGTAATTACAGCTAATCATAATATTTGCCTGCACTTCCACAGTTTTAGAATTAATGTGGAGATAAATAAGTGAGTAAATCAGTCGTGTGACTCACAGAACGCACCCAAACTATTACACTTAAAAATGTACAAATATAGTGAGATAGATAAAAACAAAGAATAAAAAGGTACATTAGCAAAATAAAGCATATAATAAATATTGTACATAAGAATGAAATCAGATATGAGAAAACTGAAAACACACGGTGTAATCTTCTACATCTCAAATAGTGCAAGCATGCAACAAAATACTTAAAGGAAAATAGGACCTACTAAACCATGTGAATGAGTGGAGTATTAACTTCAGCTGGTTCTTGTACACGTCTGCTCTCTGAGCACAACCATTTAAATACTCTGCTTTCCTGCATCATCCACCAAATGCATAAGTTATGTGATGGCAGAGTTGGGATTAAGATGGCTGACGCAGCAGGCCATCGTTTCAAATGAGCACTAACTAAATTACACTCCTTCCATTACCATAATGAAAATTCTTTACCACAGGGAGGGGAGCCATTATTGGGGTGGGGGGAGTTATTGACTCTTTGGCAAACAGGCATGACAGTAGTTATAGGCCTCTCTCTTTAGGACTTGCACACATGCACAAAGTGTCCCAGGCAAATATAATGAAAGTGGAGGTGACTTTCACAAGTGGTGTGCTACATATAGACAGTAGATAATGGATACTAACCCATGGAGGCGCTCAGTTTCAATATACTTTTACACAGTAACTTTGTAGCTTACACACACTCAAAAACACACATAAATAGAGGTGTGACATGCTGTGAGCACCATTATGCATGCAATAGATGTATCAAACAAGATGACAATGCTTTACATATCAGTATAATACACAAAAGTAGTATACACATTTTTCCGTCCGAACGAGCACATCAGTGCAGTATAGCCCCAACACATGGACTGAGCTCGCTCATTATTCCCATATATATGATATTATATGATTATATAGAATTGATCTGGACCCAAACAGAGACAGCAGACAACTGCACATAACCTTAGGCCCCACAGTGTTTAACCATTGGAGAGAACTGACATGATAGGAAAGTTATATAGACAAAAGCACAAATGGTCAAGCAGCAGTTATAGATTAAGCAAACCAAACCCTTAAGTAAAAAAAGGGAAATGTGGGATCCTGAGGACAAGAGTGAATGAGGGCATCTATGCATCAGTTATACTACTACACAAGGACACAATTATCAGAGGTAATATCACACCATTAACATTTTCTCTCGTACATCCTCAACCATGACTGTAACTTTTAATAGTCTCTTCCTGCAGTTAACATGCAACACTGTCAAACAACTGCCCATGGCAACAGTAATAGTATTTAAATGCAATATTATGCAGTACTGAACAATATACAGGTGGCAAATGAAACTCTACAGAGCTTATAACCGTAACCTTCACAAATTATTTCTTTCTAGTTATTCAGAGGAACCAATCAATGAAGGGCATATTCTACAGTGGCTCAGAGAACGATTGACATTCTATCAGAGGGCTCCTGAGACTATAGAGCAACATGGTTATCACTCTTCTATGAACTTTTATTTTCTTGCGAACTTGCTGCGTCACATTCTCTGTAGGCCTATCTACAGGTCTGTACAACGCTCCTGTTTGCTGTAGTGGTCAAACTGGCTCTTCCAATGCATCATGTAGGAGCTCCAGCGGTGGAACTCTGCCTTCCATTGCCGCTCAGCATCATCAATGTTGTCTGGGTATAAAGAGGAAAGGAATTAGGGAAAAATAAAAAGTAGTCATTAGGTCTATTTTTACTTACATTTAAATCTTTAAAAATGCTAAATAGTTTGCTAAAATGTGAGCTATTATCTGTAGATATGAAATCACTAAAAGCCCAATTTGGGGCTCAAACTTCCAGACAGGATTGTAGTGATTTTTTCCTATTATGCCTATATAGAAAAAAAGAATTGAGTAATCATTATGAATCAACAATTACAGAATGGCAAAAAAGTGTAACACAAAAATAGAAAAATCAAGTTGAGAGCAGAACAAACAGTGCAGAGATCTTTCAGGCATATACATCAAGCGATCCCATTAAACAAATTACTCCGCATCTAAACGACCAACCCGAACCCCACCCTTTTATTAGACCTTCTCTGGAGGATTTGCTGTTTGAGTTTAGATCACTGCAGCCAAATTGCTCTTGAAAACAGGGTACAGCTTCAGCTGCTTCATGTTCTAGTTCACTTCCAGTGAGGATGAACACTTGTTTAGTTTACTTCTAAGATACACATCAAATGACAAGGCATTTCCTTATGGTCTGAAATGTACTTTGCGGTCTATATGGTATGTTCTCAGATTGCGAAGACGTTTCATAACACAATGCTTACCATGTACATAAATATTAGTAATTTAGCTTTTCATTTTTATGAGAAAGGAAAGGTGAATCTGACTAAAGCAAAAGATGCAAATCAGTTAATGATTTTCTCATCCCTTTGATTTTCATTCAATCTTCATGTCTAAACAGCTTTAAACAAAAGTGAGTAGTTCTGCAACATTACCACATGGGTTGTTTCCTGTCCACTAGTGCTTAATATTCCCAGTTTCACAGTTCAACATTCAGTTCCCCTGTTTCCTTGCTCTGACATTGAATATCTGCAAGTTAGTTTCATGGCAACATTTGCAAAGTTAAAGCTTTTCAATGGCTGATAGCATGAGGAAGCATGGTCTGTGCAGACAAACTGCATATCTAAAATGCAACATGTAGGATCTCTATCAGTGGAAATGTAAAAATCATATATCATTACATAAATTCAGTAATGTTACATGCAACTGTGATTTTTGTAAGTTACCAGTTATGTTTAGGAGGTGTGGAAGAAACCGGTTCCATAGTGCACATAGCTGTGTTTTTAACCCTTTGTGCACCTTCATTGCGTCTGTGTTTAGGCCTACGTGCTTCTGCTCTGTTGATGTGAAGACGGGCCATCGCCGTCTGCTCTCTATGGATCCATCAACGTTGACATTGGGATTGCTTGGTAAGAAAATATAAGAGTCAAATATAATAGTGGCACGCCTAACTTTTAGTAAACAAAAGAAAAACACACAGTCCCATTTATGCACACAGCATCCATTTGCATTCACATATAAGCTCAGTCATGACTTTCACTCACCCAGTGCGAGCAAAATTAGCCCAGTATCTCATCATACGCCGACTGAGCTTCTCCTCTTCTGCAGTGTAGTTAAGCTTCCTCTCCAAAGGCAGGCCAAACACAAATTCAATTTCATAGCCATGGAGTACACCCATCCACTCGGGCCAGGCCATGTTAGATGCCCGATGGTCAAAGAGGTAGAGGTACACAGCGACTAAACAACAGAAATGTGTGAGATTAAAATCAAATGGCATTTAACCATATTTTATAGCAGTATCATTTCTAAACATTGTTATACTACCTTGTGAGTGGCCACTGTTGCTTGCTGGGCCTGAATTGCTCCAACCAAAGTTTCCTTGACCTGCTGTCCCAGGCTGGGCAGCATTAGAACTGTATTGAGCATAGGACCTTGCGAAGTGCTGCAAAGGGCAGATTACATTATGGTCTCCCACAATGTCATCCATTGCGTCACGGTTTTTCAGAGGGTTGTCTTCATCCATCCAGTCTGTGTATTGAAGAATAATTGCCTCCAATCCAATATCATTGGCATGAGGAACACTCATCCTAACACCTTGTATAAAGTCCTCCCTTGAGATCAGACTGTCATTGTCCTTGCTGAAACCTGGTGCACCATAAACCAAGAAATACGCCCCTTCATCCTGGTTTACACCCAAAAGAATTTGAGTATCCTTGAAGTTGCCTGAGCTCAACATGGCATCAGGGGTATCAGGGAGCACCACACTATCAACCACAGGCACAAATGAAAAACGGAACAAGCTACTATATGGGAGTGTCATGAACTCTTGGTCAATAAGCTCCTGTGGATGCTTATTCCTAAGGCAGTCAATTAGCTCAGTGTCATCATCATGAAAACAGCCAACCAATCTGGCCAATTTAGTAGCCCTCCTACGGGCCTCATCAAAGCTAACTGTAGCCCAAGGGCTATTTGGCACACCACTTTGCAAAATGGCACGAGTGAATTTAGGCCGACTCTCTGGAGACAGAAGATGCATGCCGACGGAGGCTCCACCTGCACTCTCCCCAAAAATGGTCACCTGCTTAGGATTGCCTCCAAAAAAGTGAATGTTGTCCTGGACCCATTGGAGTGCCATTCTCTGGTCCAGCAGTCCCACATTTCCAGGAGCCTCAGAGGAGCCATTTAGGGCAAGGAACCCAAAAGCACCCACTCGATAGTTCATAGAGACCACCACCACTTTCTCAGAATGTGCCAGGTAGCGACCGTCATAGACATCTAGTGAGGAAGATCCACTGTAGAAGCCACCGCCATATATCCACACCATAACAGTGAGGTTGTGTGGCCGAGGGGAAGAAGGAACCCAGACATTTAGGTATAAGCAATCCTCACTCATTATCCTGTTGGGGTTCCACATTTCGGAGCCAGAAAAACCAGGATATGAAGTGTCCACGTACTGGTAGCAAGCATTGGGATAATCTGTGGCTTCAAACACATCATTCCACGGCTTTTTGGGCTCAGCTTGTTTAAAGCGCTTTTTTCCTACAGGAGGTTCTGCAAAAGGAATTCCCAGAAAGGCAACAACATGGCTTCGATCTGGGAGGGGCAAGCGTATACCCTGGACACGACCTAATCTTGTTGTTACAATAAGCTCAGAATCACTTTGAGTAAAGGAATGATGGATGTAGCAAATAATGAGAATATTGAGAAGTAAGCTCTTCATGATCTCTTATGTTTTCTGGTAACTTTGGTTTTCCAGGCCCAGCTCAGAAAATAATCTGTAGAAGACAATAAGGTTATGATAAAAACACTAGTATTGTAACAATAAAAGTATTGTAAATATGAGAAAAAGGTGTCTAATGTGTCATGAAGTCCTAAGCAAATGCTATTAAATGATGAATAATATGACAAAAAAGGGGAAAAGGTTTTGAGTGCTATAAAATGGTTTTATAAACACTAGAAAAGTTCTCTCTATGTGACTGCTGATCCCCCATTCAGCATAACCTAAGAACACTTGTTTGATGGAAATGTCTTATATGGCCTTAACACTCACATACACCTGTGAGGTTGTTTATATTTTATGTGTTGTGTGGTTGCCATGATGACTGGATTAGTTTGAGAGGCATGGTTAGGGGGAGGGTACATGACTTTTTCTGCAGCTGTGTGGGGAAGCTCTATTTCTGTTCTTCTCTCCCCTTTGCCTGTCCTCAGTTGTATGAACAGCCAAGCACACCATAGGGTAAGACATTTGTAGGTGAAAGGTTTGGGTTTTCTTGTCAATCAATCCAATGTGGGTATGGATTTGGTTAATAACAAGCACAAACCAAGAAGCATTGTACAGCATTACAACACCCAATTAAATCCTGTAAAATGGCAATTAAACAGAATGCTAATTTAATAATCCCCCTATTTTATTCACAATATAACAGAAAACATATCAAATGCTTAAACTAAGCACATCATTTTAAGGGCTAAATTTGGCAATTTTTAATTCCACAGCTATATATCTTAACTGTGGGACAGGGCCCTTTTTACCAGTGTGTAGCATACCCTCTTCTTGGAATATTATTTATTTATTTATTTATTTAACTATTTTAAAGCAATAAATTGAGTAAATACTGATAAGTTTCTTACTTTATTACTATTACAACTGCTCTGACATAATGTCAGAACACCTGCATGTGTTTTACATACAAAACATTTTATGTAAGACAGATTGTTCAGTGTGTATTTTGCAAATGTACACCTCGAATTTGTATGGTACATGTGTATTGGGTCCTCAGAATAGAAGACTTTATATCCCACATTTGTGCAATTATGATCCTCGTCATGTTGGCAGCAGTTTCTGGTGAATGTTTAATTTCCACCACTTTTAGACATCAAGCATAATTTACAAGTATAATTGGCAAAATAAAACTGATTCTATTTTCCTAACTCACCACAAGAAACTGAATTTAATGAGACATGTTCAAAAGTTGCTTCTACTTTTGCTTTTACATTAACTACAATATGACATGACAAACTGACTGATTGTTGTAAGACACTTATGACCCCAATGTGGGAGAGTGCAATGTGGGAGGGTAGACCAGTTCTTATGATGCAGCTTTATTTATTTCTGTGTGCATTGATCTGTTGCATTTCACCCACTAAAGAAGAATATGGGAATGCAGGACTGGTAGGGATTTTGTAAAAGAAATGCAACAATTCTGAAAAATGTGTAGGTTTGCATGCAAGAAAACAGTGTTTGTGGAAAATGGCAGATAAAGGTCAGGAGTTTTTATTTATATTGATTTTATCATGATTAAATATGTTTTTCATTGATTTCCACAATCTCAATACTTCTGGTTCCAGGAGATCCAGATTGTTTTTTTGTTTACATTGTAAGTGTGTCCCACATACCCAAACACCACACAAGGATTAACTAACATATGCTTCCAAAAACATGAGCAATATTCCTTTACCCCATTTGCATTGCAAAACTATTTTGTAGTAAACGGTATGAGCTTGGCACATTAGCTTAGGTGTTTGTTTCTCTCAATAGCTACTCTCTCTCTTTCAGAGAATTCATGATGAAGCACACAGTTTCTCTTAAATTAAGCTGACTTTCTTCAGCATGCTAGAAGAGACTTTGTATCCTTACAATGTACAAGGAATTCCACTGTTCAGACATTCACCTTCTGCAGCTTCTGTACAAACCAACTAAAAATACTGCATTTCAAGTGTAGTGAATTAAATGGAAATGCAGGAACAGAAATGTTTGTGCAAGTAATCCATTGTTTACATTGTCAACACATATAGACAGACAATCTGTGTGGCCTGGTCCTAGACTAACCATGCTTGTAGCTATGTAGAGAAAAAAAAGTAAGTTACTTTGCTAGCAAATGTCGCTTCATGGCCCACTACAGCGGATTTTATTTACTATCATCGTACATTAGCTGACTGGGAAAGTATGAAATGATTTGCCAACAGGCACATGAACAGCAGAATTTCTCTCTTTTAGCTGATGGACTCTGTATGTCTGGTCCTAATTCATTGTCTAGATCAGATTTTGTGTGCCTTTGATTAAAGGAGCACATTTGCAAAGTTTTGTATGCATACATTTTAAAGGTCGCTTTTCTAATGAATGTATTCAAGAGGGCAAATATAACTTGCAAAGATGTCTCTAATAGCAAAATAGAAGCATGTGTAGAAAACATTATTTACATAGAGTTGTTTAATGTAACCATGCCAGGAACATCTCAGATGTGATGTGTGAAGCCTCTCATATGTCAGATGAGTCTTTTTTTGCAGTATATTCGACTAAGACAAGTGTATGTGTATTGAGGTCACCTGGTTTCCATTCTGTGCCCATCCTGCCCCCTTTTATAACCCCCTTCTGTTCGTCTAGCTTTAACACTATACCCTTTTTAGAAAAACACTCCTTAAGACTACTTTGTACTCCACACGACAGTAAAACAGAGTGACTGTGGTGGTGCCCCGGGGACTAGGAAACAGGGGTGCTTGACAGTGTCTCTCAATGGACTTATTAATATCCAGAAGAACAGCTGCTAGCTGGAGACAGGGGTAAAGGGGGAATGAGCAGGGGAGCTAGACATGGAAGAGAGGCTCAAATTAGACCCTGGAATCTATGTATGAAGTTCACAGGGGGATTCACTTTCAGCTTGGGATTACATGCTGTAATATGCACGGTCATATCCATACATTCTCCTTCCCCTCTACGCCTAGTCGGCCTCTTTCCTTGCAAAATAAACACTTGGATGCCAGTGGAGCAAGTACAATGATTATCATAGTAGGATACTTAGCTTGGTGACCAAAAGCAGATAACCAATCACTTTGTTTAAGTAAATCAGAGAAAAATAAAAAGCACACTATTCGAGTAGAATGAATTTAGAATGTTTTCTACAAGAAATCCCTTGCCATGGAGCATCTGTACTTTGGTTTTTCATTTTTTATCTCAGTCAGCCTTTAGTAAAATATGATTTACAACACTGCTGTTTGCTGTCACTACAAGAGTGACTTATAATGCCTAGTGTGTGGTTAGCATCAGAATTAACAGGCCATACTGCCCATTGCATCATCTTAGCGCACAATCATATCCCCTATCCTCCCACGCTAAAAATGGGATGATATGACATTTTGATACTATCATAAATATTTATGGCACAATACACTATACTGATATGCAAATAAATAAATAGCCTTCATTATACGTGTCAATTTATTCTGTGTCAAAAATAAAAAAAATTTTAACCTATTCTTAAAAATATACTTTCTGGGTCGACATTCGCGGGTGTAGAGAATGTAGTAGGCCGCTTTAGTGTTACTTGTCATTTTTGCCTACATTTTCTTTAGTCTTTGTGCATTTTTGCTTTCTGTTGTTGATTGTTTAATACTAAACATTTCAGTAAGGTTAAGTGATGCAAGAATCTTTGCAGTTGAATGTACTTTCCGCAAAAATTATAAGCCTTACCAGTAAATGCGAGCATATGTTATCCTCCCTCAAATGACTTACAGTTCACTGACCTACTGATCAACACAATTCACTGGGATGTTTCTGTTTTGTGCTTCGTGCCACAGCTGGCCAGATTGTCATGTCAGCAGTATAGTACAGGGCTATAATTAAAATGATCAACACAATTGCTGTGATGGAAAAAAAATATATATATATATATATAAAACAGGATTCTGACTGAAGCTTTAGAATGAACACATTTCAAAATAAACAAAATAAATCTGGGTCTAGACGCCACTAATGTACACTCCACATAGATGGGCTTTCCAGAAGGCTTTGCATCTTGTGCACATCTCATCAAGCAGTTCAGGTCCAGACGAGCTGGAAAGGATGTGAGACAGGTGCTCGAGGTAAACAACACTTAATTTTAGAGCGCAGAGTCTCCGAGTGCGCGTGCGTTGGGGTGTGTTCACGAGAGCCGCCTGATTTCTGCAGCAAGCTACGGCTACTTTCCATCTATCCATCCAGCCTTGCTAAATAAATAAATAAATAAATAAATCACAGGGCGCGCGCACACATCCGTCACATCGTGCATTCGTGTTTGATTTCTGAAGCCTTGGTTTTTTTTTTCCAAGCTCAAAAGCTCGTGCTTTTTTTTTTTTTTTTATAGCGAACGTCCACGCATTATTTCATATGCACACGTCAAGTTAATTCACAGTGAACCTTTTAGAGCACTGATAAGTGACATACATAGCGCATTTAACGAGCTGAGATTTCAATCAGTGTGTATATTAGTACTACTAATAACAAATAACCAAGCAGAAGTATATTTCATTTTAAATTATTAGTTGTAATGACATTTAGAAGAAAAACTGTTAGTGCACTGGGCCATCTCACGAAAAAACATCCAGCTACATCTCGTCGATCAAATGACAACGTCGGCGATTTCACAAACGCGGATCTACGCAAACCTCAACTAAGCACAGGCAACAGCGCGTGAGTGAAGACGCGCTCCAGGCACGCACGCGCGCTCACGCGGCTCCTTCATATCGCTGCGCTTTATCGCGTCTCTGCGCGGTGTTCACTTTCGCCCACAACTTGATGTAAAGGCTTAAAGTGAATGAAGCGTACCTGGCGACTCCCGTTGGCGAGGCGGCTCTGCTCTGTTCCTCTTTCCTCTCTTCTCTTCCGCGCTCTCTCTCTATCTATCTCTCTCGCGCGCGCACTCTCTTTCTACTGTCCTTGAGCGGAACAAGCCGGAATGATGGCTGTGCTGATGAGAGTGGGTGTAGAGGAGACAGAGAGAATCACTGCCTCGTCTGTCACGACCAAAATTACTGCCTTGGCCTTTTAAACGCTTGATGTCGCCTCTCTCGCAGAGAATTCAAGCAGGGGCGAGTCGTCCTGCACTGCACTGCTGTGTCGATAGGGGGAGACTACTTGAAAAAGAAGCAACGAATTCTCGCGAGAAAAGAACACCCAGTTCTCATAGCCATATAATTATTAGTAGTAGACAAGATGTTTCTCAAACAAATGAAATAGGTGCAATCAGCGACTACCATTGCAGTACTTTTATTATTATTATTTTTTACCTAGCAGCATCTTTAGTTCTTGTGTGTTTGTGTCATGCATGAACGCTATTTCTGCGGTACAAAGCCTAATCAGTATATTTCAAGAGCTGATTAATGTGTTATTAGAATCAGCACACTTGAAGCAGTAGTGGGAACAACATATCTTGTTCTTGAGGGGTGATTTGTCAAGAGTAATAAACGTGTCAAAAGAATAGACAGCTAAGATTTAAAGTGGTGGCCAAGATAGAGGGTCATGAAGCGGCCATCCGTGAATTACGTGCTATTTGAAAAAAAAACTTAATAATAACTGGGCCCCGCCACCATATTGAAAAGAACCTGGGAGTTGATGGAAGATAATGGAATGTTTGGAAAGCAAAAAAGATGGGTGTTACACAGATGGCTGAAGAGGGTGTATCAAGACTGTGTGTTGACCGTGTTTATGGGTACTTCAATGGAACTGCCTGGCTTTATTTTTGCTGAATAAAGTCTTCTTCTTTGACACCACAACCTTGGATCCTGAACATAGTTTGTTTCTTTTACTTGGTATTTTAACTTTGTTGTTGGATGCGTTACTATTGAAAATAATTGGCCACAAAACCATTAGGTTAAAATCTAAAATGTACAAATATACACATTTTCCTATTCATGTCATCTCACAATAAACTAACAATCAAAAGCCCTTTTTTTTTCTTATACATTTCCTCTTCTTTTCAAAGAACTGCCGAAACTGAATAGTCTTAAACCTTATACATTTTTGTTTGGACTATTATAAAGAAAACCCCCACCACACATTTGATTATTTAGTAACCCACATGGCATTCATCAGAAATACAGCGATGTCCTGGAGATAAACTGGTAATCAGATTTATTATGAAGCACACTGTGTACCCTTAAGTATTTTCCACTGTTTTATTATGTTTTATTTTTAAAATAAGAATAAAACAATGGAGCAACAGATCAGTCGACCCAAAATGATTAACTGAGTATTGTTGGAAGGTTTCATTTAGTAGCAAAAAACATTTCATATCCCTTCAAGTTTGAATAAATGCTGCTGCTTTGTTAAAACAAAGATACAACAATTATGAATGGCATACATAGGGCTTGTTTAGGTGCCACATAAAGTAATTATTCATTTCCTAACTTACAAGCCTTTTAGGTTTTAACTATTAATAAAGTAACAGTGACAATATATAATATAATGTTGTCTCTGACAAGTGACATAAAACGTGGTGTAATTTTCAATTTCAATCATTAAAAAAGGAAGTATACTCAGAAACTGAATAGAATTCAGTTCCAAATCAATGCTCTCTATATAGCATAACTATTAGCTATATATATATATATATATATCTTCTTCTTCTTCTTCTTCTTTCGGCTGCTCCCATTAGGGGTCGCCACAGCGGATCATCCGTCTCCATACCACCCTGTCCTCTACATCTGCCTCTTTTACACCAACTACCTGCATGTCTTCCCTCACCACATCCATGAACCTCCTTCTTGGCCTTCCTCTTTTCCTCCTACCTGGTGGCTCCATCCTCAGCATTCTTCTACCAATATAATTCATGTCCCTCCTTTGCACATGTCCAAACCATCTCAATCTCGCCTCCCTCACCTTGTCACCAAAACATCCTACATGCGCTGTCCTTCTAATGAACTCATTTCTAATCTTATCCATCCTCGTCACTCCCAACGAAAACCTCAACATCTTCAGCTCTGCTACCTCCAGCTCCACCTCCTGTCTTTTACTCAATGCCACTGTCTCTAAACCATACAACATCGCAGGTCTCACCACAGTCCTATAAACTTTTCCTTTCAATTTTGCAGATACCCTACTATCACAAATCACTCCTGTCAGTCTTCTCCACCCACTCCACCCTGCCTGCACTCTTTTCTTCACTTCTCTAACACACTCTCCATTACTTTGCACTGTTGACCCCAGGTACCTGAATTCCTCCACCTTCTGAAGCTCTTCTCCCTGCAACCGCACCACTCCACTGCCCTCCCTCTCATTCACACACATGTATTCTGTCTTACTCCTACTGAGTTTCATTCCCCTTCTCTCCAGCGCATATCTCCACCTCTCCAGGCTCTTCTCAACCTGCTCCCTACTCTCACAACAAATCACAATATCATCTGCAAACATCATAGTCCAGGGAGACTCCTGTCTGACCTCGTCCGTCAACCTGTCCATCACCACTGCAAACAGGAAAGGGCTCAGGGCCGATCCTTGATGCAGTCCAACCTTCACTCTAAACCAGTCTGTCATACCTACTGCACACTTCACTGCCGTCACACTGTCCTCATACATGTCCTGCACCACCCTCACATACTTCTCTGACACACCTGACTTCCTCATACAATACCACAACTCCTCTCTTGGCACCCTGTCGTACGCCTTCTCTAAATCCACAAATACACAATGCAATTCCTTCTGTCCTTCTCTATACTTCTCCATCAACATTCTCAAAGCAAATAAGGCATCTGTGGTGCTCTTCCTCGGCATGAAACCATACTGTTGCTCACAGATGGTCACCTCTTCTCTCAGCATGGTTTCCACTACTCTTTCCCATAGCTTCATGGTGTGACTGATCAACTTAATACCCCTGTAGTTACTGCAGGTCTGCACATCTCCTTTATGCTTAAAGATCGGTACCAGCACACTTCTTCTCCATTCCTCAGGCATCTTCTCACCTTCCAAAATCATGTTAAACAATCAGGTCAAAAACTCCACTGCCATCTCACCTAAACATCTCCACGCTTCTACCGGTATGTCATCTGGTCCAACCGACTTTCCACTCTTCATCCTCTTAATCGCTGCTCTCACTTCCTCCTTACTAATCCTATCTACATCCTGCTTCACCAACTCCACATCATCCAACCTTCTCTCTCTCTGATTTTCCTCATTCATCAGCTGCTCAAAATACTCCCTCCACCTTCTCAACACACTCTCCTCACTAGTCAACACATTTCCCTCTCCATCCTTTACTGCTCTAACTTGCAGTACATCCTTCCCAGCTCGGTCCCTCTGCCTGGCCAATCGGTACAAATCCTTTTCTCCTTCCTTAGTGTCCAACCTCTCATACAGCTCCTCATATGCCTTTTCCTTGGCTTTCGCCACATCCCTCTTAACCTGCTGCCGCATCTCCTTGTACTCCTGCCTACTTTTCTCATCACTCTGTCTATCCCACTTCTGTTTTGCCAACCTCTTTCTCCTTATGCTCTCCTGCACTTCCTCATTCCACCACCACGTCTCCTTGTCTTGCTTTCTATTTCCAGATGTCACACCAAGTACTTTTCTAGCTGCCTCCCTCATCACTCCTGCAGTAGTTGCCCAATCATCCAACACCTCCTTAACACCACTGAGCCTCTCTCTGACCTCTTCCCTGAACCTCACACTACACTCTTCCTCCTTCAGTTTCCACCATCTTATTCTTCTTTCAGTCCTCACTCTCCTCCTCTTCTTCTTCGCCTCCAGAACCATCCTACAGACCACCATCCTATGCTGTCTAGCTACACTGTCCCCTGCCAACACCTTACAGTCGCCAATCTCCTTCAGGTTGCATCTCCTGCATAGCACATAGTCCACCTCCTCCACTCTTATACGTCATCCTATGATTATCCTCCTTCTTCTTAAAATAAGTGTTCACCACTGCCATTTCCATCCTTTTAGCAAAATCTACCACCATCTGCCCTTCCACATTCCTCTCCTTAAAACCATACCTACCCATCACCTCCTCGTCACCTCTGTTCCCTTCACCTACATGCCCATTAAAGTCCGCCCCAATCACCAACCGTTCTTTCCTAGGTACACCATCTACCACTTCATCTAATTCACTCCAGAATCTTTCCTTCTCCTCCATCTCACAGCCAACTTGTGGAGCATAGGCACTGAGGACATTTATCATCATCCCTTCAACTTCCACCTTCACGATCATCACCCTATCAGAAACTCTCTTCACCTCCACTACACTCTTACTGTACTCTTCCTTCAGAATCACCCCTACACCATTTCTCTTTCTATTCACACCATGATAAAACAGTTTAAATCCACCTCCAATGTTCCTGGCCTTACTCCCTTTCCACTTGGTCTCCTGAACACACAGCATATCTACCTTTCTCCTCTCCATCATACCAGCTACTTCTCTCCCTTTACCCGTCATAGTACCAACATTTAAAGTACCAACCCAAACCTCCACTCTCCTACACTGCTTCTTTCCCTGCCGTCTCTGTAGACGTCTTCCTCCTCTCCTTTTCCTCCTTCGGCCAACAGTAGCCCAATTTCCACCGGTACCCTGTCGGCTAACGATACCTGTGGCGGTCGTTGTTAACCCGGGCCTCGACCGATCCGGTATGAAATTCTCATTTGTGATCCGCATATTTGATTTGGCACATGTTTTACGCTGGATGCCCTTCCTAACGCAACCCTCCCCATTTACCCGGGCTTGGGACCGGCACTAAGAATGCACTGGCTTGTGCCTCCCTAATGGCTGGGTTTATATATATATATATATATATATATATATATATATATATATATATATATATATATATATATATATATGTAATAGCTATTACATTTTTAAAATAATTTGGAGGGAACAGTTTTTGAAAGGCATTTATATGGCACTTGGTATGTGACCGGACAGTTTTTACCATGCCTTCATTTATTACTGAATTATTTTATAACTGGTCCACCCAATTACCTACATGCCAGCTTATCAAAATCAGATTACATCCCAAAATAGTTTTCTCTATTCACCGAAATATATAAACACTTGTTAAGATCATGAAAATTAGATTTTACAATAGAGGTTATATAAAATCAGTTACAGCTATTTCTAAAAAATTTAAAAAAGCAAAACAGGGACAAATATTCAAAATGAAATTCAAAGCTGTGATCAAAACTACATTCAAGGAGAACATGTATATTATAATTAAACAGCTTAATTTGCATCTATTTCAGCTGTTACCATTATGAACCATATTCCATATAGAGAACATCTCATGCATGTATAGTTCAAGTGCACCAAGTGCACAATAACAGGTCAAAGACTTTTATAGACTCTAGAAAGTGTTACCGCTGAACTGTAAAGCCATAAACTAAACGTAATATCATTGGATGTTGCACATTTGATTTATTTTTCTTTTCTTTCTTTTTCAATTGCCAGTGTGCACTCTGTTTTCTTTTGTAGCATCACTTGCAATATTGTGTTTATTTATATCAATTACAATTACTTAAAAATATTGTTTTATTTCTCTCCATTTACTGTTTGTGTAGCCTGCTGCTGCTGTAAGGCAATAATTTCCCTCACAGGATCAATAAAGTATATCCAAGTTTAAGTCTTGGAATAATGATTTGTACATTTTACAGTACAAAACTGTATTGTATTTGTATTTTTTTTTTTACTTCTGACAATAGTGACAATGTTTTAGCCTTTAAACATGTAAGCCTAATTTTATTGTATTAGATATTAGTAATATTGAAAAATATAACTGTTAGTGCTGCCAAGCTGGACAAGCTTTCATATGGTAAATGATTTTATTAAACCAGGAATAAATCAGAGATTTTTGTATTATTGTATTAAAAATATTTTAGATGCCTAAAACAGATTGCTCTAATGCTGCCCTTTAATGATTCAGTCAGGGCACAGTTAAAAACAAAACAAAAATATATAACGTTTGCCGTATTTAAAAAATGGTTTCATATTTAAAATTCAACTTACTTATAATAAACACAAAGCCATCATATTCATTGTAGCAATTAATAAACTCTGGGAGTAATCAATAATAAAAACATTAAAAAGGGAGAAACTCTGAGTGTAGCTAATAACAGTAGCCTTGCTCAGTACTTTTCAATCATACAAAGGCATTTCTTTTCAATTTTCAAAGCAAAAGCTGATTATACAAACAAAATAAAATAAAATAAAATAAAATAAAGTAAAATAAAATAAAATAAAATACACAGCAAACACACTTACATTTTCACTTACACTTACTACCAAACATATTTTTTCAGGGTTGCTTGGCTGATTGGAATCACCCTCAGAGTCTAAATACTTTAAATATTGATTATGTGCCTCTGCATACTCTGAATTATGGTGTAAACCCCTTTAAACAGAATTAATTCTACCTGATCTAACCACCAAAACTACCAATTACATTAGAAGGAGCAGAATGCTGAGGGAGCTCATGAGATATATATATATCTCATGAGCTCCCTCAGCATTCTGCTCCTATTATATATATATATATATATATATATATATATATATATATATATATATATATATATATATATATATATATATATATATAAAATATGTGTGTGTGTATTTCATGAAAGTGAGAATCAATTTATGGATATCATCTGAAGGGACAATTGAGAATATTTTAGAGAATAATTTTTAGTATATCTTCTCTTCAGAATCTTTTTTAGAAATGAAACTTGGACATATTTTAGAGAAGTCAATGTGCAACGTGTTTAAAACACAATTTTCTTGCTTCTCATCAGCAGGGCGTCACCACACATGCTGGAAAACATTTGAGAAAACAAGTTTATCTTAGTCTCATCAGACCACAGGACATGGTTCCAGTAATTCATGCTCTTGGACAGTTTGCCTTTCTTGTGAGGCAGCTTCAGAAGAGGACTCCTTCTGGGACGGTGGCCATGCAAACCAACATTTTGCAGTGTGCGGCATATGGTCCGAGCACTGACAAGTGGACCTTCCGCTTCTGCAACCTATAAGGCAATGCTGGCAGCACTCATGTGGCTGTTTTTTAAGCCGGCTTCTGCACCTGATGTACAGCACGAGGACACACATTTTATGATTGACCCTTAGTCCTGTACAGAGTGGAACTCGTCTTGGAAAATCTCTGTATGACCCTGACCACTGTACTGTAACTTATTTTTTTTTCAAATCCTCAGAGAGTTCTTTGCCATGAGGTGCTATGTTAAACATTCAGTGGTCAATATGAGAGAATTGTACTCAAAGCACCAAATTTTAACTGCTCTAATGCAAGAAACACAAATTTATATGGTCCTATCAAGCAGACAAAAACATCATGACTAGGACATGAGGCTTTGCATGGTTTAAATGACGTACAGCTGTTATCACTTAGGATGTACTCACTTTTGCTGCCAGCTATTTTGACTATAATGGCTGTATGTTGAATTATTTTCATAGAAAAGTAAATCTGTACTGCTATACAAGCTGCACATTGAATACTCTTAACTATATCCAAGTTTCATTTCTATAGTATTGTCCCTTGAGAAGATATACTAAAATAAAAAATGGTTGCTGAAAAAAAATAAAAAACAAATTATATATATACACAGGGTTTGCTGTGTTTGCTGGGTCTGCCATATTAATGTAGTAAAAAGCAAGACTCCATTTCAGTGCCCTAAGCAGATAAGGATGCCTTATTGCATTTTGTAGTTCCTGCACTATCCAGCTCCAAGACAAGTCAGAAAACATGCACAAGCCAGAAAGAGAGAGAGAGAGAGAGAGAGAGAGAGAGAGAGAGAGAGAGAGAGAGAGAGAGAGAGAGAATAATGAGAATACATACATACCTGATGACAGAGGGAAGAAAAAGCTTGCTCAGAAGAATCAATATTAGGGTCTTTAAAAGTAGCAGGTTGCTGATCCAAAGCTATTACCTAATTGCTGGGTAATTTGGTGGACACACCAATCACTCTCTCAGTCTGCTTCCAAGTCATATGAAGCATCCATGATTCAAATAAAAATTATAGTGGAAAAAACAGGGTTAATTCGCATATAGAACTGTGACAAAACAAGTACCACAAAATCGAATTACAAATTCATGATACATGTTTTGTTTTATTTGATTGTTTCCTATATTATAATTGTCTGTCCACACACAAACTCAATACTGCCACCATGCGGTGACCAATATTGGATCACTATCAGAGTGGATATTGGATTGAATTGTTTCATTAGTTTTAAAACGAGGTTTTGGTTTACAATTTTTGAAAACATTTTTTAATATATTAATTATACGCAGTCTAAGTAAATCTAAATAAAATCTTTTTATTGTTTAATTTGCCCAACAAGTTGTGTTAATCATTATTCATGTACAACCCCTGGCAAAAAGTATGGAATCACCCTTCTCAGAAGATGTTCATTCAAATGTTTAATTGTGTAGAGAAAAAACCAAGCACATATATGCCACAAAACAATTTTCACTCAACAAAACAATATTCTGGCTGTATAAAACACTTAAAAAAACAACAAAGAAAGATAACTATAGTCAGTTACAAGTGTTTTTACAGATCAAACAGAGGAAAAAAATATGGAATCACACAAATCTGAGGAAAATTATATGGAATCACCATGCACTTCGCATTTCTAAAACAAACACCTGTATCTGATTACAACTGCTAATTAGTCTGCAGTTAAAAAAGAGTGCTTGCACACATTAGTGATGTGTTGAACCAAGATGATTGACATAACTCATGGCTCCAACACGAGAGATGTCAGTTGAAACAAAGGAGAGGATTATCAAACTTCTCAAAGAAGGTAAATCTTCACGGAATGTTGCAAAAAATGTTGGTTGTTCCCAGTCAGCTGTGTCTAAAATCTGGACCAAGTACAAATCAAATGGAAAGGTTGTAAAAGGGAAGCGTACTGGTAGACCAAGAAAGACATCAAAGCGCCAAGACAGAAAACTTAAAGCAATATGCCTTGAAAACAGAAAATGCACAACAAAACAAATGAGGAACAAATGGGCAGAAAGTGGAGTTCATGTCTGTGACCGGACTGTAAGAAATCGCCTAAAAGAAATGGGATTTACATACAGAAAAGCCAAACGAAAACCATCATTAACATCTAAACAGAAAAAAACAAGGTTTCAGTGGGCTAAAGAAAGACAATCTTGGACTGTGGATGACTGGATGAGAGTTATATTCAGTGATGAATCACGAATCTGCATGGGCAGGGTGATGATGCTGGAACTTTTGTTTGGTGCCGTTCCAATGAAATTTATGAAGACAACTGCCTCAAGAAAACATGCAAATTTCCACAATCATTAATGATATGGGGTTGTATGTCAGGTAAAGGTATGGGAGAGATGACAGTCATTACATCTTCTATAAATGCACAAGTTTATGTTGAGATTTTGGACACTTTTCTTATTCCATCAATTGAAAGGATGTTTGGTGATGGTAGCATCATTTTTCAGGATGATAATGCATCGTGCCATAGGGCAAAATCTGTGAAAACATTTCTACAGGAAAGACATATAATGTCAATGGCATGGCCTGCAAATAGTCCGGACCTCAATCCAATTGAAAATCTGTGGTGGAAATTAAAGAAAATGGTCCACGACAAGGCTCCAACCTGCAAAGCTGATCTGGCAACTGCAATAAGACAAAGCTGGAGACAGATTGATGAAGTATACTGTTTGTCATTAGCTAAATCCATGCCTCAGAGAATTCAAGCTGTTATAAAAGCCAGAGGTGGTGCAACAAAGTACTAGTAGTGTTTTTATTTGGTGATTCCATATAATTTTCCTCAGATTTGTGTGATTCCATATTTTTTTCCTCTGTTTGATCTGTAAAAACACTTGTAATTGACTATAGTTATCTTTCTTTGTTGTTTTTTTAAGTGTTTTATACAGCCAGAATATTGTTTTGTTGAGTGAAAATTGTTTTGTGGCATATATGTGCTTGTTTTTTTCTCTACACAATTAAACATTTGAATGAACATCTTCTGAGAAGGGTGATTCCATACTTTTTGCCAGGGGTTGTAGCAGCCCTGAACCTACATTTCATGTTTTAGCATCATGATTGCATATTTACAGTAAAACTGATGCTTTAGCCACATTTTTAAATGACAAGTCACAAAAAAGTGCTTACCTACATATTAGCATCAGAATTAGATTGTGTTATCAATCAAATACAAGGTATACAAAGACTAGGAGCCTTAACATTATATTTAATTATATTATAATTATGTGCTTTACAATTATCTTTTTTTTTTTTTTTTACAAATATTACAAGTATATTGATAATTTTCATATCAATAGGTGAGTAGCATACTCACATCTGTTTTTGGTGGATTTGTTGGTACTCCTTAATACAATATTATGTGATAGCACTTTTTATATCAACCAGGTGACCGAAAATATATTTGCCTTACAGCCATAGACTTTTTTTGCAGGCATATAATTTGATTTTTAAGCCTTTATATCATAATACTATCTCTTTCAACCTTCGTTCTACACTCTTTCCAAACTGATTTAGCTATTGTATCGACCCACACCACTTATTCACTAAGTCCCAAATGATGTGTATTTATCTTATACCATAATAAACAATAAACAAACAACTGGTTTGAGGTATATATTGGACAAATGAGTTAATAGATGCCTACCAGATAAAACAATCTAGTAAATATGTTCTGAAGTGCTATATGCTTAAAAAAATTTATTGAATGTTGGCTTTCATGAAATTTAAAAGGAATCACATTTTCGTAAAAAAAAAAAAAAAAGAAGAAAAAAGTAATGCCCTGTGAGTTACAATAATTCTAAATATTAAAATCATTTATACAAACTGTGTTGTGTAAAATCAATGGTAAAGATATTTTGGTTTGACCAAGCAATTATTCTCAATTAACAAAATCTCTGTTATATAAAGAATAATTAAATACTTGCTTTTATATTTTCTTCTTTTATTAAAGCAGGACTGCCTATTAATTTCCACCCATTTATTAATGTTATGTAGGACTTTTGGACATTACTCTTCAGTACATACATTTTATCCTGGTCGTGATCGATTTAGAGCCTATCCCAAGAACACACGTCATGAAGAATATGGCATATTCACAACTGGAAGCAATAGTGTGCATCTGTAAAACCCTCAAGGCAAAAACGCAACATAAAAAGAGTGGCACACAGTCCTTGTGCCACCAAACCCAAATTTCGGAATGGTTGTGATAGATCTGGACACAATACTCATAAAGCTAGGTGCAATGAAACAGAATTGACTCAGATTGGATGATCAGTTCATCACAGGAAACCACAAACACACACTTTCTCTACTATAGGTAATGTAATTTAGATAAATATTTTAAACAGTGGGAGAAAGCTTGGGGAACTTGGAAAAACCATAAAAACACAGAGAAACACTCCAGAACACACATATAATATTATTCTTGTTTTACCATGAAAACAACAGTTTTTAACAATAACTGTGTCCCATCGTTACGCGTGATTTTTATTGTATGTAAAAAAAAATTCTGTATATGAAATTTTCTAGCAAAATAATGAACAATAATAGATAAAGTCAAGAAATATATTTTTTGCATCTATTAGATACCAGGTAAACTTTACTTCTTTGTAAACACATATACTAAATGAAGCTAAGGGAATGTTACTTAATAAGTCCATGGTTGTATATATCTTTCATATTTCTGGTATGTGTGTGAAGCTGAGAAGCAAATTAAACATTCCATCAACAAAACTATCACTTTTTGCTTACTCACAAAATTAGTGTGCATGAATTTACCTCAGTTAACATTTACATATAATTAAGTGTATTCACTAAATAAGTGATACACCATACAATACTATATGGTAAACAGCATTTAAAAAATGTCAATAATAAAAAAATCTATACAAAATTAAATATACAGTTTATTACAGTTTACAGTACAAATATACAGTACAAATTACATTTTTCTTTCCTTATTGTATTTATACATTGTAATGTGTATATACTGTATATTATAGTATGTGTATATTCTTTTATATATTTGCATTTATTATTATAATTTTTTTTTTTATTTCTTTCCTCTGCTGCTGTAACAAAGAAATTTCCCTACTGTGGGACGAATAAAGGTATATCTTATCTTATCTTATCTCTTAATCTAAGACAGTCCCCTATCAGAATGATCAAACCTTTGCCAATAGAGGCATTTCCGTATCTTAGTGTTGCCTGGGGAAATCAGCAAAACAAACTGTTTTAATAAGAATTCCATAGCAAAAAGATAGGTACTGATAAGAAAAGATAATTATATAGCTGTTAGGTCATGTCTTTGTTGTCTTCACTGTTGTTGTCTACATATGAGACTTTGTCCTTGACTAGCACCTCATATTGCATCAAAATGTGACCAGTGACGCAGTTTTTATTGCTTTTCACCGCAGATCATCTATGAAATAAACCAATGTCTATGAAGTCAAAGAGCAGTGAGTGTGTGTTTGTACAGACAAAGCACTGTATAAAATCATAAAAATCATAAAAAATCATAAAAATGAGTCTAAATACGAAACATTAATAATATATCGAACTCACTGTAGAACAGCACTGCCCTGAAACACTTAAGATCTGTATATTTAGCCTTTGAACAATCATAGGAAAAATTTATACCCTCAGTCAAATCTATGTATGTTTTTCTTACAGCCTGCATAACAATTAGGTATACTTCATCAGCTTCTATAAGCAAACAATAGAAAAATCTGACAAAAAACCCCACAAGAGATTTCAATATGTAGTAATTTTCTCTAAAACCCACATTCAAAAATCAGGGGGGTTATCAGTTACATGTAGAACTAAGTTTAACAACAATAAATTGAACAATAATATGAATTTTATATTTTCTGTAGAGGTGTATCAGTTTCTGACATCATTTAGAGAAACTTTGGCCAATTCTTCTTTACATTGCTTCAGTTATGTGTTTGAGGGCGTTTGTTTAAATAGGGTTGAGGTCTGGACTTTGGCCATTTCAAAATATTCTTTCTTCTTACCATTCAGATGTTGATTCTTTGTTGTGCTTGGGGTTCATTCTCCTTTTGCATGACCCAATAATGTCCCAGCTTAAGCTTAAGACACATTCTTGTTAATATTCTAGTATAAAGTTGAGTTCATTGTTGTCTCAATGACTGAAATGTCCTGGCTCTGCAAAACAAGACAAAATGATCACCCCTCCAGCATTGTTCCAGAAAGTTCTTCTCAGTTGAAAATATTGTGTTGTGAACATAAACTTTCAGAGTTCTTGTGAAGGCCTGTATGTCACATGATGTAGCTATTGGGTGCCTCCTCTATATCTGTCAGCAATAAACAATCTGAGCTTAGACTGACTTTGATGAGATGCCCACTCTTGGGAAGATTAGCAATGTCTTGAAGGCTCTCCATTTGTAAAAACTCTTTCTCACTGTAGAATGGTGAATTTTAAATTGCTTGCAGATAGCTTTATAACTCTTCCAATAAAGAATGAGTGAGGCTAGTATTATTTATGACTTCTTATCTTGTACTTATGTTTGCACCCTTGATCTTCTAACTTTCAGTATAATAAAATAGTGAAACTCTTAACCATGAACACATAATAGGGCACATGTTTGCTAGTATATAAAATAGTTTTACAAGTCTACCCAAATAATAAATAATCCTTAGTTTCTTCTGTTGTACAGCATTTTCTATACTTACATATATCAGCAAGAATAGGCAAGTATGAGAAAGGTATGATGGTTGGTGAGGGAGTGGTGTAGTATAATGCCATAAACTTTATTACTACATTCACTAAATGATTATTACATAAATTCTAGCTTATCGTGAAAACCAATCAGAAAGGGTGGCCTCATCATCAGAACTCTGTACCTTTATAACATTGCGAATATTCATTTCAGTATACACTAGTGTGTGCATGGGGGTTTTACCGTGATTTTTATTTGTCACTATGTATTTTTCATGGAAAACGCATTTTACTATTCTGATCTTTTGCCAGTTTCAGGCTTCAGGTAAAACATTTTTTTGGCTATTATAAACTGTTTGGTAAATGTAATAAATTCTGAACTGAAATATTATATAGTATTAGTAAATGCGTAATTAACAAAATCAGCTACTTTATTTATTTAAGCTAGTGTAATAAGTACAATAATTGTAGGTAGTTTGCAGTCAAACCATAGTAGTAAACACCTGTTACATTTTGATAGTCAACAGTTTTCTAATACACTGATTTAAAATAAATTATTAGTCATTTTTCCAAATGGCACTCGAGTTGATCGAACCAACAGCAATTCACATCCAATGTGTGATTTACATACAATTTTACTGAAAGATTAATAAATGAGGCCAAGTGAGTGCATCAAAAGAGTCATATTTTAGATTGGATAAGTTAACTGTCTCATACTTTGTTGATTTTTAATTTTTTATGTGTACAATACATACATTTTTTATGAGAATCGATAGTAGAAGTTTTCATAAGCTTTTACCACTGCCACATTCAATATTACATCAGACAGTTAAAAGTACAAATATATGAATTTATTTTTAGCTAATAGTTTTCCAAAATGTCCATGCTACCTGCTCTCATTTTAATATAAAAATCATACATGTTGATAGCAAAGAAAGAAATGCTGAGGTGTACGTTTGATCTGAAACTGACTGTAAATAATTGGATGCGACAGAATGACCAATACATTCATTTATTTGCAGTAAAGACTACAGAAAGAACTATAGACATCTTTTCTACAACTACACCATATGCAACTACACCAGGTGAGTCTGCCACAACAGGTGGGACTTCAGAAACAACCACAGACACCATCTCTACAACTAAACAATATGAAACTACACCAAGTGAGTCTGCCACAACAGATAGGACTTCAGAAACAACTACACCAAGTGAGTCTGCCATAACAGATGGGACTTCAGAAACAACTACAGACACGATTTCTATAACTACACCATATGAAACTACACCATATGAAACTACACCAAGTGAGTCTACCACAACAGATGGGACTTCAGAAACAACCACAGACCCCCTTTCTACAACTCCACCATATGGAACTACACCAAGTGAGTCTGCCACAACAGATGGGACTTCAGAAACAACCACAGACACCATCTCTACAACTACACTATATGAAACTACACCAAGTGAGTCTACCACAACAGATGGGACTTCAGAAACAACCACAGACACCATTTCTACAACTACACTATATGAAACTACACCAAGTGAGTCTACCACAACAGATGGGACTTCAGAAACAACCACAGACACCATTTCTACAACTTCACCATATGGAACTACACCAAGTGAGTCTGCCACAACAGATGGGACTTCAGAAACAACCACAGACACCATCTCTACAACTTCACCATATGAAACTAGACCAAGTGAGTCTGCCACAACAGATGGGACTTCAAAAACAACCACAAACACCATCTCTACAACTTCACCATATGAAACTAGACCAAGTGAGTCTGCCACAACAGATGGGACTTCAGAAACAACCACAGACACCTTTTCTACAACTACACCACATGAAACTACACCAAGTGAGTCTGCCACAACAGATGTGATTTCAGAAACAACCACAGAGCCCCTTTCTACAACTCCACTATATGAAACTACACCAAGTAAGTCTGCCACAACAGGTGGGACTTCAGAAACAACCACAGACACCATCTCTACAACTAAACAATATGAAACTACACCAAGTGAGTCTGCCACAACAGATGGGAGTTCAGAAAGAACTACACCAAGTGAGTCTGCCATAACAGATGAGACTTCAGAAACAACCACAGACATGATTTCTATAACTCCACCATATGAAACTACACCAAGTGAGTCTGCCACTACAAATGTAATTTCAGAAACAACCACAGACCCCCTTTCTACAACGCCACCATATGGAACTACACCAAGTGAGTCTGCCACAACAGTTGGGACTTCAGAAAGAACTACACCAAGTAAGTCTGCCACAACAGATGGGACTTCAGAAACAACCACAGACACCATCTCTACAACTAAACAATATGAAACTACACCAAGTGAGTCTGCCACAACAGATGGGACTTCAGAAAGAACTACATCAAGTGAGTCTGCCACAACAGATGGGACTTCAGAAACAACCACAGACACGATTTCTATAACTACACCATATGAATCTACACCAAGTGAGTCTACCACAGCAGATGGGACTTCAGAAACAACCACATACACCATTTCTACAACTTCACCATATGAAACTACACCAAGTGAGTCTGCCACAACAGATGGGACTTCAGAAACAACTAAACCAAGTGAGTCTGCCACAACAGATGGGACTTCAGAAACAACCACAGACCACCTTTCTACAACTCCACCATATGGAACTACACTGAGTGAGTCTGCCACAACAGAGGGAACTTCAGAAACAACCACAGACACCATCTCTACAACTACACTATATGAAACTATACCAAGTGAGTCTACCACAACAGATGGGACTTCAGAAACAACCACAGACACGATTTCTATAACTACACCATATGAATCTACACCAAGTGAGTCTACCACAACAGGTGGGATTTCAGAAACAACCACAGACACCATCTCTACAACTAAACAATATGAAACTACACCAAGTGAGTCTGCCACAACAGATGGGACTTCAGAAAGAACTACATCAAGTGAGTCTGCCACAACAGATGGGACTTCAGAAACAACCACAGACACGATTTCTATAACTACACCATATGAATCTACACGAAGTGAGTCTACCACAGCAGATGGGACTTCAGAAACAACCACATACACCATTTCTACAACTTCACCATATGAAACTACACCAAGTGAGTCTGCCACAACAGATGGGACTTCAGAAACAACTAAACCAAGTGAGTCTGCCACAACAGATGGGACTTCAGAAACAACCACAGACCACCTTTCTACAACTCCACCATATGGAACTACACCGAGTGAGTCTGCCACAACAGAGGGAACTTCAGAAACAACCACAGACACCATCTCTACAACTACACTATATGAAACTATACCAAGTGAGTCTGCCACAACAGTTATGACTTCAGAAACAACTACACCAAGTGAGTCTGCCACAACAGTTGTGATTTCAGACACAACCACAGACCCCCTTTCTACAACTCCACCATATGGAACTACACCAAGTGAGTCTGCCACAACAGATGGGACTTCAGAAACAACCACAGACACCATCTCTACAACTAAACAATATGAAACTACACCAAGTGAGTCTGCCACAACAGATGGGGGTTCAGGAAGAACAACATCAAGTGTTTCTGCCATAACAGATGGGACTTCAGAAACAACCACAGACACCATCTCTACAACTACACTTTATGAAACTACACCAAGTGAGTCTACCACAACAGATGGGACTTCAGAAACAACCACAGACACGATTTCTACAACTACACCACATGAAACTACACCAAGTGAGTCTGCCACAACAGATGTGATTTCAGAAACAACCAAAGAGCCCCTTTCTACAACTCCACTATATGAAACTACACCAAGTGAGTCTGCCACAACAGGTGGGATTTCAGAAACAACCACAGACACCATCTCTACAACTAAACAATATGAAACTACACCAAGTGAGTCTGCCACAACAGATGGGACTTCAGAAACAACTACACCAAGTGAGTCTGCCATAACAGATGGGACTTCAGAAACAACCACAGACACGATTTCTATAACTACACCATATGAAACTACACCAAGTGAGTCTACCAGAGCAGATGGGACTTCAGAAACAACCACAGACACCATTTCTACAACTCCACTATATGAAACTACACCAAGTGAGTCTGCCACAACAGTTGTGACTTCAGACACAACCACAGACCCCCTTTCTACAACTCCACCATATGGAACTACACCAAGTAAGTCTGCCACAACAGGTTGGACTTCAGAAACAACCACAGACACCATCTCTACAACTAAACAATATGAAACTACACCAAGTGAGTCTGCCACAACAGATGGGAGTTCAGAAAGAACTACATCAAGTGAGTCTGCCATAACAGATGGGACTTCAGAAACAACCACAGACACGATTTCTATAACTACACCATATGAAACAACACCAAGTGAGTCTACCACAGCAGATGGGACTTCAGAAACAACCACAGACACAATTTCTACAACTTCACCATATGAAACTACACCAAATGAGTCTGCCACAACAGATGGGACTTCAGAAACAACCACAGAGACCTTTTCTACAACTACACCACATGAAACTACACCAAGTGAGTTTGCCACAACAGATGTGATTTCAGAAACAACCACAGAGCCCCTTTCTACAACTCCACTATATGAAACTACACCAAGTGAGTCTGCCACAACAGTTGTGACTCCAGACACAACCACAGACCCCCTTTCTACAACTCCACCATATGGAACTACACCAAGTGAGTCTGCCACAACAGATGGGACTTCAGAAACAACCACAGACACCATCTCTACAACTACACCATATGAAACTACACCAAGTGAGTCTGCCACAACAGATGGGACATCAGAAACAATCACAGACACCATCTCTACAACTACACTATATGAAACTACACCAAGTGAGTCTACCACAACAGATGGGACTTCAGAAACAACCACAGACACCATTTCTACAACTTCACCATATGAAACTACACCAAGTGAGTCTGCCACAACAGATGGGACTTCAGAAACAACCACAGACACTATTTCTACAACTACACCACATGAAACTACACCAAGTGAGTCTGCCACAACAGATGTGATTTCAGAAACAACCACAGAGCCCCTTTCTACAACTCCACTAGATGAAACTACACCAAGTGAGTCTGCCACAACAGTTGTGACTTCAGACACAACCACAGACCCCCTTTCTACAACTCCACCATATGGAACTACACCAAGTGAGTCAGCCACAACAGATGAGACTTCAAAAACAACCACAGAGCCCCTTTCTACAATTCCACCACATGAAACTACACCAATTAAGTCTGCCACAACAGATGTGATTTCAGAAACAACCACAGAGCCCCATTCTACAACTCCACTAGATGAAACTACACCAAGTGAGTCTGCCACAACAGTTGTGACTTCAGACACAACCACAGACCCCCTTTCTACAACTCCACCATATGGAACTACACCAAGTGAGTCAGCCACAACAGATGAGACTTCAGAAACAACCACAGACCCCTTTTCTACAATTACACCATATGAAACTACACGAAGTGAGTCTGCCACAACAGATGAGACTTCAGAAACAACCACAGACCCCCTTTCTACAACTACGACATATGAAACTACACCAAGTGAGTCAGCCACAACAGATGGGACTTTAGAAACAACCACAGACCCCTTTTCTACAACTCCACCATATGGAACTACACCAAGTGAGTCTGCCACAACAGATGGGACTTCAGAAACAACCACAGGCCCCTTTTCTACAACTACACCATATGAAACAACACCAAGTGAGTCTGCCAGAACCGATGGGTCTTTAGAAACAACCATAGACCCCTTTTCTAGAACTACACCATATGTAACTACACCAAGTGAATCTGCCACAACAGATGGGTCTTCAGAAACAACCACAGACCCCTTTTCTACAACTACACCATATGAAACTACACCAAGTGAGTCTGCCACAACAGATGGGACTTCAGAAACAACCACAGACATCATTTCTCCAACTACACCATATGAAACTACACCAAGCGAGTCTGCCACAACAGATGGGACTTCAGAAACAACCACAGACCCCTTTTCTACAACTACACCATATGAAACTACACCAAGTGAGTCTGCCACAACAGATGGGTCTTCAGAAACAACCACAGACCCCGTTTTTAAACCTACACCATATGAAACTACACAAAGTGAGTCTGCCAGAACAGATGGAACTTTAGAAACAACCAAAGACCCCTTTTCTACAATTAAAGCATATGAAACTACACCAAGTGAGTCTGCCACAACAGATAAGACTTCAGAAACAACCACAGACCCCCTTTCTACAACTACTACATATGAGACTACACCAAGTGAGTCTGCCACAACAGATGGGACTTTAGAAACAACCACAGACCCCTTTTCTACAACTACACTATATGAAACTACACCAAGTGAGTCAGCCACGACAGATTGGACTTCAGAAACAACCACATACACGATTTCTACAAATACACCATATGAAACTACACCAAGTGAGTCTGCCACAACAGATGAGACTTCAGAAACAACCACAGACCCCTTTTCTACAACTACTACATATGAGACTATAACAAGTGAGTCTGCCACAACAGATGGGACTTTAGAAACAACCACAGACCCCTTTTATACAACTACACCATATGAAACTACACCAAGTGAGTCTGCCACAACAGATGTGACTTCAGAAACAACCACAGACACCATTTCTACAACTACACCATATGAAACTACACCAAGTGAGTCTGCCACAACAGATGGGACTTCAGAAACAACCACAGACATCATTTCTACAACTACACCATATGAAACTACACCAAGTGAGTCTGCCACAACAGATGTGACTTCCGAAAAAAACACAGACACCATTTCTACAACTACACCATATGAAACTACACCAAGTGAGTCTGCCACAACAGATGGGTCTTCAGAAACAACTACAAAAACCTTTTCTACAACTACACCATATGAAACTACACAAAGTGAGTCTGCCACAACAGATGGAACTTTAGAAACAACCAAAGACCCCTTTTCTACAATTACACAATATGAAACTACACCAATTGAGTCTGCCACAACAGATGGGACATTAGAAACAACCACAGACCCCTTTTCTACAACTACACCATATGAAACTACACCAAGTGAGTCAGCCACAACAGATGGGACTTTAGAAACAACCACAGACCCCTTTTCTACAACTCCACCATATGGAACTACACCAAGTGAGTCTGCCACAACAGATGGGACTTCAGAAACAACCACAGGCCCCTTTTCTGCAACTACACCATATGAAACAACACCAAGTGAGTCTGCAACAACAGATGGAACTTTAGAAACAACCAAACACCCCTTTTCTACAATTACACCATATGAACCTTCACCAAGTGAGTCTGCCAGAACCGATGGGTCTTTAGAAACAACCACAGACCCCTTTTCTAGAACTACACCATGTGCAACTACACCAAGTGAATCTGCCACAACAGATGGGTCTTCAGAAACAACCACAGACATCATTTCTCCAACTACACCATATGAAACTACACCAAGCGAGTCTGCCACAACAGATGGGACTTCAGAAACAACCACAGACCCCTTTTCTACAACTACACCACATGAAACTACACCAAGTGAGTCAGCCACGACAGATTGGACTTCAGAAACAACCACATACACGATTTCTACAAATACACCATATGAAACTACACCAAGTGAGTCTGCCACAATAGATGGGACTTCAGAAACAACCACAGACATCATTTCTACAACTACACCATATGAAACCACACCAAGTGAGTCTGCCACAACAGATGAGACTTCAGAAACAACCACAGACCCCCTTTCTACAACTACTACATATGAGACTACACCAAGTGAGTCTGCCACAACAGATGGGACTTTAGAAACAACCACAGACCCCTTTTATAAAACTACACCATATGAAACTACACCAAGTGAGTCTGCCACAACAGATGTGACTTCAGAAACAACCACAGACACGATTTCTACAACTACACCATATGAAACTACACCAAGTGAGTCTGCCACAACAGATGGGACTTCAGAAACAACCACAGACACCTTTTCTACAACTACACCACATGAAACTACACCAAGTGAGTCTGCCACAACAGATGTGATTTCAGAAACAACCACAGAGCCCCTTTCTACAACTCCACTATATGAAACTACACCAAGTGAGTCTGCCACAACAGGTGGGACTTTAGAAACAACCAAAGACCCCTTTTCTACAATTACACAATATGAAACTACACCAATTGAGTCTGCCACAACAGATGGGACATTAGAAACAACCACAGACCCCTTTTCTACAACTACACCATATGAAACTACACCAAGTGAGTCTGCCACAACAGATGGGACTTCAGAAACAACCACAGACCACCTTTCTACAACTACACCATATGAAACTATACCAAGTGAGTCTGCCACAACAGATGGGACTTCAGAAACAACCATAGACACCATTTCTACAACTACACCATATAAAACTACACCAAGTGATTCAGCCACAACAGATGGGACTTCAGAAACAACCACAGGCCCCTTTTCTACAACTACACCATATGAAACAACACCAAGTGAGTCTGCCAC
Organism: Silurus lanzhouensis; assembly: GCA_039877035.1. Taxonomy (NCBI): domain Eukaryota; kingdom Metazoa; phylum Chordata; class Actinopteri; order Siluriformes; family Siluridae; genus Silurus; species Silurus lanzhouensis. The sequence continues at coordinate 3,881,444 of JBCEWE010000375.1, forward strand.
AACAGATGGAACTTTAGAAACAACCAAACACCCCTTTTCTACAATTACACCATATGAAACTTCACCAAGTGAGTCTGCCAGAACCGATGGGTCTTTAGAAACAACCACAGACCCCTTTTCTAGAACTACACTATATGCAACTACACCAAGTGAATCTGCCACAACAGATGGGTCTTCAGAAACAACCATAGACCCCTTTTCTACAACTACACCATATGAAACTACACCAAGCGAGTCTGCCACAACAGATGGGACTTCAAAAACAACCACAGACACCATTTCTACAACTACACCATATGAAACTACACCAAGTGAGTCTGCCACAACAGATGGGACTTCAGAAACAACCACAGACCCCTTTTCTACAACTACACTATATGAAACTACACCAAGTGAGTCTGCCACAACAGATGGGACTTCAGAAACAACCACAGACCACCTTTCTACAACAACACCATATGAAACTATACCAAGTGAGTCTGCCACAACAGATGGGACTTCAGAAACAACCATAGACACCATTTCTACAACTACACCATATAAAACTACACCAAGTGATTCAGCCACAACAGATGGGACTTCAGAAACAACCACAGGCCCCTTTTCTACAACTACACCATATGAAACAACACCAAGTGAGTCTGCCACAACAGATGGAACTTTAGAAACAACCAAACACCCCTTTTCTACAATTACACCATATGAAACTTCACCAAGTGAGTCTGCCAGAACCGATGGGTCTTTAGAAACAACCACAGACCCCTTTTCTAGAACTACACTATATGCAACTACACCAAGTGAATCTGCCACAACAGATGGGTCTTCAGAAACAACCATAGACCCCTTTTCTACAACTACACCATATGAAACTACACCAAGCGAGTCTGCCACAACAGATGGGACTTCAAAAACAACCACAGACACCATTTCTACAACTACACCATATGAAACTACACCAAGTGAGTCTGCCACAACAGATGGGACTTCAGAAACAACCACAGACCCCTTTTCTACAACTACACTATATGAAACTACACCAAGTGAGTCTGCCACAACAGATGGGTCTTCAGAAACAACCACAGACCTTATTTTTACAACTACACCATATGAAACTACACAAAGTGAGTCTGCCACAACAGATGGAACTTTAGAAACAACCAAAGACCCCTTTTCTACAATTACACCATATGAAACTACACCAAGTGAGTCAGCCACAACAGATGAGACTTCAGAAACAACCACAGACCCCCTTTCTACAACTACTACATATGAGACTACACCAAGTGAGTCTGCCACAACAGATGGGACTTCAGAAACAACCACAGACCCCTTTTCTACAACTACACTATATGAAACTACACCAAGTGAGTCTGCCACAACAGATGGGTCTTCAGAAACAACCACAGACCTTATTTTTACAACTACACCATATGAAACTACACAAAGTGAGTCTGCCACAACAGATGGAACTTTAGAAACAACCAAAGACCCCTTTTCTACAATTACACCATATGAAACTACACCAAGTGAGTCAGCCACAACAGATGAGACTTCAGAAACAACCACAGACCCCCTTTCTACAACTACTACATATGAGACTACACCAAGTGAGTCTGCCACAACAGATGGGACTTTAGAAACAACCACAGACCCCTTTTCTACAACTACACCATATGAAACTACACCAAGTGAGTCAGACACAACAGATTGGACTTCAGAAACAACCACATACACGATTTCTACAAATACACCATATGAAACTACACCAAGTGAGTCTGCCACAACAGATGTGACTTCAGAAACAACCACAGACACGATTTCTACAACTACACCATATGAAACTACACCAAGTGAGTCTGCCACAACAGATGGGACTTCAGAAACAACCATAGACACCATTTCTACATCTACACAACATGAAACTACACCAAGTGAGTCAGCCACAACAGATGGGATTTCAGAAACAACCACAGACCCCCTTTCTACAACTACACCACATGAAACTACACCAAGTGAGTCTGCCACAACAGATGGGACTTCAGAAACAACCACAGACCCCTTTTCTCCAACTACACCATATGAAACTACACCAAGTGAGTCTGCCACAACAGATAGGACTTCAGAAACAACCACAGACCCCTTTTCTCCAACTACACCATATGAAACTACACCAAGTGAGTCTGCCACAACAGATGGGACTTCAGAAACAACCACAGACCCCCTTTCTACAACTACTACATATGAGACTACACCAAGTGAGTCTGCCACAACAGATGGGACTTTAGAAACAACCACAGACCCCTTTTATACAACTACTCCATATGAAACTACAACAAGTGAGTCTGCGACAACAGTTATGATTTCAGAAACAACCATAGACACCATTTCTACAACTACACCATATGAAACTACACCAAGTGAGTCTGCCACAACAGATGGGACTTCAGAAACAACCACCTACACGATTTCTACAACTACGCCCTATGAAACTACACCAAGTGAGTCTTCCACAACAGTTGTGACTTCAGACACAACCACAGACCCCTTTTCTACAACTACACCACATGAAACTACACCAAGTGAGTCTTCCACAACAGTTGTGACTTCAGACACAACCACAGACCCCTTTTCTACAACTACACCATATGGAACTACACCAAGTGAGTCTGCCACAACAGATGTGACTTCAGAAACAACCACACACACCTTTCCTACATCTACACTATATGAAACAACAGCAACAAGTGAGTCTTCCACAACGCTTGTGACTTCAGCAATAACCACAGACATTTCTCCTTCAACTACACCATTTGGATCTACAGTAACAAGTGAGTCGGCTACAACAGTTGAGACTTTAGCAACAACCACAGCAATCTCATCTACAAGTACACAATATGAAACTACATCAACAAGTGGAATTACCACAACAGTCAAGACCGCTGAAACAACTACAGTTAACGCTATGACATCCACATCAATAGCCACAACTAGTGCCACAGAAACCAGCACTACAACTATAAAACCACTTATCAATTGTCAAAATGGCGGAACTCCAACAGAAAATGGCTGCTACTGCCCACCTGTTTTTACAGGAAATGAGTGCCAACATATTCAAGTTGAAATATCAGGTATTTTAAATTTTTTTCTTTAAAGTAAAAAACAAAACCCCATAAAGGTATGGTCTATTGAAATAAATCGTTGTTTTTAATTTAGTAAATTCCTTATCTTATGTTGAAATTATTGTTGAAATGTTTTTTCCCTGTTTGTTTTTGTTGTTGTTGTTGTTTCAGGTGAAATTGAAAGGACAGCCATTGCTGAAATAGAAATAAATAGAGAATATAACCCTAAATACAATGATTCATCCTCAGAAGAATATAAAAGCTTTGTACTATACTTCAAAAGTCAGGTGAATTATGAAGACTATATCCACCATTACATTATGTTTCAAAGAAGTTTTTGAAACACATATTTTAAGATTGTGAAAGATTTTTAAGATTGAACAACTGTAACAGTCGTCACCTCGTCTTTTGATGCAGCTGAATTGAATTTCATATCATTGTTTTCTTACAGATGGAGCCATACTACCGTGTCAAAATTACAAACTTCAGGAATATAACAAATGTAGAACTCAGGTATTTCTACTTATTTGTTACAAGATTGGTTAATCAACTGTTAAATGATCAGTTAAAAATATAATATTTTGCAAACAAATATTTTAGACACAACAAATCTCACTGTCTCTTTACACCACAGTGAAGGGACAACTATCACAGCCCGAAAGCAGAGAATGAGGAGAGAAATAGAAAAAAATAATTTTAAAAGGTAAGCATATTTATGTTCAGTGTTTGGGAAAAAAATATATTTTCTGAGGTAATCTACTAATTCTTATCCAATTTTATCCCCAGTGTGAGTGCTAAGCATGACATTGTTGTACAAATTGATACCAATGATCCGAATGAGGACTATAATAAGGTCTTTCAGTCCATCAAAGAATCTGTTGAATTGATAAAGGACTGTACTCCAACAATATCTAGTATGTATTCTTTATTGTGCTATCTATATCTCAGATGTTTATTACAGATGTTTTTACATAAAAAACAGCATACTTTAAAAAAAACTCAGCCATTTTAAACACATATTAAACTCCGACAACAGGCTGCCCAAATTTTACTGTTATTGATGTCCAGGTCAACAAAACTGAACTGAGTGAAACAGGTAATACATTTATACAGAGAATCATATACACATATATTATCAGAATGCATTTGAATCTTTCACCAGCTTTACACTTTTTTCCTTTTTAGAGTACTGTCTGCTAGTTACTGAATTGCTTCCTGAGGAGTATCGCCAATATTTCGCTCCTGCTACTGTGCAGGGCAAACTTAAATGTGTCACTCAATGTCATCCTAATCATCCTAATCCAAGGATCTGCAAAAACAAGGGTACCTGTGAGGTTTCCAAGGAAGGACCAGCCTGTTAGTGAGTACTTTTTCAATTTTAACAGAATGATCTTATTGACATAAAATCCAGTGCTAATGTTTGAATTAATGGTATAGCATGTTTTTATGTTTTATTTGATTGTAAATATGCTAATGTGAATAAGGATTTAAATGGTAAAATAGTTAGTAATAGAAATTCTCCTTTGCAAATTGATAAATCCTGTGTCATTTTGTGCACTCTAGCTGTACACAGTCAGATGCAAATTGGTATCTTGGAGAAGACTGCGAATACCAAATTCACAAAGTGGGCTTCTATGCTGGAATGGCAGTTGTTGCTGTGGTTTTAGTATTAACTGTAGCAGTGCTTTCAGCAAATATCTTGCTTAATAAAAGAAAACAGAAGAGGTACGAAGTTTATGTGCATAAAATTGTCAATATTGTTGTACAAAGAGTACTTTTTTGCATATCCATGTGTAATACTGACCACCCTATTCCACTTGTTAAACTCTGTTGCACAGGAATAAGGACAATAAGGAAGCACTTGTGAATCAGTGGATAGACGAAGACGTTGAGTGGCCTTCGCAAAACAGATCAAACACAACACATTTAGGTATCAGTATGCAAGTGCATTATCAAATTATTACATTTTTCTGCCATGGCACAGCTAGAAATTTTTAAATATTATAATCTATACACACAATACATTTTTATTTAATTTGATAAATATAGTCATACAGACTAAATCTTTCCTTAATAAATATGCTATTTTGACCACTACTGGTAAAGTGAATGGCAATCTAATTGTATTGCAGTTGAGGCATATGATAATCCTGCACAATCAAATGAGAACGTCTTCAGCAAGACTACCACACCTACCAGAACAGCTTCTTCCACACATCCTTCTTCTCCCCATTTTGATTTCCCCCAAAATGGAATTTCACTTCAGTATCTGCGAAATAATCACCCCGTAAGTACAAATAATCAAGTCTATCTATCTATCTATCTATCTATCTATCTATCTATCTATCTATCTATCTATCTATCTATCTATCTATCTATCTATCTATCTATCTATCAGGGCTGCATATATTTATTTAAAAATAGTCAAACAGAAATGCGAGTGTTAAACGCATGCTAATTAAAGTAGTTCCATTAAAAAGAATTTGCATTAAAGTTATTAACGTGTAAACTTTTACAGCCCTAATATACTACTTGCCATATATATATATATATACACAGAGAGGAAAATAAGTATTTGAACATCCTGCTATTTTGCAAGTTCTCCTTTGGCCCACTCCCCCACACAGATCTTCTCTAGATCAGTCAGGTTTCTGGCCTGTCGCTGAGAAACACGGAGTTTGAGCTCCCTCCAAAGATTATCTATTGGGTTTAGGTCTGGAGACTGGCTAGGCCACTCCTTGGTTATCCTGGCTGTGTGCTTTGGGTCATTGTCATGTTGGAAGACCCAGCCTCGACCCATCTTAAATGCTCTAAATGAGGGAAGGAGGTTGTTTCCCAAAATACATGGCCACGGTCATCCTCTCCTTAATACAGTGCAGTCGCCCTGTCCTTTGTGCAGAAAAACACCCCCAAAGCATGATGCTACCACCCCCATGCTTCACAGTAGGGATGGTGTTCTTGGGATGGTTTCATGGGATGGTTTTGGACTCATCATTCTTCTTCCTCCAAACACGTTTAGTGGAATTATGACCCAAAAGTTCTATTTTGGTCTCATCTGACCACATGACTTTCTCCCATTATTCCTCTGGATCATCCAAATGGTCACTGGCAAACTTAAGACGTGCCTGGACATGTGCTGGTTTAAGCAGGGGAACCTTCCATGCCATGCATGATTTCAAACCATGAAGTCTTAGTGTATTACCAACAGTAACCTTGGAAACGGTGGTCCCAGCTCTTTTCAGGTCATTGACCAGCTCCTTCTGTGCAGTTCTGGGCTGATTTCTCACCTTTCTTAGGATCATTGAGACCTCACGGGGTGAGATCTTGCACGGAGCCTCAGTCCGAGGGAGATTGACAGTCATGTTTAGCTTCTTCCATTTTCTAATGATTGCTCCAACAGTGGACCTTTTTTCACCAAGCTGCTTGGCAATTTCCCCGTAGCCCTTTTCAGCCTTGTGGAGGTGTACAATTTTGTCTCTAGTGTCTTTGGACAGCTCTTTGGTCTTGGCCATGTTAGTAGTTGGATTCTTACTGATTGTATGGGGTGGACAGGTGTCTTTATGCACCTAACGACCTCAAACAGGTGCATCTAATTTAGGATAATAAATGTAGTGGAGGTGGACATTTTAAAGGCAGACTAACAGGTCTTTGAGGGTCAGAATTCTAGCTGATAGACAGGTGTTCAAATACTTATTTGCAGCTGTATCATACAAATAAATAGTTCAAAAATTATATATTGTGATTTCTGGATTTTTTTTTTTTAGATTATGTCTCTCACAGTGGACATGCACCTACAATGACAATTTCAGACCCCTCCATGATTTCTAAGTGGGAGAACTTGCAAAATAGCAGGGTGTTCAAATACTTATTTTCCTTACTGTATATACACACACACACACACACACACACACCACACACACACACACACACACACACACACACACACACACACACACATTTTGAAAGCTTCAAGCCGGAAAAAAACAAAAAAAAACCCATTATGATTAAAACATACAACTTCAATGTAATCATGGAAAACCTTTACAGAAAATGTACTCACTTTCTCAAGGGTCTACAAATATATTATAAAGCTGAAGAAAAATATTCAATCTCACTATTTTTAATACATTTTAAAGAAAACCTGAAAACATACTAAATGGGGATGAATCTGTTTATATAATTTGAATGGTTGTTGAAATGAACATGTAAGTGAGTTGTTATATGTTCAACTGTGCATTCGATAAATATTGTAATGTAAATGTGTGTTTGTGTTCAACAGATGGAAATAAACCCACCTCAGATGTACACTTCAAGGCCACAAACATACAACTCCAATGTATGATGTTTAGCATCATTACACATTCCCAAAATTAAAAACTTTGTTGAAAAAGGGTTTGTATCCATGGAGAACAGCATTTAGATTAGACTTGATTAAAGAAGCCTTTTCTACAATTTCCACAAATCATTCTAGACACTCTTAAATTACTTTACATTTACTGCATTTATTTTTTTTAAATATCTTACCATATTTATTTAGATCCTATACTGTACATTGTATATTTTTTTTATGTCTTTATTAATGATTTATAACAGATTTTATATCTGTTGTACAGTAACTGTTTGAGTCAGTATTATTGCTAATAAATGCACAATTCATTAAATATATATATATATATATATATATATATATATATATATATATATATATATATATATATATATATATACATATATAGTGTATACATATTATTAATATTATTGATATTATTATAATTTGTTCTGGAAAAGGAGAAGGGCTTGTTCTTGACCATACCTGATGCCCAGTAAGTTATATAAAGCATGTGTAACTTTAATACTTTCTTACAGTGTCTCTTAATATGCTACTCTGAGTAAGATAAGATTAAGAGCAATAAACATCTCCATTGTCACACCTTAAGAAAATGGCTGTCTCCATGGAGAACAGCATTAAACTTGATCTTTAAAGAAGCCTTTTTTTATTTTATTATTTTTTTTAATTTCCACAGATCATTCTAGATACTTTTAAATTGTTTTACATTCAGCATTTTTTTTTAATATCTGACCATATTTATTTAGATCATATACTGTACAATTGCACTATTACACTGTATATTTTGTCAATGAATGATGAACAGATTTTATATCTGTTACACAGTAACTGTGTTTGAGTTATTTATTGCTAATAAACGCAAATTTAAATATATTTGAAATACAATTAAAAAAAAAAAAAAAAAAAAAAAAAAAATAAAAAAAAAAAAAAAAAAAAAAAAAAATATATATATATATATATATATATATATATATATATATATATATATATATATATATATATATATACACACACACTGTATATACCTGATATATATACACTGTATATACCTGATGCCCAGTAAGTTATATAAAGCATGTGTAACTATAATACTTTCTTACAGTATCTCTTAATACACTACTCTGAGTAAGATAAGATTAAGAGCAGTTTTGCTAAGAGCAATAAATGTCTTCATTGTTACACCTTAAAGATAAAATTAACTAAGCTTCACCTTCGTGTGTGTTAAATATAGAACCATACATTTTTGTATTCAAGTATGTTATTTTGTATTATGTGTTTTCATGCCACACACACCCATCATTGTACACACAAATTGTTTGCACAACCAAATATAACTACCTGGAAATCGGAAGTAGTTTTAAAATAAAAATCTAAAGCTCATAAATCCAGTGTAACAAGTGTCAGTAATGGTGTTCCATAGAGTTAGTATAGTTATTCAAAGTAATTCTTAAGACATGCCTATTCTGCATTCTTATACAGTGAAAAAAACACTGACTAATTAGGAGATGCCTTATGTTTCTCTGAATTCACAGCAGTCAGGTAAGATGATCATCTTTTCCACTCCTGGACAGTGAATACTTCCTTATAAACTACAATAATCAATTGCTTCCCATTTTTGAATGCAGGAATCAAGAGCGAGGAAAATGTAAATCATTTATGCCCCATTAAAGGTGGAAAATCACAACCACTTAAACATTGCCAGCTGTGCTTCAGAAAACAGCCTAATGTTAGACCTGCATGGAGGAAAAGAAAGCTAGACAAAAACGACATGCATCAACACCTGTCATTCAAAGCCACACAATGGCTGTATATGATACTTTATAAATAGAAGGGGCTTCTATGAATTTGACAGGTTCCACTTGGAATTCTGTGGCACCGACCAGAAGGCAACAGTTAGAAGAGAGACAGGGTGTGATAACCTTGCAAAATCTAGCAGCAATTATGTGATGAGTTGGCAGGAGAGTTTCTTCGAAAAGGCGGTGTACAGTAAAATCACACCTTATAAAAACATGAGTACAGCTCCATGGACTGTAACCTCTCAGAAGCACATAGCAGTAAAGCATAATGATAGATTGGTTGTGTAATTTACACCCCATATAACCTTTGGGCTGATACTCTGTGCAAATTCCATTCAGAAAATGCATGGGGGGAAAAACTACTGTTAAATATATAGTTCACATTCCAACAAAGACAATTTGCTTACCTCATTCTTATTTCTCTTTTAGCTGAGATTTAGCATAAGAGTCAAAAGCAGATCATTTACACTGTTTTATGGCCAAAATATCAGATATACCTGAGGCTAAGCAAAATATTTGAACACCTGTCTTACGTGATTGTCTCATAGTAAACCAGTCACATTTCCTGTAAACAGCACCATTTTTGAATGGCAAATGCCACTGAAATGATTAACTAAAATATATATTTTTTATTATTAAATAAACACAGCCATGTGTACAAACATTATTTTATAACTAAAAATAGAAAAATAATTCAAATAGTACATTTATCCCACATGAAATGATTTTTTTTTTCTTTTCACAGCATTAGCATATTAACATATAAACAAATGTTTTCAGTGTAATGTAAACTAAAAATGAATTTATACTAACAAGCTTAATAAAATTATTTCAATAATTTATATTCATATTCAATGGACATAACATAACGTATTTTTATTTCCTAGATCAAACATAATTACTTTAAAACATCAACATCATCATCAAAGTGCTTGAAATAAGCCAGAGTTGCTTTTGCACTTTCTTTGGGTTACTGTCGCTTCAGAAGGGCTAGTGGCAACATGAATGGATTTAGTGGACACAGACCAGCAGTGGCCCAATCACCTTTATCTGCTAACTTTATTGCTGGTGATTGGCCTTCAAAATCTCCAGAAGTTATTGGTAATTCTGTTGCCTTCACTGCTCCCTCCTGAACACACTCTACCCCTGTAGACTGTACACTCCGTGTTTGTAAAAATTCATTTGGTCCTTTTGCATTCTGATCAGATAGGGATGTTTGCTGTTCTGCTCCTCTAGTTGATGTGGAATTAGCAAATGAAGGCCCCTGATCTGTGCTGAGCCTCGCTGTAGGTGTGCTCAGACGGGGGTAAACTTGTAGTAGATGATGCTGCAGTTCCTTACAGTTCAGCAAGGGAAGCTCTTCAGGTAACGACATCAACAGGTCCAGAAGCACTGCACTTTCTTCGGTTAAAGATTACACAAATTACAAATTACAAATAAATTACAAATTTATACAAATTTATTAATTTATAGAACACAACACACAAATCAGCCATCTGGTTACAATAGAACCTGTCAAAGTCTGGTATATATAAGGCAGCTTGTGAACAGTCCGTTCTTGAGGCTGATGTGTGCAGGAAAAATGGGCAAGCTCAAGGATGAATTGACTTCGACAGGGGCCAAACTGTGACAGCTAAACTACTAGGTCATAGCACCTCCAGAAAAGCACATCTAGTTAATCAATCAATAATTTTAAATATGGAAAAACATTCAGTGAATGATATTTCTAAGGATAGAAATGCTTTGGTGACAAGAGAGAGAAACAGAAAATGGCCAGATTGTTTGGAGTTGGCAGAACTGAAACTGGACATTTAGAGTTCTTGGCTGCAGGTTAGGAACTTGATGGACTCTGGCTGTTGTAGTCCAATCGGCTCAGGGTTTATTCTGCTAAGCATTGTTATAAAGAGTGATTTTTTGTTGTTGTTGTGAGGTGTACCAAAAATGTCTATACGTAAAGAACATTAAATATGGTAATTAACAATGTAGACTAGGGGTGTAACAGTACACAAAATTCACGGTTCAGGATGTATCTTGGTTTTTAAGTCATGGTTTGGTTCATTTTCCATAAGATTAGAGGGAAGAAATGCAGAACAATGTTTGTCAATTTTTCTATTAATGCAGTTTATTATTATTATTATTATTATTATTATTATTATTATGTGATCAACAACATTTGAACAGTTTACATTTTTCAAACAATTTGAATATAACACCTGCTTGGTTATGAAATATAAAATGATAGTTTATAATATTTTATAAAAAATAATGTTGAATAAATCTAATTAATGCAATACACTATAATAATGATTGAATACAGTAACCAATTAAATTGGAATATATTTAAATGATTAGAATTAAATTAATGGAAAAGTTTACATTTGTTAAAACCCATTTGGGTAATACAGGTGTATAAGTAAGTGTGTGCAGGTTTTACATTTAATATTTAATTTTCTAAAGACATGTTTTACTTTCATTGGGGGGAAAATGATTTAACCCCCTACGTTTTTTTGTGAGATTACCTCCTTACAAAGAAATTAACAGTCGGGAATGTTTAAATTTAGTTTTCTTTTTAAACAGAGAAAGACAAAATATTAGAAAAATCCATTTAAAAAAAGAAGAAAGGAAGGTCTCCCACACACCCAAATTAGTCCAGTCCATTTACGAAAGAACTCTTAATTTCAACTCATTAAGTGTATAAAAGACACAAGTCACAGAATCAACCTCTTCAATTTAAACCTCTCCAGCAACATGGGCAAGAACAAAGAGCTGTGAAAGGACATCAGGGACAAAACTGTAGACCTGCACAAGGCTGGAATACAAGACCAATAGCAAGAAGCTCATTGAGAGACCACTGTTGGTGCAATAATTAGAAAATAGAAGAAATACAAAATAAGTCAATCACCCTTACTCTGGAGATCCATGCAAAATTTTACCTCATTAGGGTAATGATGATTCTGAGAAAGGTGAGGGATCAGCCCAGAATTACACAGGAGGAACGTGTTAATGATCTCAAGGGAGCTGGGACACACCTTAGTAACACACCAAGGTCTCTCTGCTCCGGAATGCACATGAAGTTTGCCAATAAACACCTGAATGATTCAGAGAAGGCTTGGGAGAATGTGATATGGTCAGATGAGACCAAAATTGAGCTCTTTGGCATCAACTCGACTTGCTGTGTTTGGAGGCAGATAAACGCTGAATATGACCCAAAGAACACCATCCCTACTGTCAAAACATGGACGAGGAATCATACTGCTTTGGGGCTGTTTCTCTGCTAAGGGTACAAGAAGACTTCACCACATGAACGGGGCCATGCACTGTAGAATCTTGTATGAGAATCTTCTGGTCTCAGCCAGAACGCTTTAAGATGGGTCATGGCTAAGTCTTTGAACATGGCAATGACCCACAACATATGGCCAAGGGAAAATTCTGATGGTCTAGTAGCCCATTCCAGCCTTGTGCAGGTCTACAAACCTGACATCTTTTGACAGCTCTTTGTTCTTCATTTACTCCCTTGATATGTTGAATTGTCCTTTTTAAGAGAAATTCTTGAAGCTGTTGATAAAACCAGTACCGAGTGAGAAGCCACAGTGATACTGTGTTAATTATTTTTCCTTTCTATACCCCTGGTATTGTAGTGTAAGTTTTCAAGTTTAATAATAATAATAATAATAATATTTGAATTCAGTACAAGTGTGCACCAAACTGAAAGCCCTGCACCAAAAAGATTTGGTAGGAATATGTGTACCCTGTTACACCCCTAATGTAGACATAAATCATTTAGATAGTATACTCACCCATAGCAGTAAGAGGTTGAGTGTTCTTTTGGAGAATGATGTTGCACAAAAATTGGTATATCTTTTCAAAATCAACTACACTATTTGCCCCCATTGGTCTATATTGCCAGAGTTGCTCTGCACATCCAGGCTGCTTATCTTGGTGATCAGCGTTGGATGGCACTGCACTTGAAGCAGACACTGGTGGTGTTGGTTTTGAGACCTGTTGTTTTAAGAGTGCTTTACGGGTGGCCGATGTGGATGGCGTGGCAGGGAGTTCGGTTGGCTCTGTTTCTTGCTGCAACTCACTATGCTCTGCTTCAGTATTGGTAAAGGAAGATGTGACTGTGGTGGTTTGAGTAGACTGGCTGGGTACTGCATCCTTCTTGTGTGATTGAAGGGTTTTATTGACTTGTCCAGGCAAAATCATCACTGAAAGAGGTGAGCTAGCGTGGGATTTAGGCATTGACCTCAGAGGTACAGTACGCAAGCCACTTGATAGAGGGCCCTGAGAGTCAGTATTGCGTGGGGGATCCGAGTGGCTGAGGCTGCACGGCTCTGTGGAAGCAATTACCAGCATCTGTAGGTAAAAAAACATTATGTTACATTATTGATAACAACTTGATGTTTCACACAACTTTTAAAAGTGAAACTGTAGTTGCTGAAATTATTTAAAATTTGAATTTTTTTTTGGCTTTAATTACTGTGCACTCAAGCAAGCAAATGTATTTCCAAATTGAAGTTAAAAGATTCAGACATGTACTCAGATTGTAAAAAAAAAAAAATACACGCATACATGTGAACACAAATTTTAATTGCGGCTACCACTAACAATCAAAAAATCTGAAATCTTTTCCCATATGGTCACATGCACATTTCCATGATAACATACTTGAGAGAAGGCAGAAGAAATTGTTTCCTCATGGACACCAGCCATTTTCTGTGCTAGTTCTCCCCATAGTTCTGTTGGCACTTTATTTTTTTGTTTCTCACGTCTCTGTTTATGGACCTGCATATATACTCGTTGCAGTACACCCTTCCTCAAAAACTTGATCATGTTCTGGATCTGAAAGCAAACAACACTGGCATTACAGAGGAACAGGAATTCTGCAATATTTTACAGTACCAGACCAAGGTCCGTTATGAACATGCATACCTGAAGCAGAGACCATTTTGGAACTTTCTTACGAAGTGCCAAAAAATCCAGTTCTGAATTTAACCTATTTTGTTGTTTCAGGGCAAGTAGAAGACTCCGCAGTTCCTGACGATCACACTCAGGACGAAGCCTTTTTATTGATTCTGTGTTTCTTGAGTCTGAAAAACGAGATGGTGTAATCCGGCGGCGGGATGGAGGCTTCATAATGACTAAAACAAAAGCACACATCATCATCATGTATATTTTATCATCATAGAATAATGAGCTTAATAGTATCTTTAAGGAAATTAATGTTTTGGGCAAGGAAGGGGCCTGAAAACTAGTCAATGATTTATTTTTACATGTACTGTATATCCTTTAAGATGCTACATCTCCAGCTTTAGTGTGCCCCCGGAAAAATTTACATTGTTTTTACCAGCACTTTTCCTGCATAGCATCATTACACAGCTCATCACTACTGTAATACATCAACTTAATAATCAGATATTTAACATTATTAACAGGTTAATATGTCCCAATAGGTGCACATACCAAAAAACAAAAAACCTGATATCTACTTTGTACATAAAAATGCATATTTAACGAAATGATTAAAGTTAGCCAGCTAATCATGCTATAGATCATTGACGAATTGTCTAAGCACACATATTACATATTACACATTACACCGCTATGTTAGTCTTCGGTTTTCTTACACCGAATCAACGCATGATTCACTTCAGGAAAATGTTTAACGTTAAATGTTAGCGCTCGTCTTTAATAAAAAACTTACCAAACTGGTGATGATTCGCATTGCAATTGTTGCCAGGTCAAAACAACCACTCTGCTATCAGCGTCATTTTGTAACGAGTCGCTGGAAAGGCCAAAAAGGATGGATTTTAAAACGCGGCTGTAATGTAGGCAACAGCGACATCTATGGAAACTTCTGCTGACAAACAAAAAGTGTCTGAGCTTATTGTAGATACTACTACTACTACTACTACTACTACTACTACTAATAATAATAATAATGATAATAATGATAATAATTAATATGCTTATTATCTATTAATTAGTATTAATATTATTATTAATCTATTCAGTGGTGGGCCATGGATTTGGTACCTGGGCCTTCAATGGGGGCTTTCCCGACTTAATCCACCTCTTAACACCACTATCATGTCACAATTATAGAAATGATCAATAATATACAAAAATACAATATAACAACGCGTAGCGTTAAAGAGAGAGAGAGGCATTTTGCATATGGAGGGTGAATAGTAGTGCTGAAGGCTGAGGGAGGAAGACTGTAGTGTGAGATTCAGGGAAAAGGTCAGACAGGGGCTCAATAGTGGTGAAGAGGTGCTGGATGATTGGGCAACTACTGCAGAAGTGATAAGGGAGACAGCTAGAAAGGTACTTGGTGTGGCATCTGGAAATAGAAAGGAAGACAAAGAGACTGGTGGTGGGATGGAGGAAGTGCAGGAGAGAATAAGGAAAAAGAGTGGCAAAACAGAATTGGGATCGACAGAGTGATAAGAAAAGTAGGCAAGAGAACAAGGAGATGTGGCAGCAGGTAAAGAGGGATGTGGCAAAAGCCAAGGAAAAGGCATATGTGGAGCTGTATGTGAAGTTGGAAACCAAGGAAGGAGAAAAGGATTTATACCGATTGGCCAGGAAGAGGGACCGAGCTGGGAAGGATGTGCTGCAAGTTAAAGCAATAAAGGATGGAGATGGAAATGTGTTGACTAGTGAAGAGAGTGTGTTTAGTCCTAAGCTCTATTTTCTGTTATTTAGGTTTATGCTGTTTAATGTAGCACCAGGGTTCTGGAGGAACGTTGTTTCATTTCACTGTGTACTGCGTCAGCTATACATGGTTGAAATGACAATAAAAGCTTCTTGACTGATGAATGAGGAAAATGAGAGAGAGAGAAGGTTGGTGTGGAGATGGTGAAGCAGAAAGTGGGTAGGATTAGTAAAGAGGAAGTGAAAGCAGCGATTAAGAGGATGAAGAGTGTAAAGTCTGTTGGACCAGATGAGATATCGGTAGAAGCATGGAGATGTTTAGGGCAGATGGCAGTGGAGTTTTTCACCAGGTTGTTCAAGAAGATTCTGGAAGGTGCAGTAAGAACTGGTTCAAGGTGGAGGTTGGACTGCATCAAGGATCGGCTCTAAGCCCTTTAGACAGGTTGAAGGACGAGGTCAGACAGGAGTATTTGTGAAGGTTTGCGGATGATATTGTGATTTGTGGTGAGAGTAGGGAGCAGGTTGAGAAGAGCCTGGAGAGCTGGAGGTACGCGCTGGAAAGGGGAATGAAAGTCAGTAGGAGTAAAACAGAGTACATGTGTGTGAATAAGAGGAAGGGCAGTGGAGTGGTGCGGTTGCAGGAAAAAGAGGTGGAGAAGGTGGAGAAGTTCAGGTACCTGGGCTCAACAGTGCAAAGTAAAGGAGAGTGTGTTAGAGAAGTGAAGAAAAGAGTGCAGGCAGGGTGGAGTGGGTGGAGAAGAGTGGCTGGAGTGATTTGTGATAGAAGAGTATCTGCAAGAGTGAAAGGGAAAGTTTATAGGACTGTGGTGAGACCTGCGATGTTGTATGGTTCAGAGACAGTGTCATTGAGTAAAAGACAGAAGGTGGAGCTGGAGGTAGCAGAGTTGAAGATGTTGAGGTTTTCGTTGGGAGTGACGAGGATGGACATGATTAGAAATGAGGGACAGTGCATGTAGGACGTTTTGGAGACAAGGTGAGAGAGGCAAGATTGAGATAGTTTGGACATGTGCAGAGGAGGGACATGGGTTATATCAGTAGGAGAATGCTGAGGATGGATCTACCAGGAAGGAGGAAAAGAGGAAGGCCCAGGAGGAGGTGCATGGATGTGGTGAAGGAAGACAAGCAGGTAATTGGTGACAGAGGCAGATGTAGAGGACAGGGGGTGTGGAGACGGATGATCCGCTGTGGCGACCCCTAATTGGAGAAGCCGAAAGAAGAAGAAGAAGAAGGGTGAATAAAATTTTTACTAGACCAAGCTCCAAACCTCTACACTACAACCACAACTGTGCCACCTACATAATCTGGAGCAGTTCAGAATCAATATTTGACAAGACAAAAAATACAATTACAAAAACATAACAATTTCAATAAAACATAACCTATGCATACTCATAATTTGCACCTCTCCTCAGAGGCTGTAAGCCAGTGGTACCGCTCGTATTCACTGGTCTCGAAGTGGCGAACAAACCCTTTCCCAGACTGAGACAAGCTAGCTAGATTCAGGGTTGGCCGACCTCTCCTCATGATGTCTAGATTTTCTTGAAAATGAATTTTTAATAATGTCCGAGACCAAATCAATAAAACTTCCTCCTAACTCTGATGTATTAATGTGCAGACATGTTTTGTGAGTCGAAATTGGCTGTAACAGTTTCCCTCTGACAAAAACAATCAGAAGATGGAAAAACGCTGACACTATTCTGGGCCAGCTAGCTGGCTGGCCCTGTGAGGTGAGTTTGAAATCTTATTGGTTAAAGAAACAGATCCATTGATAATATAGTCCAGGGTAAAAAGGCCAGCAGTACAGACATTGAAGGCCCTGGGCAGATTAGATTGACATGGCAGCACATAGAGGCTAAAATCTAATTGGACAAAAAAATCTAACATCCACATACACGTACTGGAAGCAGAGCAGCCAAGAGAAATGCTATAAAATAAAGAGAATAGGCTGTTGGGAATAAATTAATACAATTTAATGGAACAAATATTAGAATTCAGGTTGTAAATGTAGGTCAGTGCTTCCGATAGAGTTTAGGCCAGCAGAGAAGACTGGCCCTGATGGCTCACCCTCTAACTCTAAAGGCTAATGCTTATTATTAGTCTTGTGATGTGAATTGTTAAACTTCCAATCTTAACCTTCTCAAATTTTTGTTAATCTCTTGTACTGGCACGGCAGCATTTATAAGAAGCACTTACATTGTATTGCCGTAACTGCAGCATAATGTCAATTGTGACATGAGATCTTTCCCCAGTGACAAAGGAGCACAGTGTGTAGTGTTGCAGAAACACATGAGACTGCAGGGGCCACAAGGAAAAGAAAGGTGAGCTCTGCTGTGGCATGATCAAAGAAGGAACAACAGGCAACAGAGAGAGACTGACTCAGTCCCACGGAAAGGAGAGAATGAGTCCCCTTAGTGAAAGCAAAATAAAAAGAGTTTGCAGCAACAATGGAGTAGTGAAAAAAGTACTTATTTTATGTTGTATTTAGATACAAGTACATTACTAAGCATCCACTGTTTGCAGTGGACCTAAAACATAACCTATTGAAAACCCAATTTTTGCCTTACTATGCATTAAAAAGTCACCATCCACATGTACAAACTCATATTTAATGAAATAAGACAAGAACCAGAGGACTTTCTCTAATAATGTTTTTAACTATAGACTTAATCTGTTTTGTAGTCTATTAAAGAGAATTATATGCAGTGGTGTCAAAAATCTACATTAAGAAAAAACATCCAAACAAAAGAAGCAACAAGACTGAACCCTAATCAGAAGCAAGAAGTAGGTCATTTATTACTCTAACTGCCACAGTAGTTATGATAGGACCCAAATCCTGACTAATAATTTAATGAATGCTATTTTTGAGTATAACTACTGTGCTTAACACTTTTCTATGATCTGGAAGATAAAGGGGAGGTATGATATTGCCCTACATTTTGACAGCTGACAGCTGGCTGAGTTTGAGGTCTCAGCCAATGATAAAAGAAGAACTGATTATTCAAAAAAATGTTTGATTGCTTCTGATAATATTGGTTTGTAAAATAACGTAAGTAAGTGCTCTAGTATGCAATTTTAAGGGCGTCAAATGGAGCTCAATTAATCAATGATTATAATGGCAATTATTGAGACAGATTATTAATAAAAGTTTGCGATCCTGTCCTTCCTTTTCTTCGGATCTGCCTGGTTCATCCTGACGTCCAAACTCTGGATTGAGTTCTTCTCAATTGGAGACCACTCTGTGAAGCGGGGGATCGTTCAACATCCTAAACAGCCTAAAGTTCCAATAAGCTTCTGAGCAACTCAAGAACTTTGAAAATTCATCCAGACTGTAATTAATATCAACAGTACACTACAATGGCTCAGAACCACAGGTTGCGTGAATAGTTCTTCATTTAAGCACCTATTACCACACATCTCAACAATGGACATTCAGTGCTATTTGTTGGTTTCCTTTTGTGTCTGGTTGTTCTCAAAGTTCCTCATACCATCTCAGGACGTTTTTCCTTTTCCCAAGATAATGATCAGAGCCATCTGTGAAAGTATGACTTTATTTTTTTATTCAGCTTTAAATGTATTCACTCAAAAGTCTGACCACTGATTTAAGTGGGCCCAATAATGTCCTGATTGACCTCTACTGAAACCTAAAATTCTTTGTCTAAAGAAACAACCAGGTTTTAAATAAAATCAACAGATTCACAAAGAAATTCACAATATGGTCCTACAAGTCTGTTAATAATCATTTGTGGAATTTACTGGCATACAAATCTTATGGCTACATATCTTGTTAGTATAAAGCACTTAAAATATTTGATATCATATCAGGTTTTTGTGCTACACCTAGCATATCATTATAAATAGCTGCAAATGCATATTTGAGGCAGATGCATATGTAACAGTATCCAGGAGGGCTATCTTGCTTCAATGTTACTAATTAAATAGGCCGATTATAACGCAAATAGCTATGCTAAAAGAAACAAGAGTAACACCTTCCAGAGTAGACCCTCTATAAATAACAATAATTAAACATCTACATATATTCTCCTCATAATTGACCTAATCTATAGATTTGTTCATGTGACTCAAGCAACCTTTCATTCAGATCTTTGATGGATTCATTTGGACATGCATTTTTTAAATGATTTTATCCACGCTTGGCCTTCAGAACATTTGTCTTTTAATTTTGATGCGCCTGTAAAGTAAAAGACTGCCAAACCATTTTATGAACATGATAAAAAAAAAATGTCCAGAGTGAAGTCAAATCAAAAAATGACTGGGGCCATTAGTTCCAGCAAAAGAGCATAAAACAAAAACATTCTGCACAATCGTAAGCTTAAAAATGTGTGGCCACAGTTTGGTTGAAGGCTTGTGGGTGTGATGGTCATGTGTCCGCAAACGTTTGAGTATTGTTTCAGTATCCTTTAGTTAGTATTCTATCCATTCTAGGAATGGAAATTTTTTGTTTGTAAAAGGAGAAATTAAACAAAATCCTGTTCTCTCTGCTGAGAGAGAGAGAGAGAGAGAGAGAGAGAGAGAGAGAGAGAGAGAGAGAAAGAGAAAGGAGAGAGAGAGAGAGAGAGAGAGAGAGAGACTGAATGATACTGGATGGATTACGTAGTCTCTCTAACTGTATTATAGGAGGGGGGTAGGAGTGGTCTAAAGTGACATACTGAGAGCCTGTGCAGACCCGGCTTAAAATTATCTCTGCAGCTGAGGAGCATTTTAAACCTGCATTTAATCAGCACCTGCTTGTCTGCCAGAAGCTCGTTCTCTTCCCTGCAACCCTCCAAGAACCGCAAACGCCCTCCAGGCGCTTTTCAAGGTAAGTATGAATCCGTTACCTATTTTCTCTCTCTCTCATCCTTTTTCCTACTCGCAGTGACATCCACACTGATGTTCTGCAGCACGTGAAAGGATAAACCCTACAATGCGCTATATCTGGATGAGTCACACAAACCCAAAATAAAAAAAAATTTAAAAAAATATTTTATTGATTGTTTTGTATTTATTCGTTACGTTTCCAATCTTGGCAGGAGAATTTAATACATAAGGGTTTCTGTGACGACAACCCCCCCCTCCCCAACGCCTCCATTTTCACCCCCAACGGCCATTTTGTATGGAATTTTACCGGGACTGGAAGGAGATGGCTAGCACATCTCATGGAGACCCATTCATTGATGATGAAGCTGTGTGTGTGTGTGTGTGTGTGTGTGTGTGTGTGTGTGTGTGTGTGTGTGTGTGAATGATGCCTATGTGGCAGATCGTGGGAGAAGCCTTGGTGGTTTTACTGTTGTGGTTTTCTTTATTGATTCATGTATCAATGCACTGTGTGCCTCTCGTATCCCTGAGTAACGCAGCAGTTTTACCGGCATCCGTCTAATTAAAGAAATGAGGTCTACCATCCAGCTCTCCATCGCGCTTCAATCTTTAAGGGTAATCATTTCTGACAGGATAGTATTGCACGGATCCTTGAGACTTGAGCAGCTGTGGCTGTGGAGTAGATCGTGACTGTACGCATATCAGATTCTGACACTATTCTTGGATTTGCTCAACCAGCATTCTCTCATAAAACTGAAAGCTTTGAGCCAAGGAATCATCTGAATTATGATCTGTTGCTGATGTCAGTGTCACCGTATGCAATATCTAAGTAGGAACCTGGAATAGGAAATAAAAGCAAATAAAAGTTAATAAATATTAGGTTGGATTTTCTTCTAATTGTGTGTGTGAGTGTGTGAGAGAGATAAAGGGGGGCTGTTGGGGGATGGGACACAGTGGGCAGTGTGAGCATGTATGTCAGATATCATGTGCAATCATGTTAACAATACATTATGATTAGTCTGTCTTTTTATCCTGACCCAGATCCTGCATTCAAGACTATTAAGCTTTTTATGTTAAGTATATATTCGCTATAGATTCTATATTTTCAGGAGAGAGAGACGGGTAGAAAAAAAGAGGGATAGATATGTTTTTGTTATATAGACCTTATTGCAGTTGTGATCAGCCTTGATTGATCAATAGATTTTCTTTTTTCGTTTAAACCATTTTAATGGAAAGCCAAACCAGGTTAACTAGGTATCTATACTAGTCGTTCATATTACAACAACAACAGCAATAATTTATCCATGCTGAAAAGGCGTAGAGTCAGTGATTAATGATGATGTAGTCAAAATGCTGCAGTGACCGATTTACTGCCCCTGAAGAATGCTTGGCCAGGGTTGATGCATCCAAAAATACCGCAAAGTCATTCAGATGATCAGGTCATGATATGTACAGTTAATAAACTGTACACAAGCATTTAATTATGATCACAAGCCGAGCCAAGTAGCTCTTCATTGTCATTTCAAACATATACAATGGGAATTATACAGTGAGATTAAATAAACCTAATACCCACAAACATATATGTATGGCATATGCAGTGCTGACTGATGAACAACTTCAATCATTCTATTTATTTGACAGCTATTATATGTAATAGATTGTATTTTTTTTTTTTGCATGCCATTGATTTTGTTAGTAGCAATAACTATGCTGCTGGTTATTTATAGACCTATTTGACATATTCTCAACCAAGCATAATAAATATTTTAATGTAATTCAACCCTTATAGCACTGGCAGGTGATATGTGATCTCTTGGTTTAATTTCTAACTATAACTATGTTTTCGTATAACATAGTGTTCATAGCCATTATTTAGTTTTATTCTTATATAAAATTTAATATAATTGTTGTCTTTAGATATCTCTGTATTGCATGGGCTAAATTTATTTGGGGTTAGCAAGGCTTACAGATAGTGGAAAAAGCATGGACACATTAGTTATGCATCATTAGTTATGCCACAATTAGCTAAACAGAAAGCATGCAAGCCATTGATTTTACAGACATATCATCGGTTAAATAACCAGGATCCACTATAAAAGCAAGGCCAAATAGTCCTTCATCTGCTTTTCTATTTGTATCAGATGGAAATCATGGCGTGTTGTCTGACTCTCTGTGATAAAATCGTTAATGGAATTTTTGTTATGTGACTTCGCCAAGCCTGCAGTGCTATTTAATAGGTTAACATGACACAGTGCTAAATGTTTTTTCACATTTTAACAATGGATGAAAATACCAGAGGGATGGATACAAGAGAGAAGTAGTGCAGGATGACGTTGGTTCAGCGTTGCCACTGATTATTAACATTTATTATTTATACCCATCTCATTTAATAGTAGGTGGACTTTACATTAAGCAAATCATTTCTGGGCTTATCTTAGTGCTGATCACTTGTGTGTAAACGTTTACTTGTGGGTAAGGTGTTCTGAGGGGATCTTCTTGAAAAACACAAGTGTCCTAAATTAGGCTTATTTTTATGTAAATACAATTAATATTTCTATGTTATAATAGACACTGGTAAAGTAAGACTGGGCTAGATATCAAAAATAGAAAACAAACATTCTTCTTCTTCTGCTCCACTTTCAGCAATAAACAATGAAGATTGAGAACAGCCTGATTTGCCTCCCAGAGGTGCCTCCTCATACTGGACTACAGTTCACTGTGGCTACCGAGGAAGATTTTGATGACATTATGGCCATGAGCCAGGGTATCTATGGTGGTCTAGACTACCTTCCCACCCGCTATCAGGCCTGGCTGCAAGAGACAAACCGTATTGTCATTCTCGCTCGCAAGCAAGGCAAAGTGGTAAGATTATCTGCAATTATTTTTACATAATTACATCTATTGTTAGGAGTTGTTTGGCATTATTATTATTATTATTATTATTATTATTATTATTATTTGTAGGTTTGTAGTGTACTATAACCAGTTAAAATAAACAATAGTGAGGATTTACAATTGGTCGCTTGCTATATTTAATTAGTATAATTTAATTTTTAGATATTTATTGTATCCACTGCTGTAAATTTCATATTTTTGTAATAGTTTAAGTAATGTTTTCTCTTGTATTCTTCAGATTGCACTTGAGTCAGTATGTGTTATTGACAATGGAGAAACTATGCTGGTGGAAGGGCTCCGTGTGGCCCCTCAGGAGAGGGGCAAGGGAGTTGCTCGGGTGCTGCTCCGATTCTGCTCTCAGCTTGTTAAATCCAAGTATCCTGAAGTTAAAGTGACCAGACTGACCAGAGATGATCAGCTGGGGCCCAAGGACTTCCAGAAGTACAGGCTCATTACTAAACAGGTAGGGGTGAGCATGACTACTCAAGTAAGTGACAGCAGTGATGGATTGTTGTAATACAAAAATAGCTTACATTTTTCGTTGAACAAATTATTTATAAAAAAAAAAAAAAATCACCTGCATCAATATTTTTTTATACCAAAATAAGACTATTAATAGAAACCTTCTTACAATGGGTAAGTAACATAATAAATTGAACTTCACTAAGGTATGATTCACGGCAAGCAACAAAAGATATACTAAGCGTAAAAATACGCATCTGTCTGCATTGCACATCTAGCAAGTAGGATGTAGAAGTTAATGCTTAACATCTCTGTATATTCTGTATCTGTATATTTCATTCTACTGTGAGTAGGTGCAGTCATTTCTCATTAAAAAAAATGCAATAGAAAAACACAAAGTGTGGTTCACATGATGCGATGCAGTATAATAATACATTTAACCCTGAAATTCTCTTCAATGTCTGCTATTAAAAAGCTTTTTAGTGTGCAAGAATGAGAGGTTACAAAGAATGTTTGCAGCAATTTGTCAGCAGTAATGACCTGTTTAATACTGCAGTACATTTTACCTTATTAGATTCTTTTTTTACTTGCATTCATATATAGTTTAAAATGTTTAATTTTTCTTATTTAAATGTTTTGATCATCAAAAATTTGGTGTTAAAGAGTAGTTGCTGATCCAGTCATACTGTACTGTACATTCTCTCACACCATCATGAAACTCCTGTTTAAAGGGAATCCTGCTGGTACGTTTCCGTGCTGAAGACCTAAAGTTACGTCTTGCTGATCTTGGGCATAATGTAGGTATTGAAGGAGATGACCTGGCACCTTTCAGCATCCCAGTGAGGTTAGAGGTTCCAGATGTCCAACAGCTTTTTCTGAGCAATGAGGCAATGCAAGACTTACTACCCAATGGCACCATTGTGCAAGACTGGCAGCCATTCAAGCCCATGTCCAGCAACATGGAGATCCTGCTAAAGAAAGATATCGATTGGATGGTGGATGACACATGCTGCCCATCTATGGCCAGCCTGTGCACTTCCCCCTTTCATGTACCAATTGGTGAAGACTGGTACTACCTCAACATTGACATGTTTGGTAAAGATCTGGGTTTGGCTGTGCAGCAGCTCCTATGTCACCTAAGGCGCCACACTAGCACACTGAAGGGCCATGTGATGTGCCAGGTTTTCCTGGATCCACCATTGTGGAAGCCCATGGTTGATTTCTTTAGGGAGACCTTGAAAGTGGAGCTGGTGAAAGAATACACAGAGCAGTGTGTAGTGGAATCCGACTTGGTGTAGCAAGAGAAGGGCCATCACCTAAAAGTTAGGCGCTTGAGACCCCCCTCACCTTACACCTGGATACGAAACATTAGAAACTGGAAGAGCTTTGATATCACTCAAATGGTTTCCTTTCATAATTTGCCCCAGAACAAAACCTTTATCCTACATATATATAAACAAACTAAGAATTCAAAATGTCCTAATAGAAATGGCGTTAGTTAAAGTTAGTTAGTATTAATAATGCCAGATCATTGCAAAAAAATTAAAGCTACAATTTGTTAAAATAGAATAAATATGCAACAAGAAAATTTAGTAGGATACTGACAATAGAATGCAGTACAGTGTATGTGTGTGTGAATTAACACATGCTGAGTTGCAAATACAACTGCACAATCTTTAGGCACTTTATAAAAATCTAAATGTAATATCTCACGATAGATAGTGAGATGTTTGCTTTAGAGACTGTTTTGTCTGCATGCTGTACAGTACATGCTAAATGGTAACTTTTTTTATTACTCTTACTCTTATAAAACCCAAAATGAAATGTAGAAATCATTCTGTTCTGCTTACTTATATTTTTGAAATGGCATTTACACTTGAAAAACCAAGTTAATCTAACATTTAAAAGAAAAACTTTTCTGCTGGCCTCCTGGCATTTACATGCAAAATATGTCATATGGAGAAAACATACGTAATTTTAGATATTATTATTTTATGCACTGAACCTTATTTACTAGCATTAACGTGACCTTCTAATATATAATTGACTGCTGCAATATGAAGTTTATAAGTTATAAAATCAGATGTAATTCAGATGTAGTGTCTTCAATACTTCACTAATATAGAATACCTTTTTGGCAGGGTTAGCTTCTGTGACTAAAAACAAATAATGAGTTATAGCCCTACAACACATTTGGGTTTGAGATAATGGGTATTTTTTTATTTATTTATCATGCAGCAAAATTGTTTAGCTAAGAAGCTAATAAAATTGTTTATTTATGTAATTTTCATGTAACTGCTAGATTTTGATTAAGACAAAAAGAAAAAGTAGCATTTAGGTCTAAATATAATCATTACAAATAATACACACTGTTACTGTTAATGGGGATTTGTTAGCAATCCATTTGAGAGGATCTCAAAAGCACTTTTTCTAATATAAATAACGAGCCTCATATTTTTTGTCCACCATAATGCTTGATACTGATCTTGAGATGGGAAATGAAAAGTAAATATTTGATACGCACAATTCATTTTTGTAACCTTGTTGTTATCTAATAATGATAGCAACGGCTCATTCCAAAATTTATTGATCAAATACTGCCACAGTGAATTCAACCCACTTATTAGTACACAACTAGAATATTTAATTTATTTTGCAGAAAACAATTAAAGTATGTCCAAAATCAAGAACCTCACAGCCAATTTCAATTTGAAAAGAAATTTCTAGAGAATGAAGTCATTTTTTTGAGACACATTTACCAGCATTTCTCATCAAGCCTCGGTGGGTACACACGACACTGACAGTCACAAAAACAGGGACAGTCACACACCCAAATACTGCTCCATCTGTCACTGGAGGAGTTTGGAAGAATCGACTGCTGAGTGTTTATAAATAGCACGCAGTGCACCATAGAACTAAGCCTCTTACTGGCCATGCAATTGAGAAGAAACAGCGAATTGAAGAAATCCAACAGAAGCCAAGCAAAGAAGGTGATTGGACAGTAAAGGAAGAAGGTCTTTTGCCATTCTCAGAAAATTGCTCTAACTGATCCAAAACATCCAAACAAATGCTAATGGTTAACAGTCTGGACAAGCAATTCTATATAGTCCTCTTTGCCTTCATCCTCTTTCTGCCAAAAAGGTTACTGGGCTACAGCATCGCAAAGATCATATTAAATGACAGAGTGTTCATTGTGATGCTTGCTCTACCATTTAACACTGACCTTTGTGCTGTGATGCTTTTAGGTCAACTCGACAATTTGAGCATGTGTAACCTACTGTAATACCTTTTTCGGCCATTATGACAAATATATTTATTGTTGACAGTGAAAGTTATGTAAACAGTATACATTTCTGTGCTTAAACCACATGTTAAATATCAACCATGATTGGATAATTCTAATGGAAAATTACAGAATTCACTGAAGTGATGCTATTCCATGTTAATGAAAAAATCATTGCAATTCCAGCATGTAAAGTTCCCCTGTATTCCATCTAAATGTAATGATAAGAAAAGCAATGACCACTACATGTGTAACTTGTGCAATGGTTCTAATTTAAACCATTTGTAGTTTTTAATTTGGGCTTGGTCTTAAAAATGAACATTAAGTTTCTATTATGTTGCTGTACAATGTACAAATCAACACAATGTTTCTTTAAGGTTAAAAGGTCAAAAAGTGCTCAATTATTTTTATTGTATGTCTTTTTTTTTTCTTAATGCTATTTGGGTTTTTTTATTTTTTAAACAGTATTCACCCAATGAGGAAAAGAGATTTCCTTCTTCGCCTTCACTTGGACAGCATAAACATAATGTTATGGTTAATATGCATAATATGTTAAACATCTTGAACACCTGGCCCATCCTAATCTGATTTTTTGTTTCATAATTGTGTCAGAGATGTAAACTAACTCAAAGGTTTCATAACTGCTATGATAAATCAAGAGGGCCCATCAAAAGAAAGACCTGTTCATAAAAGCACTTCATGTAACAGTTAGTTATATAGAAACTGTCAGATTTAGATACTTATTAAGCAGGTTCTCTTGATTAATCATTAACAGTATAACCACTTATAAAGCCCTAATCATGATGTAATTAAATGCTTGAAGTGGAGTGTCAACTTGCTAAATGTATACAGTATATTGTGCATCCGTATCGTTTCTAGTACATAATTTCGTTTCTAGATAAGAAACAAGCATTCTTTAAAAAAAAAATAATAATAATTGTTTAAGTTTATATTCTAATTAGGGCTGAATACAAGTCCGTATTTTGATTTGATAGCTTGGAGACTGTTAAGTCTTCATTTGCTAAGGTCAAAAAATTGAAAATATTGTCTGCAAGAAGTATGTTGGCCTACAAAGTTCGCTGAACCTGTGCCATAATGCAGGTTGTGTGCTTTAAAAGGAAAAACAGTAACAGTTTCATTCCTAATTTATTGCAAAGCTGCACTTTATGGCCATTGGGCAAAATTGGAAGTATATTGACCACAAAACTTGTAAAACCGTACAAACTTCACAAATACTTTCATATATTTTGTATTCATCCTTATGATTTGACACCATGAATACTGCAATCCCTATTTAAGTGTACGTTTTTTTGTTGTGCACTTAAATTTTGACTAACTAGAACCATAGATCTCCAGTAAATAGCCCAAAGGTTCCCTGGCTGAAAAGGTTTGACATCTTTGTTTAAACAAATTTGTAGATTTTCTTTATTGTTACTTTGTATTAACTTATGACAGACATGAGTTAGACATGTTAAGGTTTTTTTGGAGGTGCTGAGAAATGTCAAAGTAATGTGTAAGTAAAGAAACATAATTTAAGGTCTGCTCAAGTTTAGACCATGAAGAAAAGCATTGTTAACTAAATGGATCTTACGTGTGTAGTTCCCTATTTATGTACTTGAATGTATATCATAAGCACTAATAATAACAGTGTTCCGCCAGCCAATACTTAGATGGTTAACTGAAATATTTGAATATCTGTATGATTTTTGGGTGACATAATATTCTTGTGGATATTTTTCTTTTCCTGTTTCTTTTCAAATTATTATTACCAACCGTCCCTGATGTTTGATCAAATAAAATTAATAGCATTGGGAGTAGTTAAGGATGATTTATAACCATGTTTTATAAGTGTTATAGGAATTTTGCTAACTGGTACTGAAATGACATCTATGAGGTGCATTTGAAGTAAAACCATTATCCACAAAATACTTAATTTTCTTAAAACGTAAAACAAAAGACAAGTTGCAGATTGAGGTGAAAGGTAAAACTAGGATAATGGAATGAACAGATGGGAAGGATATTATGTGTCATGTTACAAATAGACAGTTATAGTACAGTGAAGTCAGCATTAGCAAGTCACTGGTAGTTATACAAAGCAGAATGTATTTATAGTCCACATTCCCTGTGGACAAAGATATCTGACAGTTGGGGACTATGTTTGAGACATAATTTGTTATTGTAACAAATTGAAAGGTTATCATTTAAAGTAATAAATAAGACCCCAAGAGCATAGTTTACCTGCTCTTATGTCTAAGACAGAGTGAAATCGTATCTACTGAGTTCTTTGTGGTATCACCTTACTGAAATAGAGCTTGCTCAGGGTGCAGGTGCTTTGCTTTTCACCTAAACAGTCTTGAATGGAAAATGTGACCAAGTTAGGTCAGGGGAGTGGTAGACACTCAGTCATGTTATGCTAATGAGCTATATTATCTCCTTGCGCCCATATCTTTTTTATTTTGTAATTCTTTTGCAATGCCTTGGAATGTTATAGATTTATATGTTTAGAAAATATAATACACAGGTACTAAATTGAATCAGAGAATGAAACTAGATTAAGAATGAGAGGTTAAATGAATTATGTGATAACACTGTACAAATACTTACAAAAATGATGTCCAGTCATTTTCCAAAAAGGGCAGTGCTTAGGCTGTTTTGTGGATAAGATTTTTTATACCTGTAACAAATACTGTCATTATGGAGCTCCATATGTTTATTTCCCTGTAATATGTTTGAATACTCTGCAGCTGTTTTTTGTTTTATTTTATTTTAGTGTTTTATTGTACAACCATATTATGTTATACCTTAGACCTTTTTTTTTTATTAGTCTTATATCATTAGAATGCATGCATGTTGCATCCAGAGCACAAGAAACTGTGTTAGTAATACTTTCATGTAACTTCCTGTACCAATCATGGTCATTCAGTGGTCCAGCAATTTCCTCAGGTGGTTCCTCTAAAGACAGCTTAGTGTTTTAATTGTACTCATCACATCTAAGTACATTTATATTAGGTGTGTGTTTCTACAACAACATTGGATTGTCCAAACTTGTATGAGTTCATACCAAAGGCTTCAGTTTAGTACTAAAGTCAATGGTGCACCTAAGTTTAACCTGGACCCTATAGGGTCCTTTCACTAATCTGCTCTGTTTAAGAGCAATTAGTATAGATGCCCACATGAAGAAATCACATGTAAAGTAAACATGGTTGATGTGCCTGTTAAAGATTTCTGTGATGGTCTTTACCATCATAATGCCAGACTTTCTTGATATTCTTATTACATATTAGATCCAACTAAATGACCATATTCTGAATAAATTAATTTGTACCTGTCCAAATACAACCTGGTTTTGGAGGTGAAAAACACACTAACTCCTAGAGTATAGGTATCTCTTGTGTAACTCTGTAACATAGGAGTTTGTGTGTATATGTAATCCATTCCCTTGATGAAGCAGTAACGACTTAAAAAAAAAAAAAAAAAGAATAAATAAATACAATCTCACTACTGATCATTAATATACATTTTATATTTAGTGCATTGCTACTATAAAAAAAAAAGATTTGAATAAAGAAATTATGCAATGGTACAGAATTAACATCTCCCGATGAAATGCCCAGTGAAAACCTAAAGCATTATTGTTCATCAAGGGGGTGAACTGTTCCAATGCCAATGCAGTGGCAATGTGTCTAATTTTTGAACAATACTTTTCTATAACCCAATAAGATTGCTTATTTTTAAGCAGTAATTAAAAATGAATGGATCTTTTTTTTCACATTTTGTGAGTTTTTGATTTTGTGGGTTATTTTGTGATGAAACTATTTAAAATACATGTTTTAAAAGAAACTCAATCCCTGAGAAATCATTTGCATGTTTTGTGTGAGTTGGGGATGGGGGTTGGGGGTTGGCGGTTCTCTGGTACTTTCATAAAACATGGCTAGGTTTACACTAAGCAAAAATATTCTGTATGTACTTAAATCTTTACTTTAATTCTTGAAAATTTCTAAAATAATCAGTAAGATATTTTTGAGCAAATTAGTATAGCAGCAATTAGGATACAATCATACAGATTTATCAGCAATAAATGCAAACACACAGACACACACACACACTCCATGACAAATAATACATTTTTAGTGTGAACCTAGCCATACTATATATTGAAAGCTGTACAGTTACACACTGATAACTTTTGCAAAGGTAGAGATATTAATGACATTTTTCTTTTTTCTTTCTCTGTTTATAAGGATTCTATTAATATTGTATAGCTCTGTTCATATGCATCTGAACCTCTCTTTGTGTTCATGATCAGTGGTTTGGGAATGTTTCAGATTTATAAACAATATTAATTGTAGTTAAACACAGATATAATATACTGTGGTTTATAACCTAGTCTTGACATGTTTGAGTAAAAATTAGTCATCGCTGATGTTGTGTAAGTGCAAATCATTTACAGGAATACAAATTCTAGATTTTGATTAATAGACTTTGGATTGTTTTTAGATTATTTTATTTTGGTTTACTTTATATTTTATTTCCCTTTATTTTTTTTGACACATGTTTAAAACCTGTTTGTCTGTTTAAGGTGTTAAAAACAGAGAACATCAGAATACTGATATAAAATTATAAAATAGGCAACTAGATCACTTTGACAGCATTTTTTTAGCCACAACAATTTGCATGTTGTATAGGTTAACCATAATGCCCAATGCAACCCAATGCTTTATGGATATTAGCCTTTTTTTGTGCAAAATAGCAAAATATGTTTTATGTTATGAATCCAAACATATTACAAACCTCTTGTGGTAAGGTTTTTTCCTTTAGCCATACATTTTAAAAACAACAAAAAATAATAAAATACAAGTTAACATGACCTGTTAACAAAAAAATTTTTGATGTCAGGAAGCTATACAAATACTATGATCAAACTTTGAGGGCAAAAAGTGATATGCAATTGCATGTTATTATCATCCAAATATAACATTTCACTGTAGTAAAATCTAACATGTGTACTAAAAGCTAAAACACTTTTCAAGAGCAAAATGTACATCATGATTCATATAAAAATAAAATCAAATGATACCCTGGAGGTATGTTTACTATGAAATATTAACTATGAAATACAGAGGGTACAGTTTCAAAAGAAAGACCTGCAGCATCTAGCACAGTGTGTGATTAATCGTGCATCATGTTATTCTAGTCTGTTGTTGTTTTTTTTGTAGCATTCTTAGGTTGTTGTGTATGAAATCAATATAGTATAAATGCTACATTTGCTGTATTACAAAGCTTGTCAAAACAATGTTAGGTAAGAGAACTTATTCAAAAGTATTTAGAGAACTGTGTATAAAGTAAATGATTTATGTACAGGCTTATTAGTTCCAAAAGCCACAATCAGGGATTTAAGAACAACAAAAAGTTTATTTTAGAAAAAACTGGAATGGAAAGTACATTTTCCCTCAAATTAGACCTGCATAAACAAAAAGAACTGACAAAGGACAAAAATATTTCATTTTAAAAACTTAAAATAGTGTAGTTTCTCTTTTAAAAATATTATTGTAATCACACAATCTTTTGGCACTTAATAAACATAAACAAAAGAGGATTCACAATCCCTTATTGTGGCATTAAAACGGGGGCTTTGCTTTAATTTGTCATGATTCGTATATTGACCGCAAGATCTACAAAGCCTGCTGATCAGCTATATGTAATAAGTGGGGGGGGCTCTCATTTACAAATAGTCTTATACACAACTGGAGCATTTATTTTCTTCTTGCTGTGGTTACAATGTAGCATAATGAACACAGTGTTATATTGTAGCATAGCTGACGTCTGTGTTGTTTTTTTTCTTGATAGTGAAAGGTTTTTAGGTTTTCTTTTAAATGGACCAGATTCAGTGGTAGAATTGTGTGTGTATCTTATTTGTGTAATTGTACTGCAGCACCTAACAATTAAAGAAAAAAGTAGAAGATAACGTACCCCCTAAAATATTCCTCAAGAGTCATTATTAAACAAAGATATATACTTAAACTACCTCCTTTGTATTGGCGGTTTTTCAATATTGGCTCTTTATTAGCCCCTGTCATATTTTCCTCTGGGTTTTCTATTGGCTCCTGTTTCTTTGTCCTTGTATGACTTTATTCACATACAGCACATCTATATAGGAAGTACAATATGAAAATGTACTGATATGACATAGATCATATTTTTATATGTATTAGAATATTTTCAATCTGTTTTTTTAGAACCAGATTTTTTTTTCTTCAGGTGTAAAATAAGATATAGGTCATAAACAAGGTTTATTAAAAGGATTAGCCTAAGGATGACAAACTCATATTTAACACTGGGGAAGAAACTATGTACTACAAGGAGGTCAGGGGAACAAAAGCTTTAGGATGCTTAATGTATTTCAGGCAACAACAAATGGAACACATGAGAGGCCAGTTAGCTCAACTGGTGTGACGTGAGAGGCAGGTGCTAGTGTTAACACTGACCCAAAATTCTGACCTCAACCTCTATCCCCTTAAAGAGTTCCTTTACATTGCTGCATGCATGTGACTTCACAGAGTGCTGAGAATTAGTGCTTCTTTTTTAGATGTGTCAAAGGCTATCTATTTTTGTTGCTGTTAGCATTCCAAATGGATCTTTATTATGGAAATTGACATTCCTGAATATAAACATTGGCAGACCACTTGACTGAGATCTTATGACTATCTTTGAACTAACTTCTTAACAAAACATACGAACACTGAATTTAGTATGTTTTAGATGATTTATATATATGATATATGATTTAAAGCCTTTTTTAACCAGTAGTAAGAGCTCTTAATTAAAAATTATTTTTTCTAGTATAGTGCAAGTCTAGCTAGGACTATAAAGACTAAACATTTAAGACATTTACAAAAATACATTGTGTTCATTCTCTATGTTGAGTATGGTTTAATTAATAATAAACATACATTTGAATAAAGCATCCATATTTGTCCATTCCCATGTTGATTAGAGTATCACATTTTTTGAAAGTATTCATTTAAAGTTAATTTAGAACATATAGAATATATAAAACAAAAATGTTCAATTAAGTTGTAATGAATCGTGAGTTTACTCATAACAGTGCGTTTAAACCTGATATATTTTAATCTATTGACATCCCTAATACATGTATATATAGATACATTCCACCACTAGAGGCTGATCTGTAGTTTGCATTCTTTGATGTCTCAACAGTTTATTTCTTAATGTCTTAAACATTAAACGTCACCCAAATTTACGAATTTCTATCTTTTACCTTTATCTTGTACGTATGTCTTGTTTTTTTTTAAATGTGTTTCTCCTAGAATCTGAATAATTCCCATTATTCTTATATTATTCTCAATCACTGGTGCATTGGTAACAACCTACACAGTGTTATGTGAAGTGCTGTAGTGAAAGGAGATGGTAAATACTGATCAGGCATTGTGAGTGTGTGTGTGTGTGTGTGTGTGTGTGTGTGTGTGTGTGTGTGTGTGTGTGTGTGTGCATGCATGCAAGTAAAGTTGGAGGGTAAAAGAGGTTGGGGTGGGAGGTGGGGGTTCTAAACTGGCCCAGCTGGCCTTGGTTTTTCCTAGGCAACCATGCCAGTCACATAACATGGGGGGAGAGAGGAAGAATGGAGACTAGAGACATTCTAGGCTAAAAGGGAGTTATGTAAAAAAACAAAAAAAAAAAACCAAAACTTTTTTTGTTTCTTTTTTTATTTTTATTTTTTAACTATTTTCCCATACCTCGACACCCACACATATACTCAGGATAGCAGCAGAATTTTAAAGAGACCCAAAGCATATATAATAGCAAAGGCTATAAAGACTCGTAATTCTATTGACAACACACAAATAAATAGCTTTTTTTTTTTTGGCTTTACACAACATCCTCACAGCAAAATACCTGCAGTCACGACACAGCACTTCTGTCTCCCTATACTCTGCTATGGAACAGACAGATGGGCAGTGGGGGATGGGAGAAACAAGTGGGAGGCCATTGACAGATTCATGCTAAAAAGAAATGCTTTTGGCCTAAAAACACATGAGAGCAACTTACTGCCCTTAAAGACAGCTGGGGTGCAATTATGTTTATTGTCGTTATTAATCTTAAGCTCTGCTGAAAGTTCATAAGGTCAAAATACTTGAAAAATCAATAATGGGATTAGAGGACAATTCAGAGTTAGCTTTATTTGGTATTTAAAGACAAAGTGCGAATTGTGGTTTATATATAAATACATAGTGTTTTTTAAAAACCTTAAATAAACCAACTGCTCTTGGTTGCTCATCAAAAGTTTGCAATACATATATTGATTGAACAGGACACAGATGACCTTGAGAGTCTCAAATGTGGTGAGTGATGAGAATTATTGTTGTGGACCTAAGATCACATTAACTCACTCACTCACTCACTCACTCACTCACTCACTCACTCACTCACTCACTTCAACAGTAATTTCTCCACAAGGGGAGCCACTGGACTGATCAAATGCACATAAGCTTCCAGTCACAATTATGTAGACACATGAAATACAGGACTGAAACACCCTGTATTTGATGCTGATGCACATGGCACTGTATAAAAAGGGCAAGTGGCCATTGATGACATTTGTAACATTAAGGTATACTATAACCAATCTAGCTCTGCACCTATAAACACGAAGGAGGAGCTTACATAATTAATAAAACATAAAAAAGCAGACTTCACATGCAAATGAAATTAAGTAACATACGATTCTCAATCCATATGGTTTAATATGATGTTGGCTATACCTTTGCAGCCAATACAGCTTCAGCTCTTCTGGGAAGGCTTTCCACAAGGTTTAGGAGTGTGTTAATGGGAATATTTGATCATTCTTCCAGAAGCACATTTTTTAAGTCAGACACTGATGTTGGACGAGAAGGCTTGGATCGCAGTCTCCACTCTAAATTCATCCCAAACGTGTTCTATCAGGTTGAGGTCAGGACTCTTTGCAGGCCA
Organism: Silurus lanzhouensis; assembly: GCA_039877035.1. Taxonomy (NCBI): domain Eukaryota; kingdom Metazoa; phylum Chordata; class Actinopteri; order Siluriformes; family Siluridae; genus Silurus; species Silurus lanzhouensis. Next base: position 3,917,831 of record JBCEWE010000375.1, read on the forward strand.
GTCAAGTTTTTCCTTACCAAATTCACCCATCCATGTCTTTATGGACCTTGCTTTATGCTCTTGTGCACTGGTGACTGTGGAGTATTTAGATATGAGGAAATTTCATGACTGGACTTATTGCACCGGTGGCATCCTATCACAGTACCACGCTGGAATTCACTGAGCTTCTGAGAGCGACCCATTCTTTCACAAATGGTTGTAGAACATTATGGGTCTGCATGCCCAGGTGCTTGATTTTATACACCTGTGAGTGGAACACCTGAACTCGCGATTTGGATGGGTGAGTGAATACTTTTGGCAATATAGTGTATTTATTAGAATATTCATTCCTCTTATATCCCAGCAATTTGCTGAAAGCACATACATTTTTTAATAGACATGTTTAATGGTGTGATTAATATTATCTCACCTTTTCATTTATATTGAGGTTATTAAGACAAAAGAATGAGCTTGCCATTTTACTGATCAAACAAAGCCTCTGTCTTAAAGAATTTCCTGTGTCAGAAATTGTTTTTATTTGTTTTTTTAGTAGTTTAAACTTGTGATTTGCCTGGCTGCCAGAACTATGTTATAGATAGGGCTGCATCACACTGCCCTGAATATGAGTCAAATTGAAAAAAAAAATTTTTATGCAATGCCTTTTATGCTATAGCTATTTTAATATTGAAATATATTTTTCCAAGTCTAGCACAACTGGGGACAGTACTGCTTTCACTAATCACATATCTCTATAACAAAATCCTATTACAAACAAAATCTAATATACTTAGGCTTTGGGGATTTATTTCACAAATAACAAAGTATATGTTGGAGGCTAGGCCTTATATAACAATCGCTTTGCTAATATGTGCAATGGCAGGATTGTACTGTAGACTCATAAATGCTGAGTTTTCTGTTATCGTTAAATTCAGCTAGTTTTGCTTTCAGTACCAGTGGATTACCTTATTTTTTAACCAGCTCAACTAATAAATTTAACAAAAAGTAGCTAGTAGTAATGGCAACAGGCAGAGAAGCAACACAATGCTGGTTGAGTGATGACATTTCTGACACTGGGTTTGTCTCTTGTCTGACACCATGCAACTGTACGTGTACATAGATGAAATGGTCTCTGGTTTAATGTGAAATTCCTATATATTTGTATCATCATTGATAAACAACACACAATAAATTCTACTTTCACTGTGCAACTATTACATAAACAGTATTTATATATGTGAATTATGTAGCTCACAAAGTTCAGTTGCCACCTTGTGGCAAAAGGAATTATAAAGCACTATATAACAAAGCAAATTAAAACGTTTGAAATGATTTACATTTGCAGTGATGGAACAGCACAGAAAGATTTAAATGTCTGTTCAAATCACTCAAAACTTGCTTGAAAGAGCATGTAAGTTAAATGAAAAACAGTGAGATGGGGTAGCGCTAGTAAACACAGGAAATTAGTTTTTATAGATATTAGCATGCTCTAAACTAAAAGGGAGTACATGTATAGTATAAAGGGAGTATTTCTTCTTTAAAATCAGTGTTCTCTTGCCCATTTTTTGCACAGACACAAATGAAAAGACTTAGGACGGTAGCTTCAGCTATTTAAATATACATAAATGGCACAAAAATATACCAAACGGGTCCCTCCTTTGTGATTTTAGGTTAGTGTTTCTTAAATAGTGTTCAATAATGTCTCTAACATAATGTGTACAGTTTTCTACACGTTTGCAGCATATGCTGGTTGTAGGATTGCCTGCTTGGTCTACTCATTATCTTTCAATTTTACACATTTCATGTGGTGCATGTAAAGTATGTGATTTCTAAATTATGCATTCAATTGATAATTGAACAGAAGGAACACTAAAATTCCACATTGTAATCAGTATAAAACAATCTAAATACGGAAAACAATTATTTCATACTGAGCAAATGATTCCTCTGTCATCAAAAAGCAAGAATTTAAAATGAAGCACATGGTGCATACAACAAAGCATTTATTTATCTTCTCTTCTTAAATCTTACATTTTTTAATTCGTAAATTATAGATTTTTTTTGCATGTGCGTTGTGGTGAGCTTTATGGAAACTCCCACATGTTAAAGAACACTTGTCATCACTTCCTTCCTGTGAAGACCTACTGAATTATGTTTGAGCTGACAGTGGAAAATAACACAACTGAAAAAAGAGTCAGAGCAAGATTTTAATCAGTCTGCACATTTTTTAACTGCACATTGTTAGATGTAAGCAGTTTATTGTTTTTATTCTTTTACATGTCGGAAATTGGTTCTTAGCACGGTGGAATTAAGATTGTAGAGAAAAGAGCCTTTTGTGTAAAAGAGCAGCCATGATTAAGAGTTCTCTCTGTGTGTTTTTCATCGTTTCCTTCCTGCACACAGGTACGTGTTAATGCGTAAATTATTTCAAAGACGTGTTGTATATAATGTACTATACAGTATGTACAGTATTATGAGGATATCTAATATTGAATATTCATATTGTCCTTTGTATTTATATCACTTTATCTTCTGTACCTGGAAATTGAGATTTATGTCACTTTAAAGCAGATAATCTTGCTGTGAGGTCATTTTGGCAGATTAATTATTGGAGTGCTAACTAATTTAAATGATTTAAAATTGTTACAGCAAGATTTATTGATTAAGCTATGCGAGAACTGACAACCTGCATTTTTTCAGTTTTAAAAATCAATAAAAAAAGGAATTATTAAGTGTGCAAGAAAAAAATTAAATTGAGTCTGAAATGACTCAATTATGAGACAAATTAAAGCATAAGAAACACCACAAAGATTTTTGTTGTTTGAACACATATTTATTCATTGCTATTTCATGGTAATAAAAATGCAGTAAATTTTCAGTTACGTCTTGTGAGGGTCTGTAAAGATAACTGAATATGTGTGCATAACATTTAAGGTTGTAATAATTTAAGATGGGCTTAATTAACAATTGTGCTCAAATAATTGATAAAGCAAACATTATTTTTAATTAAGTCACAGTTTTAAGTAATTTATATTTTAAAAAGTGCGAAGTGAGGATTTCCCAAGCAGAATTTATATCTGGTCTAATCACTCATGACACACACAACATAGATATTCAATGATGTGACTTTGCTGTGCCTCACTAATTGTCACAGTGCTTTACATTAAAGCTGTCTGATATAATTTAAAGCAATTAACATGGAAAAATATGTACGTCAGCATTAATATACCAATAAGTGATTAGACCGTCAACCATAACAACACTTCTATTAATAGAAGTGTTTTTTTAATAATAAATGAAAACATGTCAAATAATGAACACATGCATAAACTATTGTATCTATTATTTTTTATATTATCTAGATTTTTTTAGATTTTATTATTTACCGTAATTTATTTGTATAATCAACCCCGCAATGACCTTTCACCTTAATTGCAATTGTTTTGTAGCTAACTTTAGAATTAAGACAGATAATTGTAGATAATTAAAATTAATATGCTGACTTATGTTAATTTTGATTAAAGTAAACTTTTTTTTACTAATACTATTTTGAGTACACAATGTTTACCTATAATGTCAATGTGACGTAAATAGCTGATTAGTTGTTTTTTTCCTTTATGGTGCTAAAAAATATCAAAACAAAAAGTCTCCATGTATATAAACTACTAAGAACTGCTAATTACTAAGAAACTCAGCACATTGCAAATTTACCGCAGAACTGGCTAAAACTAGATTGAGGATGCATGCACATATCAAACACAGACCATAATAAAAAATGTCAGGAGATTCACAAATACACAAAGGACTTTGAAAGGTCCAAGGAAGTGTATTTTGGCATAAAAGAGTAAGGCAGTTTTTCAAGTCCAGATCCACCAAAAAGGCATTGTAAACTATTTGCCTTTTCTGTCTCTACAGGCATCTCCAACAGCAGGATATCTATCAGTCTCAATCAGGAAGAAGATAACATAATCTTGACCTGTGTCCTTTATGGAAATGAGAGTCTCACTCAGATCAACTGGGAGATGGTGCAAGGTTCTATTCACACCAAACTAGGAATATTTCATCCTACTCAAGGCATCCACATCTTCTCTGAGCACTCCGGCAAAATAAAGATACAGGGGAAACACACACCTCTGGCACTCTCAGACCTTTCCTTTCAGAAAGCAGCAATAAATGAGAGTGGACAAATCTGCTGTCAGTTCATTACCTTTCCATCAGGCATTCTGAAGCAATGTACTGACATCAGTGATGCAGCCATAAAAAGTATAGTGATTTTACACCAACCTTATTTATTCAGTGAATCACTCCTCAGCCTTCACACTTTTTATTACAACAATATTTAAGATGTGTTAAATGCATGTGTGTTTATGTGTACACACACTTTCTAGGTGTGCTCAAATCTCAGGAAGCAGAACCCCATGAAGCAGGACGAAAGCAGGGTTTATTTGGGCAATTTGGAGCTTTGGCAGTCGGATGCATACTTTCTGTCTCATTTCTGACTATTTCTATCTACATTTTCCAGAGGTGTTTCTGTAGGAGGTACAATTAAAAAAAATACCAATGATGTATAATCTGCATTGAGATTTGCTACAACATATGCCTGTCAGATCCTATATGATAATATGGCAATGAAAATTCTAAAATGCAAACACTAGCAAAAGTCTTAGACACCATTTAAAAATCAAGATGGTTATTTTATGTCTTCTGCATTACTGGGTAATGTTCAAATGTTTATTTGTATGCCAGTTATTAAAACATACTACATATTTGCCCACTTCTCATACAAAAAATGCACCTCAGAGAGCAAAACAAACAAAAATTTGGCAGTTGCAGCCCCCAAAAGAATTGTGGCTGGTTCTCCGAGGTTTAAAACCTCCTAGAAAACTTTTTCAAATAAATCTGCACCAAGTGTACCTGAGACTTCTGATGCGTCTTTAAAAAAAGCAAAAAGTGGTCATACAATGTGGTCATACTGTTTTTGATTTTCTGTTTTCTACATTTATGGTAGATTTGTTAGGTTTATTTATTCATGCCTAGACGATACATTATATGAACTATATGGTGTATCTCTATAAATGTATGTATGAGAAGTGGGCAATTATGTAGTATGTTTTTAATGCTCTGTTTTTATTATGGATGATCTTTTCCTAGAAGACAAGTACTTGAGATACAACATATGTATACAGACCCATCAACGTTTACAGAGGTAAGAGATCATCATTTTAAGAAATTCAATCAACAATACATTCTAGCATACTGAATGTACCCTGATATGTTGTCAGTTACTATTGTCTCTAACTGTATTTAAAAACTCATGATATGTGCTATGGTTTCTTTTTACTTGATCTAAGATGAAAGAATGTGTGGTATATAGTGTTGTCTGTATTTCCTGTTTTCATTTTCTTTTGCAAAGACACTGTGGTTGAGATTTAGTGGCCACTGCTTAGCTAAGCAGGTTCACACATAGATTGATAAGACTAACATTTTCCAGTAAGTAATGGAAAAAGCTCATACTGTAATTATACAATACTGTTTTAGGTTAACAAGCTTAATGTAGTATGATGCCCACTTTAGATAAAAAAAAACATAACTATATATAACTAATAAAATAACTGGTTAAAAAAAAAACCACATGCAAGTAGGTGAGGTGTCAAATTATATTATTACAGATCAAGTGCCAATTGCCTGTAATAATATATCACAGTGTAAAGCCTGCTAAAGTAGCTAAAATAAAAAGGAATGATAGCCTATTATGCCTATTTTTTTGCATTTTTCAATACTGACTACTGTAGAACATTGTTACATTGTACAGAACATTGACATAGGCCAATAACAATTCAAAAAAAATAATAATCTTGCCTATATTTTTAGATGTACACGGAAGAGGCACATGAAGTCCCCCCCTCAACCTCTGGCTTTGACCCCTCAAAATTATATGCAAAGATTAAAGAGGATTTGTATTATGGCCGGCTATGGAAGGCCTATCAAGGAAGAACACGTGTATCAACACAAGGGTGTCTAGTTGGTTCACGACAGATTTATTACCGTCTTGGTGAAAATCCTCTACTAAAAAAGGACCAAGAGAACACACCAAACATCCCAGATACAATGGATACAATGACAAGATCATCTTCAGATAGCAGTAACTAAACATAATATCATCTGCTAGTCAATAGAAGCTACTACTTGAACATATTGTGAAAAGCAGGCAATTGTACAATGTAGTAGCACTAGTGGTATTAGTGTTACTTCTTAAGATACAATTTTAAGGTATAATTATAAGGTAGCCACAGACATAGAAAGCACAGGATGTGGAGACTTTTTTCACATTTAATTCTACACACCACTCTACAATGCAAACACAACTATAATTACACAAATATATAGCAATGTTTTGCTCTATATGTATACTTTGTATTCAAGGTCATTTTAATTTCTATTTTGTTAGCGGTTATACATTTAAATGAAAATAATACATTTCCTTGGATTGCTTGTATCTGATTTACTAGTGCTATAAAAGGTTAAGTATGTCATAATTATTTTCATGATTTATCACAAGTGAATGCCTGTATGTGAAGAGGTAGCAGTTATGTTATTATTGATAGATTGTTATACATTTGTAGTATTCTAATATATAAAATTGATATATTTATTAAAATGTAATGTTTGGACAGGTGGGAAGGGGAAAAGCCAGACTTCAGTCTTGGATGGTTGTGCTAGAAATGCAACTAATGTAACCAAAAACAGTGCTATAACACGATAGCAGAACTTTGTTATTGTACTAAATGGAAGGGGAAATTAAATGTTTGTGAGCAGACCCAAATTATAGACCCTATGTAACAGAGAAAATAAATAAAACATTTATTTTATGAATATGTTTTATTTTATGCATTTAAATATATTTAACTCATCGTGGAGTTGTTTGTCTACTTACTTGTTTACTATAACAATCTATCAAGCAGTTAATGATTTACATGATTCTATTCCAAATTCACAATCTGTACAAATGCCAAAGAGTGAAGTCAATATGTATAATCACAAATGGGCCCAGTTGAACTTTTTTAATTCATGAATAGGTGGACTTTGTTCATGTAAAAGTAAGGTGTAAAAAAAAAGCAAAGTAAATAAATCTTTTGCCATCTTGTAGTTCAAGTAAACATTATTATAATAATGTTATAAAAAATATTTGTGAAAATTTTAATACGTATGCAAAAGAAACTGATTCTCATCTCCATTAAAATCAAATGTAGACACACATTTAATATTTGTATACACTTTACATTTGAAATGAGATAAAATAGTGTAGTATAGTGTAGTAGTGTAGTGTAGTATTTTCAACAAATGGAACACAATACCATGCACACAAGTTAAAATCAGCTTTATTAAACAAAATTAAGTGATTTAATAACCATTTCCTTTGAGGTACAGGTGTATTTAAGCTTCTGTAGCACAAGTTATGACAATGCAGGTGAAGACATTAACAAATGATGAAATCTTTTTATGCCAGCTAAGTTAAATCTCAAAATAAATGTCTTTTACTGCAGAAAGAACATGTACATTAAATTTATCGTGAAGTACAGTATTCCAAAATTATTCTCCTCAAAATTAAAATGTAGGTTCTGAAAAAATCCCCACACAATAAAATACGTCCACACAATAAACTTTGCTGTGAGACAGCATTCTAACCACTTCACCACATGACACCCTGTTCTGTTTGGTTTTTTTTTCTTCTTCCTTACTTTATCGTAACTAATTTGCATAGAGCTAAAAGGGAATTTATTTAAATGTTGCTTTTTTACAATCATTATCTCACTTGGCTCTGCCTTTGAAATAGCAGCTCTGGGACATACAATTTTTTTTTACCTGTTTCTGACTAGCATTAACATAAATTTAAGCCCTCAGCACTAGCACAATGTAACACAATGAGCAAATGGACATTTTGCTAGGTTTGAAAGGGCAGAGAGCATGTTAACCTGTAACACTTCACCAGACATTTAAGTCTGTGCTTTGTTTATTTAATACTTATGATATTGCTCTGATGCAGATTTAAACTGTGTTTTGCTTAACTTGTTTTATTTATCTAATGCATTTCTACATTTTAATGCATTCTGGTGCTGGTTGTCTACTTGTTCCCTTTTAGGAACTCCAGCAATGCTTTGGGAACGCTTCCACGTTGTCCACGCTTTGAATCTTTTGTGTAATCTGGCCAACGGAGGGACGCAACCAGGAAGCATAAAACGTGCATGCGTTGAAACCGACGCTAGCTTCTGTTTGTTCAGGAAGTGCTCTATCTCTACGAAATGTATGCGAGTCTCCGTGTGTAGCATGCTCTGGCTCCAATGTTGCTGACACAAGGAGATGACAAATGTCGTTGGGTTTGCAAACAGACGTGGCAGAGTGCCCTGGTGATGGGCAAGCCCCCCTTTCTCCCACCTCACCAGCCGGGTCTAGAGCTCGCTCCCTGGCTTCGGAAGCACACCATTCGGCGGTTTCTTACCCTAGCAGGAGCAGCGCCATGCTCCTAGGAGGGGGTGACCAGCGAGCCCATGAACTACTCTCAGCCTGTGCTGTATGAGAAGCTCCCCGACTCATGTGTGGCCAAGCTTGAATTAGCTTGGACAGATGAGCGCTTCCTGCATCCCACATCGCTACCTCCATGCCAGGGCCTGCCTAATTGCCCTGATCTGCACACTGAGGTGTCCAGATCCTGGGATATGCGCATATCCGCCTTTTCACCCCACATGTCTTGCTGTATGCGAATGTAGTGGAAATGAAGGAGAGCAGTTATGGGACGATGCCTTGGGTCGAAAAGATGCTGGCCGGCTATCTCTTCCCAGGTGCAGCATCATCTCTAAAGGCCCTGGCTCTTCCTACCAAGCCATTGCGTTCAACTTTGGCTCTGGTGGGCAAGGCTTACGCGGCAGCAGGTCAGGCTGGTCAGGTCAATGACAAGTCAAAATTGACAGTTCCTGTCTCAAGGCCCCATCCTGGGAGCTCCTTGTCATCGCGTATTGCTAACAGATGCATCACTCACGGGTTGAGGTGCAGTCATGAGTTGCCGCTCTGCCCAAGGTCGATGGAGTGGGCTCCATCTCACTTGGCACATAAACTGCCTTGAGATGCTAGCCGTATTTCTGGCTCTGAAACACTTCCTCCCAGACTGCCATGTGCTGTTCTGTGCGAATCCTGAGGTCCCAGGGAAGACTGCTCTCATTGAGGGATGCTTACATCCCTGAGTACCTAAATCAGGGAGCAGATGCCCTCTCAAGGCAAGGGCCTTGAGCCCTCCACCACCGGGAAATGGGGGCTACACAGGTGGATTTGTTTATGACTCAAGAGACAACACACTGTTCCCTCTTTTTTTCTCACTCACCCATCCCAGACCATGGTTCGTGGACTTGGTGGCCCTCCTAGAGGAACCTCCTTTGGAAATTCCTCCCAGGAGGAATCTTCTCTCCCAGACAGGGGGCACCTGGGTTCACCCCAGCCGGGGTTATAGAGGCTGTGGCTGTGGCCCCTGAGGGGGCACAGTTACTTGCAGCTGGTACAATGGGGGTACAATCCTCCAATTCAGAAAGGAGGAGGTCATATGATGCTAAATGCCGCCTGTTCTCTGCATGGTGCAAGCACCACCAGTTAAACCCAGTTAACTGTCCAGGTCGGTTCAGTGCTGGAGTTACTCCCGGCTCCTCTGTCCTCCACTCTGGCTGTGCTCACACACACTAGGCAGGGATTGGTCAGTGTGGCGTGATTGGAGTCTCGTTCCCTAAGCATTGCGAAGCTGAAGTTCCTGAAAGAGAACGTCTAACTTACTTTTGTAACCCTAGTTTCCTGAGAGAACGAGACACTGCATCTCCAAGCCACACTCCTTGCATCCCTGCCATGCTTCCTTCTCCTTTCAGAAGCTAGTGTCCTCTCCACCGAGTTGTGTTTTATGCTTCCTGGTTGTGACATCACCCCGCCGGTGACGTCACATCTCTCTATTGACTGGATTACACACGTGATTCAGATCGTGGAAGTGTTCCCACAGCGTTGCGACACAGCTTCTCATTCCCTCACAGGACTAGGATTACATACTTAACCTAGAGACGTTTCTACTTAGGGGAAAATTATTTTCATTTGACTGAGCAAAATAATACTATGCAAAACAAAATAATAAAACAAGTGGTTTATGACTTACATGAGTACTGCTCATATCATTACAGAGGGTGAAGTCCATCTCGTAGCAACAGTTGTGAGATTTAACTACTTGCACTTTTTTTCTGCCTGTATTCTAAAGGAAATTGTTCATGTCAAGGTAAGGGAACATAATTCAAAGTAAACATTGATGTTATTCAAAAATGCCAATAGCACTGTTTAAAAGAAAGCATTTTATGTGCACTTTTGGTACTAATACCTGGAAATGAATTAATCCTACTCCAACTGTGTACCCAAAAATTTTCTTTAGAATAAGAGTTTAGTATCAAAGCAGCAGTAAATAACTTACAGCATTTTTTTAAATTGCACTAGTGTCACAGGTTAGGCCTTGATGGATTTTTCCAAATTCCGAGTGCTTTCTAATTGTTGCCATGTGTTATGTATCATATAAACCTGTTCAATAACCCAGAAAAAAATATTTATATCCTTTTTAAATTCTGATGTGTGTAGGAAAATCCCATTGTAAAATCTATTGTGTTTATTCACCGTGTTCTTCCTCTTGACAAGGGCTAACAAAAACAAAACACCTTAATGTGAGTCTTGGAGAAAAAAAAAAAGTAAAAATTGGTCACAGATTTTTGTTTATGAAGTATTGGATACAGTGCAGTCCTGACCAGGACAATGTTGTAAATGATGAAGAATAAACAAAAAAGATGCATATAAAATATACTAATTAAATAATAGATATTAATACTTAGTAAGATTTAAGGTTCACACATTTTGATGATGTTGATAGAGACACATTAATCCAAATTCGTTTTTTAATTGGACCAATATCTGGTGGCTGTGAGAATCATAACACATAATTTATATAAATTTAACTTTTCAAATCAGTCAGGACAGTCAATTCTGTGTTTGTTTTTGTGCCCTGTGAATCAAACACTAGCATCTTGAAGGAGACCCTCCCATCAGGAAAAAAAGGTTTCATTATGAAATAAAGATGATTAGTGGTAATAACTTGACACTTGCTTTTAGATTTGTCACACTTGGATGTCTATAACACATAAAAAATTCTGTTTATCCTCAGAGAAGCAATGAAGCCACAGTTTGTAGGAGAATGTGATGGTCTAATATTCTGGCTGGCCAGACCCCAAGACTACGATGAGGTGATGGCGATATCACAGAACATCTACCATGGCAATGATTACCTTCCACATCATTACCACAACTGGATGTCTGAGCGTGACAGAGTGGTTATAATTGGCAGGAGGAATGAAAAGCTGGTAAGATGTTTTTTTTTTATTTTATTTAACATTATCCTAGTTTAAAATTTATTTACCCCTAAAGAGTAGCTACTCCAGGTTTCCCAAAAATGTTTTTCGACTAGGTATACATATTTCTTTAATTTCTACCCTCAACCAAAGCACCAATAAAAATTTAAACCAATTTATTTTACATGCTAGAATTCTCATGCCAGTCCCTGTTTGCCTGTAGGTGGCACTGGACTCTGGACTGGTGGTTGATGGAGGGCAAACAGTGGTGCTGGAGGGATTAAGGGTGTGTCCTAGTGAAAGAGGACGTGGTGTGGCTGGGGTTATCCAGAGAGTGACTGATCACTACATTAAACAGGTTTACCCAAGTGTTACAACAAAACGATTGACAAGAGGTGACAACCCAGGACCTGAAAAACTCTCCAAGTTTATTGTTCTGGCTTGCCGGGTAAATTTTAGATATCATTTGGATATCATTTCTTTTTCTTTTTGTTAAATAATCAGTATATTTTTATTTTATTTTATTTTTTTGCAGCATGCTGTATTTAACTCTCTCTCTCTCTCTCTCTCTCTCTCTCTCTCTCTCTCTCTCTCTCTCTCTTAGGCTATCCTGTCTTTGTATGGTGAGACAGAGAATTTTACAGGATTTATCTCAGGCCTGAAAGCAAAGCTGGAAAGCACAGAGAAGTCAGCTGGGTCTAACAAAAAAGAAAGACTATTTGTTTTTAAGGACAGCCATCAGCTTAAGGCAATACTTCTGGACCCTGAACTTTCTTTGAGACTTCAGCTTCCAGGAGGTGCCATCATCCAAAACTGGCAGCCTCTAAAACCAATGAAAAGCAACCTGGAAATTCTTGAAAGGCGAAACCTGACTTATATTTTTGACTGTGTCAAAGATAAACCAATGTTTATGAGCTTTCACACACCACCATATCCTGTTCCATTTAAAGGTGGTGCTTTGCGGTTCAACATAGACATGTTTGGGACTGATGTGTCCATAGCAAGGAAGGCACTAATAGCACATTTAGAGCAGGTATTGGAGGAGATTCATGGCACGGTTGTGGTTCATGTTTACATGCCTCAAAACTTTTGGGAAGCCATGAGACAGTTTTGTGAGGGAGTTGATGGAGTAAAACAATATTTAGATTACTGGGAGCAACTCTTTTTAGAGAAAGAAATGACGCTGTAAATGACAAGTAGTAATGATGTTGAGATGAAGAGCTGTATTATGGTCCATTTGTATCTAGGTCCTATTGGCCATAGGAAAAGGTATCAACATTTTAGTAAATCATTTACGTTAAATTTACATAACAGTTTAGGCTATCATTGTTTATTTGTTTTTTTTGCCTGGAGAGGTGGAGGTACGTTCTGAAGAGAAGGGGAATGAAAGTCAGTAGGAGTAAGACAGATGTGTGTGAATGAGAGGGAGGGCAGTGGAGTGTTGCAGGTGCAGTTGCAGGGAGAAAAAGTGGTGAAGGTGGAGAAGTTCAGGTACCTGGGGACAACAGTGCAGAGTAATGGAGAGTGTTTTAGAGAAGTGAAGAAAAGAGTGCAGGCAGGGTGGAGTGGGTGGAGAAAAGTGGCGGGGAGGATTTGTGATAGAAGGGTATCTGCAAGAGTGAAAGGGAAAGTTTATAGGACTGTGGTGAGACCTGTGATGTTGTATGGTTTAGAGACAGTGGCACTGAGTAAAAGAAAGGAGGTGGAGCTGGAGGTAGCAGAGCTGAAGATGTTGAGGATTTCGTTGGGAGTGACAAGGATGGACAGGATTATTAACGAGTTTATTAGAGGGACAGCGCATGTAGGACGTTTTGGAGACAAAGTGAGGGAGGCGAGATTGAGATGATTTGGACATGTTCAGAGGAGGGACATGGGGTACATTGGTAGAAGAATGCTGAGGATGGAGCCGCCAGGGAGGAGGAAAAGAGGAAGACCAAGGAGGAGGTTTTTGGATGTGGTGAGGGAAGACATGCAGGTAGTTGGTTTGAAAGAGGCAGATGTAGAGGACAGGGGGGTATGGAGACAGATGATCTGCTGTGGCGACCCCTAATGGGAGCAGCCGAAAGAAGAAGAAGAAAAATTTAAAATAGTCGGTGACGATCACGTTTATTTGAATTTGAAAAAATCTTTGTTTTTCACTTTCAGTTTAGTTTAATTTATTTACCTCATTATACAAAGTGAATTAACATTTTACTTCCAACAACAATCATTATTATTAATTACAAAACGAGTAATACTCAGAGGCGTAGATTACACGGGGGATGCGGGGGACATGTCCGCCGCACTTTTTATAAAAAGTAAATTTGTCCCCCTCACTTTTTTTAGTGGAGAGTTGTGTTCACGACATGTTGAGGTTTAAATGGAGCAATGTATATACAGTGCCCTCCACAATTATTGGCACCCCTGTTTAAGATGTGGTCGTGGACTTCTAAAAATTCTCCTTTTTTTTAAAACAACATAGAACCCAAATGCAAAAAAAGAGAAAAATCCAACCTTTCATTTAAGTACATTACTTTGGTGGTAAAAAAATCACACATTTAGAAAAAAAAAAAAAACTTGAAATCATGTGTGCCACAATTATTGGCACCCCTAACAATTCCTCTGAAAATTTTAATTGTTTTTTTTTTTTTATATATTTTTCTGTAGTTGCTAAGGTTGGTCAGGGTATCTAGGGACTTTTAATTAGTAATTCATGATTTCCTGTTTCCCTGGGGTATAAATATGACGTGACACAGAGGCCTAATTCTCTTACCCATTTGTCAACATGGCAAAGACAAGAGAACACACCATTCAAGTAAGGCAGATGTGTGTCGACCTTCATAAGTCAGGCAATGGCTACAAGAAAATAGCCACTTGCCTTAACTTGCCGGTATCTACAGTCAGAGGAATCATTAAGAAGTTTAAAACAACTGGAACAGTGACAAACAAGGCTGGAAGAGGTCCCAAGTTTATCTTGCCACAACGCACAGTGAGGAGGATGGTAAGAGAAGTAAAAAAATTTCCCAAGCTCACCGTCACAGAATTGCATCAAAGAGTGGCATCTTGGGGTCACAGAGTCTCCAAAACAACCATCAGACGCTCTCTACATGCCAACAAGCTGTTTGGGAGGCATGCAAGGAAAAAGCCTTTTCTCACTAACACTCACAAACGTAAACGTCTGGAGTTTGCTAAGCGGTACTGGACTTCAACTGGGATCGTGTGCTTTGGTCAGATGAGACTAAGATTGAGCTTTTTGGCAACAAACACTCTAAGTGGGTCTGGCGTAAAACAAAAGATGAGTATGCCGAAAAGCACCTCATGCCCACCGTGAAGTATGGTGGAGGATCTGTGATGCTGTGGGCCTGTTTCTCTTCCAAAGGCCCTGGGAACCTTGTTAGGGTGCATGGCATTATGAACGCTTTGAAGTACCAGGATATTTTAAATAAAAACCTGATGGCCTCTGCCAGAAAGCTGAAGATGGGTCGTCATTGGGTCTTTCAGCAGGATAATGATCCAAAACATGTGGCAAAATCTACACAAAAGTGGTTCAGCAGTCACAAACTCAAGGTCCTCCCATGGCCATCTCAGTCCCCAGACCTCAACCCAATCGAAAACCTGTGGGGCGAGCTAAAGAGAAGAGTGCATAAGAGAGGACCCAGGACACTGGATGTTCTAGAAAGATTGTGTAAAGAAGAATGGTCAAAAATCCCTCTCTCTGTGTTCTCCAATCTTGTAAAATGTTATAGGAGGAGATTAAGTGCTGTCTTGTTGGCAAAAGGAGGTTGTACAAAGTATTAACATCAGGGGTGCCAATAATTGTGGCAGACATGATTTCAAGTTTTTTGTTTTTTTTCTAAATGTGTGATTTTTTTACCACCAAAGTAATGTACTTAAATGAAAGGTTGGATTTTTCTCTTTTTTGCATTTGGGTTCTATGTTGTTTTAAAAAAAAAGGAGAATTTTTAGAAGTGCACGACCACATCTTAAACAGGGGTGCCAATAATTGTGGAGGGCACTGTAAATGCAGAGTGATTACAAATTCAAAGAGACAAGATAGTCTATACATGACATTCACGTATCCATGGCAATCAGTCACTCACTTGTCACGTCATCATCACACGCTTCACTCCTTTTTTACAAAAAGATCACGCAGTGTAAGTTGCATATGGTATCCGAATTGTGTTGCACAACGTTTAGTAACTCTGCCTGTTGCTCTTGTTGAATAATTAGCAAGTTTTAAAGGATTTAAAGGATTATAAGGGAAAATAGCTGCTTGGACAAACGTTCACTTTTTTCTGTGTATTTTCCTTAAACTCTTTTATAACGTCTTTTGTTTTAACAAGTGTGTTATTAAAATCCTTCAAATAAGAATAAACATATTGTTGAAGTGAGATTTTACAGCATGTTTAACTCTGCCAATTCTACATAATATCAAGTATGTGTCACGGTATGTACACGGAGAGACGAGGTACACGTATCCGTTCCTGTGTGCCATGTACTGTGCATACACAAAATACAATTTGAAATATGTAAACAATATACCAATATATCTTAGTACCATTATAAGGACATCTTTGTACTTTATACTCAAAAAGGTACACATTACTACCTGAGAGTACCAATGTGTACCTTAATGTACAACTATACATTAAAAAAGGTATAAGGTACAAAGATGTCCTTTTAAGGGTACTGTCCCAGTGGCAAGCTGTTGTATTTCTTTCTTTTTTTCTGTTTTCTAATCATATATAATCATAAAGCATATAAAGCTTTGATTAAAAATTAATCAAAAAAATGATTAAAAATAAAACCTGTCAATTACACAAGGGTTAAATGAAAAAGAAAAACAACAACAAAAAACAGGTAATACTAGACATTTCGTCCCACCCACTTTTGAAATGATGGCTACGCCCCATGTACGACTACTACTAAACTTTATTTCGTCTTCTCCCGTTAGGGGTGTCAACAGCGGATCCACGTTTGATTTGGCACGTTTTAACGCTGGATGCAACCTTCCCCATTTATCCGAGCTTGGGACCGGTGTTGTGCCTAATTCAAACCCCCGGTCTGAAATCAACCCCCCTTCGCGTGCAAGCGGACAGTACCGTCGTATTTCCTGTAGATGGCACTAAAAACACGGAAGGCAAGCTGAATGTAAACCCTCTGCCTGAATTCTACCCCCCCCCCCCCAATTTCTTTTTCCTTCATACTCAGAGTTACCAAACTTGCTGTGATACACCTACACAAGTAATAATGTATGTGTAAAATACTACATTTAATCTAACAACATGGAGAGCTGTATTATTTAGGGGGGTATTATGTAGGCAAGCTGAATGTAAACCCCCTGCCTGAATGCTTCCCCCCCTCTATTTCACACAAACCTTTAGAATTCATTCTAATATTCTGATTTATTATCAATGGTGGAAACAGTTGAGCTGATTATATATGTATATACAGTGGAACCCACTTATCTCGACTCCGGTTAACTCGACAACCCTATTAAGTCGACGTTTTTGAAGTGGAATCGCCAAATTCTCGCTTTGTCTAAGCATTTTTTATCGGTTATGTCTTTTTTATGTCGCCAAACCCTAATATCTCGAGCACAAGGGGGAAAAATTTGCCATTTGTCAGTTATCTCGATCGGCACTGTGCAGCCGCAGAAGAACTCGCGAAAGTGGCGGAAAAATCAAGCCTTACAGATGCTACAAGTGTTGTATTGTATACTGGTGAATCTCTGCTGTTAGTTACTGCACATATGCCTTTTGTTGTTAAATGTTATGCGATGAACGGGAGGCGAGAGCCACGCTTGGTAGGAGCGCGGCGCGGCGCTTGGTAGAAGCGCAGCGCGGAACTTGGGATGAGCAGCAAAAGCATAGATTGAACACCGGCAGGATCGGGGGGAATCCGCGATGCGCTTTGGGAGGAAAAGTGCAGCCGTTGAGAGAGTGCCGGTGGGAAGACACGTACCGGGATACGAATGAGCGATAACAACGACCACTGTGAACCAACATATACCAACAATAACGGACAGTGAGAGTGTGGAAGTTTAAATAGGAGCTGGTTATTAGTGTTAAACGAGCACCATAGGTGCGTGATTGAAGCCGGGAGCTTCAGAGAAAGCGGCCGAGAAAGCACCTGCCACGCCGAAGGGGGCCGAAGGGGGCGTGGCAGGTGGATTCCTGACAGTTAACAAACATGTACTGTATGTACATTTTTATAGCATGCCTTCATCAAACAAATCGCGGCAATGCTGTTGTGTAAAAAACCCTCCAAAAACACGTGCATGCACATTCTCATTTATTAACGCACATCATGTACATAAAGAAATTTCAAGCACGTTAATATATTGCCGCCATTTTGATTTTGGTTTATCTCGATCATCGGTTATCTTGATGCTTTTTGGCAACACCCTAAGACATCGACATAACCAGGTTCCACTGTATAATAATTTTTTTTTTAAGAAAATACACTACAAGTTTGGTTCAGTGTTGAATTTTTCTTTTTTTGTTTTTGAAAATATAGCCTACTTTTTTCAGCAAGGACGTGTTATAAAAAGTGATTGTAAAGGCTTATAATTTTAGAAAAGATTTCCATTTTAGATGAATGGTAATCTTTTAGAAATCTTTTGGTAATCTCCTTTTTTTTAGAGGCTGCTATGATTTTTTCAGAATTCATTTAAGAATATCATAGCAGCCTCTAAAAAAAAGGAGCACAACTGTTCATGATCACCATTCAGCAGTAAAAATGCCTGCCTCTTCTACACTCTACATTTCCTCCCTAGTTATTAACTGCACATCCTTCTTAATCACCACACCTATCTGCCATCATCCTCACCAACTCATTTGACTACCTGCTTGTTTAGCAGAGATTTATCTGTACGTTTGGTTGAAATAGGATATATTTTCTTTTGCAATGTACATTTTGAATGTACATTCACTGACTGTACATTCAATGCAAATCATATAATCTTCTCACTTGAAATGGTTATTTAAATGACCTGAGCCAACTGTGCAATGTCTGTGGGGAGAAAAGTGGTGATAATATCTGGGTGTTTACTGTTTTCTATGGGCAAGATTATTCACTATCTATCACAATTTAATTATTGGTTACAGTGTCTGTCTAGTGCCTTAAAGAAAATTATGTCTTCTCTACATTTTAGACTGCCTGTGACTGCTGCAAACAGTGGTACCACCAATCATGTATCCAGGCGACATCACAAGTGCACTTTTTGTGTCATGCCTGTCAAAAGTAGAAATAAAGGAGTAACACTTTTTATACACCTCTTCCATTAGTGGATTTTTATTTTGTATGTTTTTGTAAGTTTTACATGCATGAGCTCGAGATTTTTGGACATTTTGAAAAATAGAGCTGTCTGTATAAATCGAACAAAACTTTGTGCATTAAATATTATTACTTGTGTAGGTGTATCACAGCAAGTTTGGTAACTCTTCATATGAAGGAAAAAGAAATAGATGGGGGGTAGAATTCAAGCAGGGGGTTTACATTCAGCTTGCCTAAATAATACCCCCTAAATAATACAGCTGTCCATGTTGTTAGATTAAATGTAGTATTTTACACATACATTATTACTTGTGTAGGTGTATCACAGCAAGTTTGGTAACTCTGAGTATGAAGGAAAAAGAAATAGAGGGGGGGGGGGGTAGAATTCAGGCAGGGGGTTTACATTTAGCTTGCCTAAATAATACCCCCCTAAATAATACAGCTGTCCATGTTGTTAGATTAAATGTAGTATTTTACACATACATTATTACTTGTGTAGGTGTATCACAGCAAGTTTGGTAACTCTGAGTATGAAGGAAAAAGAAATAGAGGGGGGGGAAGAATTCAGGCAGGGGGTTTACATTTAGCTTGCCTAAATAATACCCCCCTAAATAATACAGCTGTCCATGTTGTTAGATTAAATGTAATATTTTGCACATACATTATTACTTGTGTAGGTGTATCACAGCAAGTTTGGTAACTCTGAGTATGAAGGAAAAAGAAATAGAGGGGGGGGAAGAATTCAGGCAGAGGGTTTACATTCAGCTTGCCTTCCGTGTTTTTAGTGCCATCTACAGGAAATACGACGGTACTGTCCGCGTGCACGCGAAGGGGGGTTGATTTCAGACCGGGGGTTTGAAATAGGCACAACACCGGCACTAAGAGTGGCTGCGGTTGGATCGAACCCGGGCATCCTCAATACTAGACCACCAGGCATATTACTACTACTACTACTACTACTAATAATAATAATAATAACAACAACAACCCAAGAGGATTACAATCGGTCATAAGCAACTTTTGGTAGTTTAATATCATGTGATTCAGGAATTGTTCAATTTATGAATGTGTACACTTCCGGATTTATTTTTGTGAAGGAACAAACTGAAAAAATGAATAAATATTTTTTTTGGAAAAAAGACAATAACCGAAAATTGTAAATTGTGAACAGTTAATGTGGGATGCTTTATTGTGTTTTCTCTTGACATCAGCAACTCAGGATTGCTATCACTAAGTATTAGTGCATGCTAAGGTTTTGGTTTATTTTTTATGTTTTACTGTTCTCTTTGACCACTGTGATGGAGTATTTGTTCTGACAATTGCTGATTATAATATTTCCATTGTTCAAGCTAGTTACAGCTAGTTACAGCTACTATGGTAATTTATTTTGCCCATTTCAATGCTAAACTGAGCATTAAGTAACAACATTTTGGTACAAATAGAGTTGTATCGATGAGGCCAGACAGAACTGAT
Source organism: Silurus lanzhouensis (assembly GCA_039877035.1). Classification (NCBI taxonomy): domain Eukaryota; kingdom Metazoa; phylum Chordata; class Actinopteri; order Siluriformes; family Siluridae; genus Silurus; species Silurus lanzhouensis. The sequence continues at coordinate 3,937,945 of JBCEWE010000375.1, forward strand.
CCTTTGCTGTGAACTGCTGCATCTCACAGGTGGCAGAGAGCCAGCATTATCAGATTAAGGTAAGCAGAAACCTGTTTTGTCAAAATACTGCTGTTTTGTATATGTTAGATATCTGCTGCTTGGGAACATAGTAGCCCAAGTTTGGGAGACAATAATCTGGTCCTAGAAAAAGGCACCCCAGGTGGTAAATGCTTGGAAATTTGGGGATTAGTGATCCTGTGGTTGAGTGGATAAGTGAAAGCAGTTAATGTAGCTTAAGGGTACTGTACCTCCAGTGAAAGAAAAATCTTTGAGTGAGTGGATTTGTGTGAAAGGAATACTAGTATTGTACATGTAATGGAGCATGTCCAGATGTGATACATGTGGTACATTTAAAATAGTTCTGCTTGGGCGAGTGAGTTGAGAAATAGAAAAGATCCTGTAATGCTGCTACTAACATGAACTGGAACTTCATTGACTTCATAGAACTTCTATTTCTATGCAGGACTGCATGGAAACAGGTGTGTATAGGCCAGTCCTAGATACCACTATAGGGGAAGATAGGTCTGTTATGGTAGGGAAGTAAATCCCAAGCTCAGACTGGTGAGTTATGTTACATAACTAGAGATACTTAGTACAGGGTTGGACCCAGAGTGTGTTTTGTCTGTGTTTGTTGGAAAAATGCATGAAAATGCATTCAGATGGAAAGCATGAAACACTGACATTTCTTTAAAAAAAATACAATATTTAAAGTACCCCGCTGGTGACGTTGCATCTCTGCGTTGGCTGAATTACACACGTGATTCAGAGTGTGGAATCGTTCCCAAAGCGTTGCGACACAGCTTCATGTTTTCTCAGGGAACTAGAGTTACATAACAAACAAAAATAATAAAACAAGTGGGTTATGACTTGCATTAGTACTGCTCATATCATTACAGAGGGTGAAGCTCCTCTAGTAGCAACAGTTGTGAGTTTTATCAACTTGAACTTTTTTTTCTGCCTGTAATCTAAAGGAAATTATTCATGTCAAGGTAAGGGAACATAATTTAAAGTAAACATATTGACATTCTTCAAAAAAGCCAATAGCACTGTTTAAAATAAAGCATTTTAAGTGCATTTTGGTACTAAAACCTGGGAATTAATTAATTCTACTCTAACTCTGTACAAAAAAAAAACCCCACTACCATCAATAACACTGACGTACAGTCAAATCATGAAAAAAATTGTCTAACTGGTTAAATTGTTTTGCTTTTAGATTAGTCAAAAAAATGATGTTTATCTTCAGAGAAGCAATGAAGCCACAGTTTGTAGGAGAATGTGATGGTCTAACATTCTGGCTGGCCAGAACCCAAGACTATGATGAGGTGATGGCGATATCACAGAACATCTACCATGGTAATGACTACCTTCCACATTTCTACCACAACTGGATGTCTGAGCATGACAGAGTGGTCATAATTGGCAGGAGGAATGAAAAGCTGGTAAAAATGGTTTCAGCAAATAACTGTTTGAAATTAAACATTATCCTAGTTGAATGTAAAATGTATTGGCCCCTAAAGAGTAGCTATTCCAGTTTTCCCAGAAATGTCTTTTAACTACGTACAGTCATATGTTGAAAGTTCCTACCCTCAACCAAAGCGGCAATAAAATCTTCAAACCAATTTTATTTGACATGCTAGAATTCTCATGCCAGTTCCTGTTTGCCTGTAGGTGGCACTGGAATCTGGACTGGTGGTTGATGGAGGGCAAACAGTGGTGCTGGAGGGATTAAGGGTGTGCCCCAGTGAAAGAGGACATGGTGTGGCTGGGGTTATCCAGAGAGTGACTGATCACTACATTAAACAGGTTTACCCAAGTGTTACAACAAAACGATTTACAAGAGCTGACAACCCAGGACCTGAAATACTCTCCAAGTTTAATGTTCTGGCTTGCCGGGTAAATTATAGCATTTTAGATATCATTTCTTCATAAGTAATAAGTATATGTTTTTATATTTGTTTTTTTTTTGTTGTTTTTTGCAACATGCTGTATTCTCTCTCTCAGGCTATCCTGTCTTTGTATGGCGAGACAGAGAATTTTACAGGATTAATCTCAGGCCTGAAAGCAAAGTTGGAAAGCACAGAGAAGTCAGCTGGGTCTAACAAAAAAGAAAGACTATTTGTTCTTAAGGACAGCCATCAGCTTAATTGCTTACTTCTGGACCCTAAACTTTCTTTGAGACTTCAGCTTCCAGGAGGCGCTATCATCCAAAATTGGAAGCCTCTGAAACCGATGGAAAGCAACCTGGACATTTTGAAAAAGCAAAACCTAACTTGGATTTTTGATTGTTCTGAAGATAAACCAATGTTTATGAGCTTTCACACACCACCCTATCATATTCCATTTAAAGGAGGTTCCTTGATACTGAACATAGACATGTTTGGGACTGATGTGTCCATAGCAAGGAAGGCACTAATAGCACATTTAGAGCAGGTATTGGAGGAGATTCATGGCACGGTTGTGGTTCATGTTTACATGCCTCAAAACTTTTGTGAAACCATGAGACAGTTTTGTGAGGGAGTTGATGGAGTAAAACAATTTTTGTATTACATTGAGCAATTTATTTTGGAGAAAGAAATGACATAAGTAGTAATGATGTTGAGATAAGGAGCTCTATTAGTGGTACAAAAGGTCCTTTTTGTCATAAGAAAAAGGTATCAACATTTTAGTATGTCAATTACGTTACATTTACATAACAATTCAGGCTATCATTGTTCTTTTTCATATTGCCTATTTTATTTCATTCCATCAATATAATTTCTCCTTAGATATTCACAAATTGGTTCTGTGAATGTTTGTTTGGATGCGTTGTTCTGCGTATTCTTGAGTCCTGAAAAAAAAAGGTCATGGTTTGTTGTAGTTTGCATTTTCTCCCACCTGGTGGTAGTATAGAACAACTAAATAAAAATAATCGGTGACGATCACGTTTATTTGAATTTGAAAAAATCTTTGTTTTTCACTTTAGTTTAGTTTAATTTATTTAACTCATTATACAAAGTGAATTTACATTTTACTTCCAACAACAACAACTATCATTATTATTAAACACAAAACGAGTAATAATAATAATAATAATAATAATAATAATAATAATAATAATAATAATAATAACCCAAGTGGATTACAATCTGTCATAAGCATCTTTTGGTAGTTTGATATCTTGTGATTCAGGAATTGTTCAATTTATGAATGTGTACACTTCCGGATTTATTTTTGTGAAGGAGCAAACTGAAAAAATGAATAAATATTTTTTGGAAAAAAGACAACAATAACCGAAAATTGTAAATTGTGACCAGTTAATGTGGGATGCTTTATTGTGTTTTCTCTTGACATCAGCAACTCAGGTTTGCTATTACTAAGTCTTAGTGCACGCTAAGGTTTTGGTTTATTTTTTATGTTTTACTGTTCTCTCTGACCACTGTGATGCAGTATTTGTCCTGACAATTGCTGATTATCATTTTTACATTGTTTAAGCTAGTTACAGCTACTATGGTAATTTATTTTGCACATTTCAATGCTAAACTGAGCATTAAGTAACAACATTTTGGTACAAATAGAGTTGTATCCTTGTAATTATGGTGTAATATATAAGTGTGGTCTGATATCAGCAAGCAGGACAAACCTTCATCTACCATATCATTATTCCTGCAAATTGGCATTCCGTAAATGCAGTAATATAAAGATGAGTTTTTGAGGGTCACATTATTGTTACCACAGCAGTAAAATAGTTTTAAACTATTCAAAATAGTCAAAGACTCCAGAAAATCACATTTGTCTGGCCAGTAGTAAAATGTATTCGGCTTTATTAGAAGTCAGCTTGCAAATGACTGAATACTTGAAAGAATGAGAGGAATGTGCATGAGCAGTTGGCAAACTGAGTCTCTGGGCTGTTTGAACACTGTGCTGGAACAAGCTGGACCACCATGACATTCACTTGTGCATGTAATTTTCAAAATTATTCAAAACACACATACATAGTTACTAATATGCATGTAGTCACAGAGAACCTATGGTTACACTAGATAAATTAATATAAGCAAAGAGAGAAAATTGTAATTTTAGAAAACTAGTTTTAGAAGACCCACTTTATTGATGTGGCAATTTTAGCTATGACATAATGGCACTCCAGATGGGACCTGACGAGGCCAGACAGAACTGATCCTCTGCTGTGAACTGCTGCATCTCACAGGTGGCAGAGAACCAGCATTATCAGATTAAGGTGAGCAGAAACCTGTTTTGTCAAAATACTGCTGTTTTGTATTTGTTAGATATCTGCTGCCTGGGAGAAGAGAATCTGGTCCTAGAAAAAGGTACCCCAGGTGGTAAATGCTCCTGTTCGTGAGTGTGGATTTGTGTGAAAGGAATACCGCTATTGTACATGTAATGGAGCATGTCCAGATGTGATACATGTGGTACATGTAAAATAGTTCTGCTTGGGCTAGTGAGTTGAGAAAAAATCCTGTGATGCTGCTACTTACATGAACTGGAACTTCATGGGTGAGCAGGACTGCATAGAAACAGGTGTGTATAGGCCAGTCCTAGATAACACTATAGGGGAAGATAGGTCTGTTATGGTAGGGAAGTAAATCCCAAGCTCAGGCTGGTGAGTTATGTTACATAACTAGAGATACTTAGTACAGGGTTGGACCCAGAGTGTGTTGTGTCTGTGTTTGTTGAAAATGCATGAAAATGAATTCAGATGAAAAACATAAAACACACTGACATTTATCAAAAAATATGCAATATTTAAAGTAAAACAAATGGGGATTTGTAATAGCCTAATGACGGAACATTTGATACACCACATTGTGAGTTAATATAGTTAAAACCGGTGAGTGGGACAAAAAGAAAAAGGTAAAAAGGGACTGATTGATGTAGAAGGGAAGAAGGCAATAATGGAATAGTTTGAGACAGAGTAGTTGATGAGGAGATATAGAGAGGAAAGGGCTAGAAAATAAAGAGAAAACAAAGCTAGGATTTAGATGGAGGAGAGAATGAGAAAAGAGTTAAAAGAAGAACAGGAGAACAAATTGAAAAAAAAAGAAGAACAAAGGGAAAAATAAGGAAGAGAAACAAACACAAAAGGACGAGGAGAGAAAGGGACAGCACATTCAGAGCTGCATGAAGGCCACAGCTGGACACCACCCTACAAAAAAGCATGCACCCTAAGGACAGTGGAAATATATCCTGCATAACAGATTGAGAGTAATTTCTGGAGGATGGGAGAAATAAAGGTACATGGAACCTTAAATAAATATCTTAAGCATAACAAAGATAAACAACAAGTCAGACATGAAAGTACATGTGGGGTACTTGTGTGCAGGACCACTTTTTGAAGCAAGACAGGGCACTTTTTAAAATATATTTAGGGACTACCAGTCCTCAAGGAACAATGAGATATGAGCGGTGCTGGGAACCCCTCCATCGAGACTGGGGATTTGATTAGTCTTGTTAGTCTTGTTAGTTAAGTCAATTTAAGTCAAGAAGCTTTTATTGTCATTTCAACCAAATATAGCTGACACAGTACACAGCGAAATGAGCCAATATTCCTCCAGAACCCTGGTGCTACATTTAACATCATAAAGGTACATAACAGAAAACACAAAGCTAATAAGAGTTTGCCACATACATACATGTGCTGGAGTCACATCCTTAAGTATTGGACAAAGCTCCTCCTCACCCAGAGAACAATAAAGACAGTGGGATACTGAGGGAAAAATAACAGACTGTACAGTTAATTGAGCTTTAAAAATCATGCTGGATGGAATAACCATTGAAGTGTTGTTTATGTATTCTCCAGATATGGCAATGAACATTTTAGAGAGAGATACTGTATGTGAACCCAGAGCATCAACACACTGAACCCTGGTTGGCTTGTAAGTCACCTTTTCAGATTCAGTGGCAAAACAATGGACATTGATTCATGGACAAGATGTGAAATACATGAACAAGGTGACAAGGTGACAAGGTGTATTGGTTGGAATACGCTAATACCCATACACTAATGTTGCACATACACTGAATGGAAACCATGCGTCCAGAATGTCGAGATAGGTGACAAGGTGTATTGGTTGGAATATGCTAATACCCATACACTAATGTCGCACATACACTGAATGGAAACCATGCATCCAGAATGTCAAGAGACAGAAGGTCCCCTACATTGCACCATCAAGAAGGACCCAGAAGGCTTAGAGGAGCATGACCTCTTGTTGGAAGAACAAATGGAAGGCCACAAATCTTCTTCTTCTTCTTTCGGCTTCTCACGTTAGCGGTCGCCACAGCCGATCATCCGTCTCCATACCCCCATGTCCTCTACATCTGCCTTTTTCTTCCCTCACCACATCCATAAACCGCCTCCTTGGCCTTCCTCTTTTCCTCCTTCCTGGTGGCTCCATCCTCAGCATTCTCCCACTGATATACCCCATGTCCCTCCTCTGCACATGTCCAAACTCTCTCAATCTCGCCTCCCTCACCTTGTCTGCAAAACATCCTACATGTTCTGTCCCTCTAATAAACTAATTTATATTTCTGTCCGTCCTCATTAAACCATACAACATCGCAGGTCTCCCCACAGTCCTATAAACTTTCCCTTTTACTCTTGCAGATACCCTTCTATCACAAATCACTCCTGCTGATCAGAGCCGATCTTTGATGCAGTCCATCCTCCACCTTGAATCAGTCTGTCATTCCTACTGCACACTTCACTGCTGTCACACTGTCCTCATACATGTCCTGCACCACCTCACATACTTTTCTGACACATCGGACTTCCCCACACAATACCACAATTTCTCTCTCTGCACCCTGTTGTACGCCTTCTCTAAATCCACAAACACACAATGCAACTCCTTCTGACCATCTCTATACTTTTCCATCAACATTCTCAAAGCAAATAATGTGTCTGTGGTGCTCTTCCTCGGCATAAAACCATACTGTTGCTCACAGATGGTCACCTCTTCTCTCAGCCTGGTGTGACTGATCAACTTTATTCCCCTGTAGTTACTGCAGGTCTGCACATCTCCCTTATTCTTAAAGATCTTCTCCATTCCTCTCACCTTTAAAATCTTGTTGAACAACCTGGTTAAAAACTCCACTGCCATCTCTCCTAAGCATCTCCATGCTTCTACCGGTCTGTCAACTGGTCCAACCGACTTCCCACTCTTCATACCCTTAATTGCTGCTCTCCATTCTTCCTTACTAATCCTGTACACTTCCTGCACAACCATCTCCACACCATCCAACCTTCTCTCTCTCTCTCATTTTCCTCGTTCATCAGCTGTTCAAAAGACTCCCTCCATCTTCTTAACACACTCTCCTCACCAGTCAACACATTTCCATCCCCATCCTTTATTGCTCTTACTTGCAGCACATCCTTCCCTGCTCGGTCCCTCTGCCTGGCCAATCGGTACAAATCCCTTTCTCCTTCCTTAGTGTCCAACTTCTCCTACAGCTCTTCATATGCCTTTTCCTTGCCTTTCGCCACATTGATCTTTACCTGCTGCCGCATCTCCTTGTACTCCTGCCTACTTTTCTCATCACTCTGCCGATCCCAATTCTGTTTTGCCAACCACTTTCTCCTTATGCTTTTCTGCACTTCCTCGTTCCACCATGTCTCTTTGTCTCCTTTCTATTTCCAGATGTCACACCAAGTACCTTTCTAGCTACCTCCCTTTCACTTCTGCAGTAGTTGCCCAATCATCCAGCACCTCCTCACCACCACCGAGCCCCTGTCTGACCTCTTCTCTGAATCTCACTCTACACTCTTCCTCCTTCAGTTTCCATCATCTTATTCTTCTTTCAGTCCTCACACTCCTCCTCTTGTTCGTCACCTCCCAAATTATCCTACAGACCACCATCTGATGCTGTCTAGCTACACTGTCCCCTGCCAACACCTTACAGTCTCCAATCTCCTTTAGGTTGCATCTCCTGCATAGAACATAGTCCACCTGTGTGCACCTTCCCCCACTCTTATACGTCACCCTATGATCCTCCTTCTTCTTAAAATAAGTGTTCACCACTGCCATTTCTATCCTTTTAGCAAAATCTACCACCATCTGCCCTTCCACATTCCTCTCCTTAAGGTCATACCCACCCATTAGAATCAGAATCAGGTTTATTGGCCAAATGTGTTGACACACACAAGGAATTTGGTTCCAGCTGTTAGTGACTCTCAAAGTACAGAGATAAATAAAACTATACATGACAAAACAGACAAGACAGACAATGTGAGACAGTATAGGCAGTGTGAGTATTAAATAGGGATACAGATCAGTTATGTACATAAAGTGTGAGAGTGCATTGTAGTGCAAATGACAGTATTGTGCATCAGGTATGATAGAGAGTTTACTATAGAACTTTGTACAATATATATCAGCCATAGTGTGTGTAACATATACAGATAATGTGATGACTGACAGTTCTGTGCAGTACTTAGAATCAGTTGAATCAGTTGGACACATCCCTGAGGATCACCAGTGCTGACTGTCAAATACCGGAGGTAACACTTCCCAGTCTCACCTGTTGTTTCCTACCTGTCAGGAAGCTGGAGATCCACTGACAGATGGCAGGGGGTATAGTGAGGTTTAGGAGTTTGGACAATGGAGAATTCCCAGAATTATTGTATTGAAAGCTGAACTGAAGTCAACAAACAGAATCCGGGCATATGTTCCTGGGCAGTCAAAATGTTGCAGAATGTAGTTCAGCCCCATGTTGACTGCATCATCCCCTCTGTTACCTTCATCTACATACCCATTTAAATCTGCCCCAATTACCAATCGTTCATTCCTAGGTACACCTTTAACCACTTCATCTAATTCACTCCAGAATTAGATGAAGTGGTAGATGGTGTACCTAGGAAAGAACGATTGGTGATTGGGGCAGACTTTAATGGGCATGTAGGTGAAGGGAACAGAGGTGATGAGGAGGTGATGGGTAGGTATGGTTTTAAGGAGAGGAATGTGGAAGGGCAGATGGTGGTAGATTTTGCTAAAAGGATGGAAATGGCAGTGGTGAACACGTATTTTAAGAAGAAGGAGAACATAGGGTGATGTATAAGAGTGGAGGAAGGTGCACACAGGTGGACTATGTGCTATGCAGGAGATGCAACCTAAAGGAGATTGGAGACTGTAAGGTGTTGGCGGGGGACAGTGTAGCTAGACAGCATCGGATGGTGGTCTGTAGGATGGTTTTGGAGGCGAAAAAGAAGAGGAGGAATGTAAGGATTGAAAGAAGAATAAGATGGTGGAAACTGAAGGAGGAAGAGTGTAGTGTGAGGTTCAGGGAAGAGGTCAGACAGGGGCTCGGTGGTGGTGAAGAGGTGCCGGATGATTGGGGAACTACTGCAGGAGTGATGAGGGAGGCAGCTAGAAAAGTACTTGGTGTGACATCTGGAAATAGAAAGCAAGACAAGGAGACGTGGTGGTGGAATGAGGAAGTGCAGGAGAGCATAAGGGGAATGAGGTTGGCAAAACAGAAGTGGGATCGACAGAGTGATGAGAAAAGTAGGCAGGAGTACAAGGAGATGCGGCAGCAGGTAAAAAGGGATGTGGCGAAAGCCAAGGAAAAGGCATATGAGGAGCTGTATAAGAGGTTGGACACTAAGGAAGGAGAAAAGGAGTTATACCGATTGGCCAGGCAGAGGGACCGAGCTGGGAAGGATGTGCTGCAAGTTAGAGCAATAAAGGATGGAGAGGGAAATGTGTTGACTAGTGAGGAGAGTGTGTTGAGAAGGTGGAGGGAGTATTTTGAGCAGCTGATGAATGAGGAAAATCACAGAGAGAGAAGGTTGGAGGATGTGGAGTTGGTGAAGCAGGATGTAGATAGGATTAGTAAGGAGGAAGTGAGAGCAGCGATTAAGAGGATGAAGAATGGAAAGTCGGTTGGACCAGATGACATACCGGTAGAGGCGTGGAGATGTTTAGGAGAGATGGCAGTGGAGTTTTTAACCAGATTGTTTAACAGGATTCTGGAAGGGGAGAGGATGCCTGAGGAATGGAGAAGGAGTGTGCTGGTACCGATCTTTAAGCATAAGGGAGATGTGCAGACCTGCAGTAACTACAGGGGAATTAAGTTGATCAGTCACACCATGAAGTTATGGGAAAGAGTAGTGGAAGCCAGGCTGAGAGAAGAGGTGACCATCTGTGAGCAACAGTATGGTTTCATGCCGAGGAAGAGCACCACAGATGCCTTATTTGCTTTGAGGATGTTGATGGAGAAGTATAGAGAAGGACAAAAGGAATTGCATTGTATATTTGTGGATTTAGAGAAAGCGTACGACAGAGTGCCAAGAGAGGAGTTGTGGTATTGTATGAGGAAGTCAGGTGTGTCAGAGAAGTATGTAACGGTGGTGCAGGACATGTATGAGGACAGTGTGACGGCAGTGAAGTGTGCAGTAGGTACGACAGACTGGTTCAGGGTGAAGGTTGGGCGGCATCAAGGATCGGCCCTGAGCCCTTTCCTGTTTGCAGTGGTGATGGACAGGTTGACGGACGAGGTCAGACAGGAGTCTCCCTGGACTATGATGTTTGCAGATGATATTGTGATTTGTGTTGAGAGTAGAGAGCAGGTTGAGAAGAGCCTGGAGAGGTGGAGATATGCGCTGGAGAGAAGGGGAATGAAAGTCAGTAGGAGTAAGACAGAGTACATGTGTGTGAATGAGAGGGAGGGCAGTGGAGTGATGCGGTTGCAGGGAGAAGAGGTGGAGAAGGTAGAGGAGTTCAGGTACCTGGGGTCAACAGTGCAAAGTAATGGAGAGTGTGTTAGAGTAGTAAAGAAAAGAGTGCAGGCAGGGTGGAGTGGGTGGAGAAGGGTGACAGGAGTGATTTGTGATAGTAGGGTATCTGCAAGAATGAAAGGGAAAGTTTATAGGACTGTGGTGAGACCTGCGATGTTGTATGGATTAGAGACAGTGGCATTGAGTAAAAGGCAGGAGGCAGAGCTGGAGGTAGCAGAGCTGAAGATGTTGGAGTGACGAGGATGGACAAGATTAGAAATGAGTTTATTAGAGGGACAGCACATGTAGGATGTTTTGGTGACAAGGTGAGGGAGGCGAGATTGAGATGGTTTGGACATGTGCAGAGAAGGGACATGAATTATATTGGTAGAAGAATGCTGAAGATGGAGCCACCAGGTAGGAGGAAAAGAGGAAGGCCAAGGAGGAGGTTCATGGATGTGGTGAGGGAAGACATGCAGGTAGTTGGTGTGAAAGAGGCAGATGTAGAGGACAGGGTGGTATGGAGACGGATGATCCGCTGTGGCGACCCCTAATGGGAGCAGCCGAAAGAAGAAGAAGAAGAAGGGTTTAGTAGGCCGTACGTATGTGATTTTGCCCTGAGGGTACAACATTAAGAATTATGATAAAGGCAGCTTACTCTCACTTACTCTCACTCTAAATCTTGATTCCTCCACACTATCCAACTTTCGCCCTATATCTAACCTGTCATTTCTGTCGAAGTTGATGGAGAAGCTTGTTTTCACTCAGCTTCAGTCTCACCTTCGACTGCACGACATTGATGATATATTTCAGTCTGGCTTCAGGTCGTGACATAGCACTGAATCAGCGTTATTGAGGGTCCACAATGACATCCTTGGAGCCCTGGATGGAAAAAGCTCTGTGGTTCTGGTGTTACTGGACCTGACCACTGCATTTGACACCGTGGATCATGCTATCCTCATCTCTCGTCTTCAGCATGTTGTCGGTCTGCAGGGTGCAGTGCTAAATTGGTTTTCATCATACCTCACTAACAGAACTTTCTCAGTTGTACTTAATGATCATTCTTCATTGGTTGCTCCTCTGTCATCTGGTGTGCCTCAGGGATCTATTCTTGGTCCCTTTCTGTTTTCTCTCTATATGCTGCCACTTGGTCAACTCATTTCCAATCACAAAGTTCAATTTTATTTCTATGCTGACGACCTCCAGATCTATCTTCCTGTGATTCTGAGTGATAGCTCTGCATTGGACCCTCTCCATAACTGTCTTCAGGATGTTAAACAGTGGCTTTCCCAGAACTTCCTTCATCTGAATGAAGAAAAGACTGAGTACATCCTTTTTAGCCCGGACTCACCCAGCAGTTCTTTGAGTTTTGGTCCTTTTACTCCTCAGTTTGCACCTACCGTGCGTAACCTGGGTGTTATTTTTGACCAAAGTATGCAATTCGAGAAACAGATCAGTGCAGTAGTTAAGGCGAGCTTTTACCAGCTAAGACTCCTCAACAAGGTCAAGCCATTTTTGTCCCAAGCTGACCTTGAAAAAGCTATACATGCATTCATCAGCTCAAGGATTGACTACTGCAATGCTCTCTACATTGGACTTAATCATTCTCTTCCCCAATCCTCCGCACGCTTCACTGGCTTCTGGTGCGGTATAGGGTGGAGTATAAGCTCCTGCTATTCGTATTCAAGGCAATCAATGGTCTTGCCCCGGCCTACCTCACCGAATTAATAACAGTTTACCATCCAGCCAGAACTCTCTGTTCCTCTGGACATACCTCTCTGGTCACTCCTAAGTACAGATGTAAAAAGTTTAGTGGCCGGTCATTTGCCATCCAGGGACCAAAGCTGTGGAACGCTCTTCCAGCTCACATTCGATCCATCACTGTTCTGAGTGTTTTTAAATCGCAGTTGAAAACTTTTTTATTTATACAAGCTTTTAAAACATAGCCCTGTTTTAACTGCTTTTTTTTTTACATATATATTGTGCTCTTATATTTTGTATATTTTTTATATTTCTTATATTTTATTGTCTACTGTGTAGTTATATTTTTATATTTTTTATTATTATTTTTTTTACTGGAAAGTGCCTTGTGCTCCTTTTGGTTGCTGTAAGGCGCTATATAAATAAAATTTGACTTGACTTGATTTACCAGACTAAACCCACTGTTCCTCTTGTGTTAGCTGCATTCAAATTAATTAAAGCCATCTTGTCATAGTAAAAGAAACCAATTCTTTTATACGTGTCCAAAAATGGGGTTTTGTCTGTGCTGTGTTAACGTGACAACAATATGGGGTGGATAAACCGTCAGTTGCATACTGTCGCGGAGCAAATGAAACAGAGACGGAAGCCGAAGTATAGCTCGTTCTGGTTTTAATGACGAGAGTGAGGGAGAGAAATGCACACAAGCACACACGCACACTCACACACACGCACACGGCAGTCCTTAGGTTGAGAGAGTCCGAAGTGCGCTTGGGGAGAAGCGTAGCTGGTCCGAGATGAACTGGGAGGAAACGCGCAGCTGGTACGGGATAGTGGAGTTCGAAAGTAACGGAACACAGAGTCCTGCATGAAACCATGAACACATACAATAATGAACAAGGGAGTGAGTGTGAGTGAGGAGCCTGATATAGAAGCGGGGTGGAATAATGATGAGCTCCAGGTGTGCGTGATTAAGCCTGGAGCTCCAGAGAGAGCGAAGGCATGATTGATGATGAGCCCCAGGTTTGCGTGGTTATGCCTGGAGCTCTAGGGAGAGCGGAGGCTTATAGAGCCACCAAAGGGGGCGTGGCAGGTGGATCCCCTAACAGGAACGGGGCGAAACCACCGGCGAAGACCGGAGGCAGGGCTAAGACCGGAGGCAGGGCAAAGGCTGGAGATTGAGAGACCGGGGACAGAGAGCCGTCTGTAGCGGAGACCGGGGATGGAGGGACACCTGCAGTGTATACTGGAGATGGAGAGGTGTCTTCAGCGGAGTCCAGAGGCTGAGCGACCTCCATGGCCGAGACCAGAGACCGAGTGACGCCCTCGGCGGCGATCAGGGGTGGACCGACGCCCACTGGGGAGGACTGGAGCGGAGTGACGCTCACTGTAGAGGTCTGGAGCGGAGTGATATCCAGCACGGAGGTCAGGAGTGGAGCTACATCTGCAGCAGGGATCAGAGACCTAGTGATGCTTTCGTTGGAGATCGGGAGCAGAAAGACATCCTTGGTGGTGTCCAGAGGCCGAGCAACACCCACGGCCGAGTTCAGAGTCTGTGCGACGCCCACGGCAGAGTTCAGGTACACAGTGACACCCTCAGTGGGGCCAGGCAGCGGTACAGTGGTGGCAATGTAACGGCACCCTCGGAGAAACACTGGAGCTGAGTGGAGCGCGCTGAGGATCCCTGGAGAGAAACCCCAGAACAGGGCGGTGTGCTCGTTGTAACTCTGGAGCGGAGCGGAGCACTCATGGAAACACAGGGGCGGAGTGGAGCGCTCGTGGAAACCATGGGGGCGGAGCGGAGCGCTCGTGGAAACTCTGGGGCGGAGCGGAGCACTCGTGAAAGCCCTGGAGTGGGACAGAGCGCTTCTGGAAACCCTGTAGCGGAAAGGAGCTCTCCTGGAAACCCTGGAGAGGAGAGGAACTCTCAGCGGAACACTGGGGCGGGGCCCTCCCAGAATCGAGGGGGCTGTAAGGTAGATCCGCCGGAGTGATCCCGAACATCCCTGTGAGAAGCCCAATGAAGTGGGTGCACGAGCGGAATTCGCCTCCGAATGTGCTCCACAGCTTACCAGCGAGAGAGAGATAGTCACCAGACAAGAGAGAGATGTGAAGCGCAATTTTGGCTGTTTCGGTGGTGTAAACGGGGGGATGGAAATCCATATATTCACCAACGCTCCATATGAATCCGCTCCACTCTGCCATATCGCCGGAAAAGTGAGCCGGGTATTCCATCATACTCTCTGGGGGGCGCTTGCATGTTCCCGAGCCGGCAAGGATGAATCGCGAGGGGCGGCCACGAGCATCCGAAACCCGAAACGTGCTCGGTTGCCGCTTCATCGCGGCAGAGAGAAACCTCCCCTTCTCCCGGTGGGTCTTGCTGCGACCGATCGGGTCATGTGAAGGCTAGGTACACATACAATAATGAACAAGGGAGTGAGTGTGAGTGAGGAGTTATGTAGAAGCGGAGGCATGATTGATGATGAGCCCCAGGTGTGCGTGGTTTTGCCTGGAGCTCTAGGGAGAGCGGAGGCATAGAGAGCCACCAAAGGGGGCATGGCAGGTGGATCCCTGACACATACATTAGTTTGGCATTAGACAGTATAGAGAAAAGCATGTTGCCATTCTATCGTGCACTTGCCAAAGCCGCATATGCATATAAAAGGGCATCAGTAATTACAATGAGGCATCCTGTGATGTTGTACATGACTCCCAGACTCACACTTAACACTAGTCAGTCTTTTGTAATCACCAATTCACGTTGTACAGGTACAATGTAACTTTTTCAGCCCCAGAACTGACAATTGAGTGCTGTAAAGCTGTTAACCCTGTGGATAGAATGGTGACCCTATTAGATTTCACAATGTGCTTAATGCAGAAACTGTCCTGTTTGTTGATGTTTCATGTTTATGTGATGTGGATGGGACAGGGCAGGCTATTCAATAGTTACTCCAGAAAATGGTTGGTTTTGTACAGTCTCTGCAGTTTCAGTGCCCCAACCCTGCTCTGCTCAGTTGGCAAAGATTAAAGCATTAGCAGAAGCATGTAAACTAGGGAAAAGGAAAATATACAATCTATATTGATTTGGCCTATGAACATGGCGTATATCACATGTTTGGTCCAACAGGGGTACAAAAGGGATTGCAAAGAGCAGATGGACCGACAATAAAGAATGGCCCAGATATTGCTAAGTTAGTACATGCCGTGACACAGCCAGCCAAAGTAGCTATAGTTAAATGTCAAGCTCATAACTCTGACACTTTTGTGTCTCAGGGAAACACAGCTGCAAATGGGGCAGCAGGAAGAGAAACATGTACAATAGCAATGGTAGGTTCAGATAAGGAAGCACCAGAGGAAGACTTAACACACATTACAGAAATGCAAGACAGAGCTTATATTCATGGACAAACACAATGGAAGAAGTTTGGGGCTATTAAAGAACTGGATACTAATATTTGGGGTGATGTGGACGGTCTATTTATAGCCCCTGCATCAGTGCATCATAATGCAGTGGCAGGCAGGTTTTTGTGTAAGGAAGTAATCCCCAAATTTGGGATGCCAAATCTCCTATTGCATATCTCATTGCATATCGTCCATTAGTTGCAACCTGTGTGTTATCCCCAATCACACCGCATGGTGAAAAGGGCTAATATGGTGCGTAATGCAAAGATAACAAAGATTTGTGCAAAAACATCCCTGGACTGTGCAGATACTTTGCCATAAGCTGTGATAAAGATGCATTCCCAGACTAACTGTATAACACACCAAACTCTGGATGAAATGCTTATAGGAAGACCAATGTCTGTGCCAATAACTAGTGAACCTTATAAACGGCCCTTTCTTGAACAGCTCTAAGGTGAACTCCAGAGCTATGTTAGACATCTAAAAAAAGGACTTTGTTTTTAAAGACAGCTGAAGCTACTTAAAGACAGCTAAACTTATGGATGAGTTGATCCTGTTGATCCTGTGGACTGGGTCTACATCAGGAGATTTAAGAGAAAACACTTCGCTGAGCCACAATGGAACAGCCCATTTAAGGTGGTATTGACAACTCCCACAGCAGTCATAGTAAGGAGCATTGATACTATCTCAACCACTGGAGTAGAGCACATGAACCAATCGGTGAAAAAGGAACAAAGGGGGATCACAAAAGTCTCCATTAGACAAAAATAAACCAGAACAGCCCTACAAACCAGACACTGATTCTGACCTAGATTGTTCTGTACCACTAGAAATGCCCAGTAGGGCCCCACTATGGGGTAATGTGACAACATGTGACATGCACCCTTGCATTAACTGCAACCATAACACAAAAGAGGAACATACACAGGGTGGCCAATTACTACAAACAACCGACTACAGACACATATCAGGTCAGGGTTAGAGGAACACCCATAAATAAAAAATGTTGTAATGTGAGTGGTATAACAGCAAAGAAGATGTATGTTATGTTATGGTAGACATATGTAAGAGTGTTTAAATCTAAATGCAAAGTACCCTTTAAAAATTACACCTGTCAAGTGGGAACCCAAGAGCTTGAGTTGGAAGGGACCCACCATATAGGTAACCTTTTTTCTCCTTAGGTTACATTACAGTGCTCAAAGTGTCATCAAGTCATCTCCCACATTTGCAGCCAACATGGGGCAAAACAATTTGTTTGTTTGGTGTGCTGTCTAAAACTCATGGTGCAAATTAGATGCCTAATCTTAGCCAGAATTGTGACTATCGATTTTATTACCACTTTATTCCCTACATTATTCCCTATTTATTGATAAGCCATCCCTTTGTGACAGTAGAGAGAGAGCAAGAGTTCCAACACTGTGTACACTCCAGTGGCCACAACTTTCTTTCCGATGTGTTTGCTTAGTGTAGAGCTGTTTGTGACACGATCAACCTAACTGTTCTCCTAACTGATAGCTCTCGATTCATTTCTTTCTCATTTGTTTCTGATTCTCATTTTGATCTTTTGGTCTACTTCACTTTGTGTTCAATTTTTATCATGCCCAAACAAAACTTAATTCTTGGAGAGGTTTTCTATACGATCTGCGATGCCCGTAGGCCTTTTCTGATCTGGGAAGAATCACACCGCACACAACAAATGCTTCCTCTTCAGTTTATTGCAGGCGGCAGAACGTATATATACACATACAGAGAAAAGAAACCTGACCTAGTTGTTTCCTGTTTAGACAAGAGGATATACTAGCTGAAGATGTGTGAGTCCAGATAAGACTCCCTGTTTACCTTACAGACTAACATCGTAAATATTCTATAGACACTGAGCAGACAAAGGAATGTGTGTGAAACAGTGTGAAAACCATCTTAACACTAACACTTTGTCAGGCAGGTTCTATTTAAAAGAGATTTCTAAATTGCGAACAGGTGTGACAGTAATCAGGCCTGGGTGTGGCTAGAGACATTAAACTCAGGTGTGATAAACCACAGTTTTAAAAGGGGGGCACTTTTTTACACATGGCCATGTAGTTTTGGATTTTGTTTTCCCTCAATAATAAAAATCTTCATTTAAAAACGGCATGATGTGTTCACTTGTGTTATCTTTTACAAATATTTTAATTAGTTTGATGATATGAAACATTAAAGTGTGACAAACATGCAAAATAATAAGAAATCAGGACGGGGCAATCACTTTTTCACACCACTGTGTGTGTGTGTGTGTGTGTATATATATATATATATATATATATATATATATATTATATATATATATATATATATATATATGTCATGCAGCAACGAACGAAGGCGAAAGCCGGAGGAGAAGTCGCTGTATGTCTATTGAAACGGAGAGTGATACACAAAAACACACACACACGGCAGTCCATGGAAACCCGGAGAGAGAGATATCCGTGGTACGCCCTGGAGGGGCAAGGTCCACAAAGTTCAGGAGGCAACGAACGGGAGGAAAAAGGGTAATCCGGGGTGCGCTTTGGAGGAAAGTGCGGCCGTAGAGAAAGAGTGTGGAGTCCGGGACGGAAGAGAACGTATCGGGATATGCATACGCACCAACACATACCAACATGCACAAACAATAACGGATGGTGAGAGAGTGGAAGTGACGGGTTTATATGGGAACCGGGATTTATATATATATTATATATATATATATATATATATATATATATATATATATATATATATATATATATATATATATATATACTTTTTTTATGCCTACTGAGGAAGAGAAATTGATTTGGTCTCGGACATTCGTAAAAATACATTTTTAAGAAAAGATAGCCATCATGAAGAGAGGTCAGCCAACCCCAAAGCTAGCTAGCTTGTCTCAGCCCAGGAAAGGGTTTGTTCAGTACTACCAGACTCCAGTGAATTTTAGTGAATATGAGCTGTACCACTAGCTTACAGCCACTGAGGAGTGGTGCAAATTATGAGTATACAACTCTGGTGAATAGGTTGTATTTTATTTTTGTCATGTTATTAGACAAATATTGATTCTGAACTGCACCAAATAAAAATAGATGGCACAGTTGCAGTTGTAGTGTAGAGGTTTGGAGCTTACTTTAGTAAAATAGTATTCTCCTCATGTTTATAGACTTTAAGGAAAAGATAATGTAATTTGAAATTTAATTTGCAACATGTCTCAAAAAGTTGGAGGGGCAACAAATGTCTGGCAAAAGTAAGTGTTATTAAAATGAAACATTTGGAAAAATATTTTGCAAATAATCAAGTTAATTGACAATAGGTCAGTAAGATGACTGGGTATAATTAGTATATCTTAGAGAGGCAGAGTTACATTAGATACACTAGGCAAAATATTACTCAAGTCAAAGTAAAAGTACTCCCTTTAAACTTTCAGAAACCTATTTGCCTTCGTTTAAGTATCCAAAGTACAATGATTTATTATAGCTGTAGACCTCATATCATGTTACCTAGCCATTTGGGGTGCACTAGCCAGTGCACTCTTAGTGCCGGTCCCAAGATAAATGAGGAGGGTTGCATTAGGAAGGGCATCCAGCGTAAAACATGTGCCAAATCAAATATGCAGATTAAGAATCAGAAATGCATACCGGATCGGTTGAGACCCGGGTTACCAACGACCACCACAGGTATTGTTAGCCAACAGGGCTACTGTTGGCCGAAGGAGGAGAAGGAGAGGAGGAAGACGTCTACAGAGACAGCAAGAAAAGGAAAAGTGTAGGAGAGTGGAGGTTCGGGTTGGTACTTTAAATGTTAATACTATGACTGGTAAAGAGAGAGAGGTAGCTGATATGATAGAGCGTAGAAAGGTAGACATGTTGTGTGTTCAAGAGACCAAGTGGAAAAGGAGTAAGGCCGGGAACATTGGAGGGAGGGTTTAAAATGTTCTATCATGGTGTGGATGGAAAGAGAAATGGTGTAGGGGTGATCCTGAAGGAAGAGTACAGTAAGAGTGTAGTGGAGGTGAAGAGACTTTTGATATAGTGATGAACGTGAAGCTGGAAGTTGAAGGGGTGATGATAAATGTCATCAGTGCTTATGCTCCACAAGTGGGTTGTGAGATGGAGGTGAAGGAAAAATTCTAGAGTGAGTTAGATGAAGTGGTGGAGGGTGTACCTAGGAATGAACGATTGGTGATTGGGGACTTTAATGGCCATGTTGGTGAAGGGAACAGAGATGATGGCTGTGGTAAATACTTTAAATATAAAAAAAAATATTTTAAGAAGAAGGAGGAGCATAGGGTGACATATAAGATTGGAGGAAGGTGCACACAGGTGGTCTATGTTTTATGTAGGAGATGCAACCTGAAGGAGATTGGAGACTGTAAGATGTTGGCAAGGGACAATGTAGCTAGACAGCATTTGATGGTGGTCTGTAGGCTTTTGTTGGTGAAGAAGAAGAGAAGTGTCAGTGGGCATGCGTGGAAGGACCCAAATGCAGGACGCAGGCTGCAGTTCAAAAGGCAGTTAGACTAGATGCCCGAAAACTTATGAGCCCCCATAAAAAAGAGCACCAAGAGACGGAGACCAGGATAGAAGCAAAAACAAAACATCAAACCTGAAGACCCATAGTAGAAGAGACAGGAAGCTGTCTGAAAAACAAACTTCTGAGAACTGGCAAACAATTAAACACAAAAGCGACCGGCTGAGTCCGGAAGAAATGATATTCTGAAAAAAAAAGAGAGATCCAAAAACGAAAGTCAAAGTATTCCACAGGGAATAAAGGGCAGGAAGGTCTCAAAATAAACACAAAGCCGAAGAGACAATCTGGCGAGAGATATTAGGAGCTGGCGTTTATTTATACACCAAGAAGATGGAAGTGGAATTACCGAAAGTGCACGTGCCTTCGGCTGACAGTATCCGCCTTTTCACAGCACCTCCAGATATCCCTCCAGGTTGCTCAGGATGGTCCAGATGAAACTGAGAGATGAGGTCATGGTCCAGAATCTGCCGTGTGGGAACCCGGGAGCATTCCTCTGGGCCATAGCCTTCCCAATCCACTAGATATTGGAGACCCGACTTCGAGAGCAGAGTAAACGACGCACTGTAAAGGCGGGGCCTTCGCTGATGACCCGGGCGGGTGGTCGAATGTCTGGTGGAGGGGACCAAGGAACAGGCTTGGACAGGTCTGAGGCGAGAAACATGGAAGGCAGGGTCGATCCGAAGGGCCTTGGGTAGTTTGCAGCGCACAGCAACCGTTTTAATGACCTTGGCTCCCAGAAATTGTGGGGCGAGCTTACAACACACGGCCTTGAGTGGGAGGTCCCGAGTGGAAAGCCATGCCTTATGACCAAACAGGTAATGGAGTGCAGGACAGCGCCTCCGGTTGGCCCAACAGGCATAGCTCTGGTAAGCTCTAAGAAGAGCTGCGCAGGCCCTCCTACAACTGAGTCGGCAGCATCGGAACTGAGCCCAAGCAGAAGGGAAGCTTCAGCTTCCTGGGTAACTATAAACTGTCTGAAGTATTGCAGTGGTTTCCCTAGCTGAAGGCAGTTCGGCTAGGGGAATAAAATGTACCATTTGGGTGAACCGGTCCACCACGGTAAGAATGATTGTGCAACCGGCAAAGGGAGAGAGTCCGGTAACAAAAACAAGGGCAATGTTAGACCAGGGGCATTTAGGCACTGGGAGGGGACACGGTAAGCCCACCGGGCGGCCCTTAGGGTTCTTATGTTGAGTGCAGGTAGGACAGGTGGATACAAATTCCCTGACATCTCTCTGGACAGTGGGCCTCCAGAACTGCTGATGGAGGCGGGACAGAGTACGGGGTACCCCAGGATGGCAAAACAGAGGTGAGCCATGACACCACTGGAAGACTTGGACTCACAGCTGCTCTGGAACAAAAAGTCTCCAAGCAGGGCAACCCTCAGGAACCGACTGGTCCACAGTGGCAAGTTTCACCCTTGCCTCGAGGTCTAGGTTCAGGGCACACACGGTAATGAAAGGAGGAACTATAGGTGTGGAGGTGGGGTCTTCTTCTTCAACAGGGGAGTGTAACTTGGAAAGAGAATCAGGCTTAACAGTCCTAGATCACGGGAGGAAGGGGAGGGAGAAATCGAACCCACCAAAAAAGACCCCAGCGAGCCTGTTGCGGGTTGAGGCGTGGGATTACCGGAAATGCGTGTGCCATCGGCTGACAGGAAGAGTGAATACTGAAAAAAGAATAAGATGGTGGAAAATGAAGGTGAAAGACTGTACTGTGAGATTCTGGGAAGAGGTCAGACAGGGGCTTGGTAGTGGTGAAGAGGTGCTGGATGATTTAGCAACTACTGCAGAAGTAATAAAGGAGACCGCTAGAAAAGTGACATCTGAAAATAGAAAGGAAGACAAAGAGATGTGGTGGTGGAATGAGGAAGTACAGGAAAGCATAAATAGATAGAGGTTGGCAAAACAGAATTGGGATCGACAGAGAAATAAGAAAAGTAGGCAGGAGTACAAGGTGATGCAGGTGAAGAGAGATGTAGGAAGGAAAAGGCATATGAGGAGCTGTATGAGAAGTTGGACACTAAGGAAGGAGAAAAGTACTGATTGGTGAGGCAGAGGGACCGAGCTGGGAAGGATGTGCTACAAGTAAGAGCAATTAAATGTGTTGACTAGTGAGAAGAGGGTGTTGATAAGATGGAGGGAGTATTTTCAGCTGATGAATGAGGAAAATGAGAAAGAGAAGGTTGGATGGTGTGGGGATGGTCAAGCAGGAAGTGGATAAGATTAGTAACGAGGAAGTGAGAACATTAAGAGGTGAAGATTGGAAAGTCGGTAGGACCAGATGACATACCAGTAGAAGAGCTGCTCAGGAGAGATGGCAGTGGAGTTTTTAACAAGATTGTTTAACAAGATATTGAAAGGTGACAAGGTGACTGAGGAATGGAGAAGGTGTTTGCTGGTACCATTTTTTAAGAATAAGGGAGATGTGCAGACCTGCAGATACTACAGGGGAATAAAGTTGATCAGTCACACCATGAAGTTCTGGGAAAAAATTGTGGAAGCCAGGCTGTGAGCAACAGTATAGTTTTATGCCAAGGAAGAGCACCACAGATGCATTATTTGCTTTGGGAATGTTTATGAAGAAGTATAGAGACGGTCAAAAGAAGTTTTGGAGCATTGTGTGTTTTTGGATTTAGAAAAAGCATATGACAGAGTGCTGAG
The DNA here is from genome assembly GCA_039877035.1 of Silurus lanzhouensis. Classification (NCBI taxonomy): domain Eukaryota; kingdom Metazoa; phylum Chordata; class Actinopteri; order Siluriformes; family Siluridae; genus Silurus; species Silurus lanzhouensis. Next base: position 3,960,973 of record JBCEWE010000375.1, read on the forward strand.
AGAGGAGTTGTGGTATTGTATGAAGAAGTCAGGTGTGTCAGAAAAATATGTGAGGGTGGTGCAAGACAGGTATGAGGACAGTGTGACAGCAGTGAAGTGTGCAGTAGGAAGGACAGACTGGTTCAAGGTTGAGGTTGGATTGCATCAAGGATCGACTCTAAGCCCTTTCCTGTTTGCAGTGGTGATGGACAAGGTCAGACAGAAGTCTCCATGAACTATAATGTTTGCCAATGATATTAAGATTTGTGGTGAGAGTAGGGAGCAGGTTAAGAAGAGCCTGGAGAGTAATAGAGAGTGTGTTAGAGAATTGAAGAAAAGCAGAAAAGGCCAAAAAAGAGGTTCATGTATGTGGTTGAGACGTACAATTATGACGGAAGATCTGCTGTGGCGACCCCTAATGTGAGCAGCCGAACGAAGAAGAAGAGTCCTCATATCATGTCATTATTGGCAACTCAGTTTATGTGAAATGACTCTAATGTTACTCTTAGTGCACAAATCTATTAATTGATAGATATTAAAATTATCATGAACCCAACACTTTTATTTTTTGTTGTGGCAAGTTAGAGTCAGGAGTTACTTCTATCATTTATTACTCTCAACATTTTATGCTTGCTGTTGAACTAGTGCTGAACAGTATATTCCGTTTAAAACAGAGTGTGCACGTTACCCTGATTGCTGGCTAGCTGTGTGCTTGACCAGGTATGTTTTTATCTACTCATAAAAAAAAAAAAAAAAGAACAACTGATATCGCAAAATGTAGTTGAGTAAGAAAAAAAGTAAGATATTTGATTTTAAATGTAGTGAAGTTAAAGTAAAAGTCTCCCCAGATGGAAATACCTCACTAAAATACAGATATGCAAAAGAAAAGTACTTAAGTACAGTAACAAATTTAATTTAATTTGATAATGTGTAACACTGAGCAGAGTTTCACCAATCACTAATCAGTGAAGACTGTCTACAAATTGTGGCACAATTTCAGAATAATGTTCCTCAAAATTAAACAGTTGAATATCTCATCATTTACAGTACACAATATCATCATTTTAAAGAATCTGTCGAAATCTCTGTGCACAAGGGACAAGCGTAAAAATCAATATTTCACATTAACACCTCTAGAAATAATTGTCTGTCAACACAGTTTGCCATGTCATTCACAAATGCAGGTTAAATCTCTAAAATGCAAAGAAAAAGGCATGCATGAACATCCAGATCCAGAAACACCACCATCCTCTCTCAGCCAAAGCTCATTTAAAATACTTAAAGTACTTAGGCATAGTGGAAAACAGTTTTGTGGCCAGATTAATAGAAATTTTAATTTCTTTTTGGAATTCATTGACACCATGTCATCTGGTCTAAAGTGGAGAGGGACTTATTATCAGTGCTCAGTTCAAAAAGCCACATCTCTGATGGTATGGGAGTGCATTAGTGCCTGTGGTATGGGAGGCTTGCACATTTGGAATGACTCCATCAAAGCTGAATGATATATACAGGTTTTAGAGCAACAAATGCTTCCATCCAGAGGATCAGGGATATTTCAGCAAGATAATGCTAACTGCATCTATTACAATAGCATAACTTTGTAGTAGAAAAGTGCCGTTGCTGAACTAGTCTGCCTGCAGTTTAGACCTTTCACCAATTGAAAACTTTTGGTACATCATGAAACGAAAAAGACAACAAAGGACACCCAGAACTGTTAAACAGTTAGAATCTGATATCAGACACATATGGGACCACAATCCTCTCCCAAAACTTCTGCAACTGGTCTCTTAAGTTCCCATATATATACGGACAGATTGCACTGCACTGACAGCACTGACCCCTGACACAATGGTGTCACTGTCAGTGTCTGAGAATAGGTTTGTAGAAATATGTCTGTTTGTGTAGAGGCTTTAGAGCCCTGGGTTAGATGAGAGAGCTGAGATCAGGAAGGTGTCTACAGTTCATGTTCAGCACCTAAATGAGTTAGTTGTAACTGGCTATATTGTCTTTTGAACGAGTTGCCCAATCATGAGTTAATGAGTCTTGTGAAGAGACAGAAGAGCTGTGCCAGGATGAGTTGTTCCTGGCTGGCACACCATGACACCTTTAATCACTCACATATTTATAAAACACATACAAATTTAGTTACTCATATACATGTAGTCACAGATAAACTATGAAACACTAGATAAATTCATGAGAGTAATGAGAGGAAAATAAAATACTTCCACGTGATAGGAATAATCTAGAAGTTGTAGTATATTTAGGATATGTGGATGTGTATACGATTGTCCAATGTGTGAAAGCTGAAAATAGCATATTGTATGGAAGGCTTAGGAATAAACCTATTGTTTTTTTTTTTGTAGTCCATCCCTAAGAAGGCTGAAGTTAATGGTAATCGAAATTATTGTGCAACCCGACACTGAGGAGGGAATGTCCAAATATAATGGTAACTGGGAAGTGCCAAATTTACAGGTAAAGTTAATGTTAACCGGGTGCTTAAGGGGGAGGCACATTGTGTATAAATACTGATCATTTCACTGTTAATTTTCACTCCATCTCTGACTTGATTGTGATTGTACTGCAACCAACTCTATTTAGTTTTTTCTTATCCATGGATTTCAAGTTTTATTTCTCTGAAGAAGAGTACCTTCGGGCAACTTTGGCAAAGAATTGTTATTGTTGTGGCAATTTTAGTTAACTTGATTGATTACAATAAACGAGGGAAAATAGTTACTAAAGAGAATAAGTTTTCCATTTCCTGATTATACTTGGAGAGCAATGGACCCACATTTTATACAAGAAAGTAAGGGTCTAAAATTCTGGCTGGCCAGACCACAAGACTATGATGAGGTGATGGCTATATCACAGGACATCTACCAAGGTAATGATTACCTTCCACATCATTACTACAACTGGATGACCCAACATGAAAGAGTGGTTATAATCGGCAGGAGAAATGGGAAGCTGGTAAGAATAGTTTCTACTAATAACTGTCTGGAAAAGTTTTATATTATGCTAGTTGAATGTTAAATTCATTGATCCCTAAAAAGTAATTCCCCCCCCCCCAAATTATTTAAAAATCTGTAATTATAATGCAATAATTAATTGTCTATTAATTGCAATTATATTTAACATGTACGTTTGTGTATGTACAATAGCTGGTAATTTTTTTAGTCAAGCAATAAAAAGGCTTTACTCTATGCCTAAGACAACTAGCAGAGTACTCATATCATTCCCTGTTTGCCTGTAGGTGGCACTGGACTCTGGAATGGTGGTTGATGGAGGGCAAACAGTGGTCTCCAGCACCACTGTTTGCCCTCCATCAACCACCATTCCATTAAGGGATTAAGGGTGTGCCCTAGTGAAAGAGGACGTGGTGTAGCTGGGGTTATCCAGAGAGTGACTGATCACTACATTAAACAGGTTTACCCAAGTGTTACAACAAAACGACTGACAAGACGTGACAACCCAGGACCTGAAAAACTCTCCAAGTTTAATGTTCTGGCTTGCCGGGTAAATTAAACTTTAGCATTTTAGATATTATTTTTTACAAATCCATTTTATATAGTTTAAAATCTTTCCCTAGTTTAATTTGCCTATGGTTGTTTTTTCTATATCTTTTTCCAAATAATCTCTCTCTCTCTCTCTCTCTCTCTCTCTCTCTCTCTCTTTCTCTCTCTCTCTCTCTTTCTCAGGCTATCCTGTCTTTGATTGGAGAGGCTAAAAGTTTTAAAGGATTTGTCTGTGACAAATCCTTGTGGGGAGCAATGGCTTCTGGAGAAAGAGATGTCATAAATTTTAGAAACAGTCAGACAGGAAAGGTTCCAGTCTTATAAAGGGTAATAGCATTCAGAACAGACAGCACTCAGTAGCTATGTTTTTTCTTCTTCTTCTTTTGGCTGTTCCCATTAGTGGTCGGCACAGCGGATCATCCATCTCCATACCCCCCTGTCCTCTACATCTGCCTCTTTCAACCCAACCACCTGCATGTCTTCCCTCACCACATCCATGAACCTCCTTTTTGGTCTTCCTCTTTTCCTCCTTCCTGGTGACTCCATCCTTAGCATTCTCCTACTGATATACCCCATGTCCCTTCTCTGGACATGTCCAAACCATCTTAATCAGACCTCTCTCACTTTGTCCCCAAAACGTCCTACATGTGCTTTCCCCTTAAATTAACTAATTTTTAATCCTGTCCATCCTCTTCACTCCTAACGAAAATCTCTGCATCTTCAGCTCTGCTACCTCCAGCTCCACCTCCTGTCTTGTGGTCAATGCCACTGTCTCTAAACCATACAACAAAGCAGGTCTCACCACAGTGCTATATACTTTCCCTTTCACTCTTGCAGATACCCTTCTATCACAAGTCACTACTGCCACTCTTCTCCACCCACTCCACCCTGCCTGCACTCTTTTCTTCACTTCTCTCACACACTCTCCATTACTTTGCACTGTTGACCACTACTCTCACCACAAATCACAATATCATACACAAACATCATTGTCCATAATCCTCTCTTCATCTTCACAACACATTTTTCTCACTAATCAACACACTGCCATCTCCCCCTTTATTGTGTAATTGTATTGTTTATTGTATTGCCATCTCCCCCTATAATGAGTTATTATGTTCACCGTTCACATCCTTCTGTAAATCTCTGTGTATAGTAATAGGCATCTGTATATTATTGTTCATAGTACATATATATATTCATACTCATCTGTAATTATATTCATAGTACATATATATTAATCTGTATATTATGTTCTTAGTACATATATATTCATCTGTATACTACATTTATAGTACATATACATCTTTAAATTACTGTTTATAGTCTATATTACCATTCTATTTAACTATGTAAATCATGTAAAAACTGTATATCCTGCACTTGCTGTTATTGCACTCTGGTTAGACCCAAACTGCATTTCGTTGCCTTGTACTTGTACATGTGTAATGACAATAAAGTTGAATCTAATCTAATCTAATCTAATCTAATCTAATCTAATCTAATCTAATCTATTGCCCTAATTTGCAGCATATCCTTTCCAGTTTGTTCCCTCTACAGGTTTATAGTTAAGGTGAGCGATGTGTATTTATCCCTGATGAGCAAGTCATGATGACTGTGTCAAGGAAAAACTCCCTTTGATTTTTTGAGGAAGAAACCTTTATAGGAACCAGATTCAAAAGGGAACCCATCCTCTTTTTGGTGATATCAATAGTGTGATTATAAATCTTTAAAATCATACAAAACACTGGAGACTGAGAACTAACATGAGCACCAGAATATAAGATTATGAGTAATATGGCGCATCACCTTGTACTCCTGCCTACTTTTCTCATCTATCTGCTGATCCCAATTCTGTTTTTCCAACCTCTTTCTCCTTATGCTTTCTTGCACTTACTCATTCCACCAGCACCTCTTCACCACCACTGAGCCCCTGTCTGACCTTTTCCCTAAATCTCACAGTACAGTCTTCCTCCTTCAGATTCCTCACTTTCAGTCCTCATTCTCCTCCTCTTCTTCAACACCTCCAAAGTCATCCTACAGACCACCATCCAATGCTGTCTAGCTACACTGTCCCCTGCCACACCTTACAGTCCAAAATCTCTTTCAGGTTGCATCTCTTACATAGAACATAGTCCACCTGTGTGCACCTTCTTCCACTCTCTTTCACCCTATGATCCTCCTTCTTCTTAAAATCAGTATTTACCACTGCCATTTTTATTCTTTTAGCAAAATCTATCACCATCTGCCCTTCCACATTCCTCTACTTAAGGCCATACCTACCCATCATCTCCTTATCACCTCTGTTCCCTTCACCTACATGCCCATTAAAATATGCCCCAACCACCAAGAAGGTACACCTTCTACCACTTTACCTAACATACATTTGCTAAAATACACTGATTTACTGTATGGACAATTTCTAGTTAATTGTTCTTCATTAAATTTCTCAAGTAATTTAAGCTTCCAGAAACACATTTATCAATAAAAAAAAATGATTTTTCAGTGAAAATAATGTTTAGCATCTGTACCTTTATATATTCGTTTGGTCAAAGTAAATCGTCCTAAAGTTAAATTATTTTGTTTGTTACATATACTTTTTACAAAAGGACAATAGTCAAACGTTTATTTCCACACTTTTTTACAGGCACTATATATATAAAACAAGGGGCCAAGGGGTTAGGGTTAGGTTCAGTTTGTGATAAGGTTAGGTTATAGTTTGGGTTAGAAAAGGATTTGGTGGGGTTGGTGTTAGGGTAAGGTTTGGGTTAAACTTGGGGTTAGGGTTAGGATTAGATAATGTTTATGGTTGTGGTTAGAGTTATTGTTTAGGTTTAGGTTAGGTTAGAGTTAAGGTTTTGGTAAAGGTGAGGTTTGAGATTAGGGTTAAATTTTAGGTTTGGGTTGGTATTAGAGTTGGAGCCTCTGGAGCACAAAGGGTTAAGGGCCCAAAAATGTGAGGCACAAGAGAGATCTTTGCAAAACTGGGTCTTAAAACCCAGTCCTTCAGATCAGTAACCCAGAGACTTAACCAATGAAATACCACTTCCCTACAGTTAGGGTTGGGATTAAGGTTAGGTTACAGTTGAGATTAGGGTTAAATTTTAGGTGAGGTTTGGGATTAAGGATAAGGTTTAGGTCAGGGTTGACAATAAGGTTACATTTTAGTTTAGGATTGGGATTAGGGTTAAATTTTAGGTTAATGTTAGGGTTGGGATTAGGGTTAGGTTTAAGGTTAATGTTAGCGTTAGCGTTAAATTAGGCTAGGGTTGTGGTTAAGGTAGACTTAAATTTAGGGTGCCACATTCTTCTATCCTACAGTGTCCACTATATTAAAAGGACAAGCCATTGTATGAGTACAATCTTTATGAATGATTGATCACTATTTTATAGAAAGAAATTTTGAAGATGGCAGTCAAGTGAAAAAAATTCTAAAATGTCTATACAATAGGTAGCAGGTGTTTCATTCATGCACATATTGCATAAATGAAAACTATTTCATAATACACCATCCCTTTTAAGTTTTACAAAATGAAATTTGACCTTTAAAATAAAGCAATCAACAACAGCACCCCCTGTCATTCTTAATCGAAGGAATAGACACATCTGCAGCTTTTTCTCCATCCTTAGTTTATACTATGGTTTGAATTGCTGTGAATAAAATGTGCAGACATCTTAGTACAAACAGTATTAAGTGCAGTTCCATTTTTGCATCAGTAGATGGAATATCTTGCAAGCCTAATTGAGTTTAACACGGTGAAGCACATTACATCAAATTAAATCTTACAAGCAAATCTTGCTTATTTACCTGAGCATGCACTTGCTCTACTTTTGCCTACTTTTCCTTTTACTGAGTGTTAAGTGTGTTGTGACTCATTCACATAATAACAGTTGAGTGCAGTCACCATGGCAAAAGGAAGGAGGACATTAATGCATTGTACATTTGCTTGTCACTGACTTGTAAAACAATACAGTCACATTGTTCACATATAGAATTCACTAGGGACGAGTTAGACAAACAAAAATTTTGATCTTTCTCTTATTTGCTTCCTGTCCTTGGTACATACTGACATGATCATATGATGCATCTCAAAAATGTAAAGAGGAAGAAAAGAGAATGAGAAGAAGGCATCATAGCTGCTGGCACAGATGATCATTATACTTATGATGATGTTGATAATGTTAATAAACCACTTTCTCTGTCATTTCTTCGCTTTTGTTATAAATTACAACCTATTTTACTATTCGGTGCACTTATCGTGAAGTACTAGCATCTCATACATGTCTAAAACAACTTTACATTGAACCTCAAACCTCAAAAAGAATTTGGCAAACTATTTATGTATGTTTATGTATTTGTGTAAAAGAAAGAAAGCAATTTATTAAGATTTACTGGCTTTAGTTGGCCTAATAAGCACTCTGGCATTGCAGTAAATAACCTCAGATCGTGCATTAATTTTAAAACAACGGTTTTATATTTAGTAAAAGAAGATTTTATAAAGTCCTCGCCACAATTGGCCCACATCATCTTCAGAGTAAGCACACAAAATTCATATTAAATATTCCAGATTTTGTCAAAAAATAGCGAATTACATTGCCTATTGACACAAATCCTGGGAAGAATTCTCAAGGCTACAACCTGAGGCTAAGCAAGAGCAGTAGCAGTCACAACCACATGTCAAAATAACAACACCACTTGTTACAGCATTACTGCCAGCTGCAGCAGTAATGACCATTTGTTCATCCAAACCTTTTGTTCTACAGAGAATTCCACCACCATCTGTCATTACACATTATAAGTGAAACTACAAATAACTCTTGAATCCCTTTGTTTAAAATGATGGCTTCGCTTTCCTATGATTGCTTAGGCAACAACTGTACAGCATCTATAATCTGCAGCTCAGTAAATCTGGGAGGAAACCTTTTTGGGAGGAAAATGCAATGTTCAGCTTATGATTGCAAATAAAGTGTGCATAATACATTATGCACACTTTTAGGCATAGCCTAATACATTGATATTTAAGATTACTGTATTAAAAATAGATAAATACAGTATGAATATATACAAAAACATACAGCATATAGACATGAATATTTTTCATCTTAACCCAAATACAGTAGCATGTGACAGGACTTTTTTATTTGAAGCAGCTGGGGTTCCTTTTTTCTAATTACACAATTCAGCACAAAACAAAACATGCCAGTCCAACATAATTTCTCAAATAAAGCAGAGCTCAATCTGGCCTCACTTCTTCTTTAGTTAAGCATGGCACTAATTAGCTGGCTGCTTGGAGAGAGGAAGTACTTTAATTAATAAACGGTGGTACATGAGTAGAGAAGCAACTGCTGTGCCATGACGGCTTAATCACAGGAAATAAGCCCAGGAATGAATGTTATTAACCCCAGTGCATGCTGGGTATAGAGGGAGTAATTAAAGTAAAATTAAATTAAGCTAACTTGGGGAAGAAAAGTCTAGTGTAATGGAAACAGTGGTAGCAAAAGATGTGATCAAGCAAACATGGGTGGGTAAAGTGGTAGAGTCAGAAAGTCTTGGAACAGTTCACTAGTTTAATTTATTTAAACAGAAGACACAGAACATGCATGAGATCAGAAGCCTAGCGAGAGTAATTGATATGCAAATTTACAAATCTGACTTTGTAATTGTAAACTAATATAGACATTTTTGGAAGACATTTAGATAAAAAATGTTAATTTTCCACTTGTCTACTAAGGTTTTAAGAGCCATTCTGTAATTTGTTAAAATATATATTACTGTTGTTTTTTTTAATTATTATTCTTAAATTTGCATCTTACATTTACATTTGCAGCATTTAGCAGACGCCCTTATCCAGAGCAACGTATAAAAGTGCTTTAAATATCTAGCAATGAATAAATCTACACTGGTAAACAAGATTACAAACTTACTGTAAATATAACTCTTGAATTCTACAAAGCAAACTGGAAAGTGCTAATTTAAGTGTTTCAGGAAGACGTAGGTCTTCAATCATCGCTTGAAGATAGCCAGGGACTCCGCTGTACAGACATCTAGGAGAGGTTCATTTTACCACCTCGGTGCCAGAACAGAGAAGAGCCTTGAAGTATGCTTACCTCTCATTCTGAGAGAAGGTGGTACCAGTCAAGCAGTGCTGGAGGATCTCAGACAGCGTGGTGCAGTTGGAGGTGTGATGAAGTCTCTGAGGGAAGATGGTGCTGGTCCATTTTTGGCCTTGTAGGCAAGCATCAGTGTTTTGAATCTGATACATGCAGCTACTGGAAGCCAGTGAAGGGAGTGCAGCAGTGGGGTGGTGGGAGAACTTGAACAGATTGAACACAAGTCGTACAGCTGCGTTTTGGATCATTTGCAGTAGACAGATAGCGTTCAGGGGAAGACCTGCCAGCAGAGAGTTGCAGTAGTAAAGTCTTGAAATGACAAAAGAGACTGAACAAGCACCTGGGCAGCCTGTGTGGACAAAGATGGTTGAATCCTTTGGATGTTGTAGAGAAGAAATCAACAGGAACGAACTACATTAGCATCTTATTAGCACATATTAGCACATTAGCATCTTGACAGATGCCATCTTCTATATCTAATTTATTTTTTTGTTCTCTTACTTAGATGATGTTTCTATCAGTTTTATAGGATACATAGAGAATACCGAAATAATTCAGAACCTTTTCATCTTTTTTTTACATTTATTATGTTGTAGCCTAATACTACAATTATTCAAATAGATTTTTTTCCTATTAAAAATATTCCTATTCTTATTTTGTAATCTAGACTCAGCCTCTTATAATGACTAACCCTAACCCTAACCCTAGAATTGTGTCTAGAAATGTGTCAGGGATCCACCTGCCACCGCCTCCTCAGAGGTTCTCACGCTGCCTCTCTCTGCCGCTCTCGGCGTTAAGCACCTGTTCCTCCTACCCGTTCCCCTTCATAAGCTTTCAAAAAAGACAAATAAATAAAGCAATCTTGTAAACAGGTATCTTTAATTGACAAATGAATGTACAGTTGTATGTAACAAAATACAGCGTTATTAAGGATCCATAATGACATTCTTGGAGCTTTGGATGGTAAAAGTTCTGTGGTTTTGGTGTTACTGGACCTTACCGATGCATTTGACACCGTGGATTTTGCCATCCTCATCTCTTGTCTTTAACATGTTGTTGGTCTGCAGGGTGCAGTACTAAATTGTTTCTCATCATACCTCACTAACAGAACTTTTTTAGTAATGCTGGATGATCATTCTTCCTCGGTTGCTCCTCTGTCATCTGTTGTGCTTAAGGGATCTATTCTTGGTCCTATTCTGTTCTCACTCTATATGCTGCCACTTGGACAACTCATCTCCAATCATAATGTTCAATTTCATTTCTATGCTGACGACCTCCAGATCTATCTTTCTGTGATTCAGAGTAATCATTCTGCATTGGACCCATAGTTGCCTTCAGGATATTAAACAGTGGCTTTCCCAGAACTTCCTTCATCTAAATGAAGAAAAGACTGAGTACATCCTGTTTAGTTTGGACTTACCCAGCATTTCTCTGAGTTTTGGTCCTCAGCTAAGGCTCCTCAGCAAGGTCAAATCATTCTTGTCCCAAGCTGACCTTGAAAAAGCTATACATGCCTTCATCAGCTCGAGGATTGACTCCTGTAATGCCCTTTACACTGGACTTATCCAATCACTTTAAATCGGTTCCAAATGGTACAAAACGCGGCAGCACGTCTTCTCACCAACACCTCCGAATGCTCCCACATCACCCCTGTCCTCCGCTCGCTTCATTGGCTTCCGGTGCGGTTTGGGGTGGAGTATAAGGTCCTGCTGTTTGTGTTCAAGACAATCAATGATCTGGCCCCGCCGTACCTCGCCAAATTATTAAAGGTCTACCAACCAGCCAGAACTCTCCGCTCCTCTGGACATACCTCTCTGGTTGATCCTAAATGCAACTATAAAAAGTTTGGAGGCCGGTCATTTGCTGTCCAGGGACCAACGCTGTGGAACGCACTTCCAGCACACATATGATGCGTCACTGAGCTGAGTATTTTTAAATCGCAGTTGAAAACTTAATTGTTAAGACAAGCTTTTAACACGTAGCCCTGATTCAACTGCTATTTTATGTTCATTGTGTCTTATTTTTATTTTTATTTATTTTCTTAATTTTTTATTTATTACTTTTAATTACATTTTTATTTTTATTTTTAATGTTTATTTTTTGCTTTACTGGAAAGCGCCTGGTGCTCCTTTTGGTGGTTGTAATGCACTTTATAAATAAAGTTTGATTGATTGAAGTTTGAAAGTAAACAAACTATTAGATAAAAAAAGCAAAATAAAAAGTTTTCTGGGCATAACCCACTGAGCTATCCCTATCTACTAGTGGAATGAGTTAATAAGCCTAATGAACCAACATGGCTTCTTTTCCATACTTCAACACTGTAACTCATTAAAAGAAGTCCAAACAAGTCTTCAAAAAAGAGGGAAAAAAAAGCAATCTTTTAAACAGGTCTCATTAATTAACAAATAGATTTACAGTGTAATGTAACAAAGTAAACAAACTATTAGATAAGAAAAAGAAATAAAAGGTTCAAATTGGCAATACAGTTTAATATAACAAAGAAAACAAACTATTAGATAAAAAAGCAAAATAAACCTGCACCTCGGCAATGCCATTGTTTGAACCCACAACCTTCCAGGGACCTGTTGATCTGTTAACCAACACTGTACCAAATAAGCTATACCTTTCTACTAGCTCAAAGAGTCAATAAGCCTAATGAACCAACATGGCTTCTTTTCCATACTTCAACACTATGTAACATATTAAAAGAAGGCCAAACAAGTCTTTCAAAAAAGACAAAGAAATAAAGCAATATTTAAAACAGGTCTCTTTAATACACAAATAGATGTACAGTTTTATGTAACAAAGTAAACAAACTATTAGATAAAAAAAAGTGAAATAAAAAATTCATCTTGGCAATACTGGGGTTTGAACCAACAAACTTTTGGGGATCCGTTGATCGGTAAACCAACACCTTACCCACTGAGCTATCCCTTTCTACTAGTGCAAGCAGTCAATAAGATAATAACCCAACATGGTTTCTTTTACAGTTTATTGTATCAAACAGGCCTCATTCGGGGTCGGACCTACCAGATGGTTATTGTGACCTACCGGATTCTAGATCGCCATTATTCCCCCCTGCTTCATGCTTTGTGTTCCGTGTTGCAGAAGATTACTCATGTTACGGATTATACCTGCCTCTCGGATTATACCCGCTTTACAGACTGCACTCGTGCAGATTTATACATGCTTTCTGGATTCTACCTGCAGTACGGATTGTACATGCGTTACGGTTCATACCTAGATTCAAGTCTTGTTTGTGTTCTAACTGTTACTAAAGATGATATTTACTTCCGTGTCCTGCTCGTGGTCACTACTCTGACAAAATGTCTGAAAAAACGATTTTTAAATAAAAAACACTGAAATATCACACATACATACAGTGAGGAAAATAAGTATTTGAACACCCTGCTATTTTGCAAGTTCTCCCACTTAGAAATCATGGAGGGGTCTGAAATTGTCATCGTAGGTGCATAATCTAAAATACAAAAATCCTGAAATCACAATATATGATTTTTTAACTATTTATTTGTATGATACAGCTGCAAATAAGTATTTGAACACCTGAGAAAGTCAATGTTGATATTTGCTACAGTAGCCTTTGTTTGCAATTACAGAGGTCAAACGTTTCCTGTAGTTTTTCACCAGGTTTGCACACACTGCAGGAGGTATTTTGGCCCACTCCTCCACACAGATCTTCTCTAGATCAGTCAGGTTTCTGGCCTGTCACTGAGAAACACGGAGTTTGAGCTCCCTCCAAAGATTCTCTATTGGGTTTAGGTCTGGAGACTGGCTAGGCCATGCCAGAACCTTGATATGCGTCTTACAGAGCCACTCCTTGGTTATCCTGGCTGTGTGCTTCGGGGTCATTGTCATGTTGGAAGACCCAGCCTCGACCCATCTTCAATGCTCTAACTGAGTGAAGGAGGTTGTTCACCAAAATCTCGCAATACATGACCCCGGTCATCCTCTCCTTAATACAGTGCAGTCGCCCTGTCCCATGTGCAGAAAAACACCCCCAAAGCATGATACTACCACCCCCATGCTTCACAGTAGGGATGGTGTCCTTGGGATGGTACTCATCATTCTTTTTCCTCCAAACACGTTTAGTGGAATTATGACCCAAAAGTTCTATTTTGGTCTCATCTGACCACATGACTTTCTCTTTTAGGATATTAAATGTAGTGGAGGTGGACATTTTAAAGGCAGACTAACAGGTTTTTGAGGGTCAGAATTCTAGCTGATAGACAGGTGTTCAAATACTTATTTGCAGCTGTATCATACAAATAAATAGTTTAAAAATCATATATTGTGATTTCTGGATTTTTTTATGTCTCTCACAGTGGACATGCACCTACGATGACAATTTCAGACCCCTCCATGATTTCTAAGTGGGAGAACTTGCAAAATAGCAGGGTGTTCAAATACTTATTTTCCTCACAGTAAGCATTCAGCAGAGGTGGCAAAAGTACACACATCCTTCACTTAAGTAGAAGTACAAGTACAGATACTCATGTTTTAAAACACTATGGTAAAAGTTGAAGTATTGACTACACTTTTTACACAAGTTAAAGTAAAGAAGTTTGGGCTCTGACATTTTCTTAAGTAAAAAGGATCTACTACCTGTTTTAGTGTCACACTGCTAACTGGATCATATTAATGTTAGGACTGTCAATTAAAGTATTTAATAATTAATGGTTAATTAATGGTTAATGGCATGAGTGTCATCAGTTAACTCAACATTAAACGAAACGTAAATTTTTATCTGTTCTAAATTTAATATTGCCTTAAATTAATATTTTTTAAGTTTTTAATATTTTAATCACATGAGCATCGACAAATGCAAATATATTTATCATTTGTGAAACTATTCTTAATATAGAGCATGAAGACAAAATATTCTTGTAAATGTTTCAAATTACGCAAATCATCAAGAGAAACTGTACCTCTTCTAACTTTCATACGGATTACATAATCAGAGAATAACTGTTGTTTGAGGATTGAGGGAAGTATTCACTGAGATTTAGGTTGTTTTGTTTATGTGTCTGTGAAGAGAGATGACAGAGACGGCAGAGAGCCCACCCTGTGCTTTCACAACAAGTTTTGCACACCTGGACTAGTGGATATTCTTCTCAGTGGCAAATCTTATCAAGATGGGTCACGTTGGATGGGGATCGTCGGTAGGCAGACACTTTCAGATCTCTCCAGAAATGTTCAATAGTGTTCAAGTCAGGGCTCTGGCTGGGCCACTCTAGTACATTCACAAGAGTTGTCCATAAGCCATTCCTGTGTTGTCTTGGCTTAGGGTTGTTGTCATTATGAAAGGTTAACCTTTTGCCCTGAGCACTGTAGAAGTAACAGCGTGGTAGTTTAAGGTGCATTCATTTCTATATTCTACAGATTATGCCTGCCTGGTGAGAATGAGCACAGGGGCTCTTCATGCTTAGTGATGTCATCGCATGTGCGTGTGGCACGGTGCACCTGAGAGTGGAAATCAGGGAGTTAACAGGGATATAGGGTTTACATGTACTGTTTTCTAGGTAAAAGATCCAGTATCATTGATTTATACAGTAAACCTGACAAAAAGGATTGCATACTGATCGTACCCATGTTGTTTTCTGGAGAGTGATGTATGTCTACAGTAATTTGTGCGGATGCAAGATTTCAAGGTGCAACTCTCTCTTGGTGTGTTCGGCTTAATAAAGCATAAATAATACTGAAGACTAAGTTTGGGAAAATTGCCACTGCCATATTTTTTTTTACTGAATTAATTGTGCAGCAGAATTCTTTTGTACTGTTACCAAGATTGGTACCTTTCAAAAATCTTGCTGCTGAGATCTGCAGGCAGTTCCTTTAATCTCATGTCTTGGCGCTTGCTCTGATATCAGCTGTAAGGCCTTCTATAGAGAGTGTGTCCAAATCATGTCCAATCAATAAACTTTTCCACAGTTGGATTCTAATCAAGGTACAGAAACATTTTATCAACAATCAAGAGAAATGGGGGGCACCTAAGCTAATTTTCTACTGTTGTCAAATGGTCTGAATACTTATGCACACGTGATAGTCCACCTTTTTTATATATAAAAAATTATTACAGCCATTTCTAGAATTCTGTTTTTACTTAGTCATTATGGGATACTAAATGAGAAAATAAATCTATTTCAAACAGTGTAGTATCAGGCTGCAACATAACATAATTAAAAAACATGAAGGAGTTCTGAAGATTTTCCGAATGCACTGTAGTTTATATAGTTACAAATTAATATAGTCTCAAATTTACCTTTTTTTTAGCCATTCTTTTAATATACTTTTTCCTATTTAACTACATTTACATTAATTTATTTTTATTCTGTTATGCTACTTACTTAAATGCTGGCCAGAACTATAGGACAGACAGAAGGAAGATCTGCACATTTCCCAATGACAGTGCATGACAGATGAGCAGTTTTGTTCTCTCCTAGTTTATCATTAGCTTTTGCACTATTTTCTCAAATCAAACCAGTGACTCATCATTGTGTTGTGTGCTAATGTCCATAATTTCAGTCTCTTTCTTTCTTCCCTTCATTCACATTTAAATTATGTTAATGTGGCACTAGCAGCACCATGACAAGCTGTAATTCAGAGTGACTCAATGACAAATGCATGGTAGGACCACCGTGTCTGTTTCAGACAGATCTCCAAAACAATGAGACATTTACAGTGTGACACTCCTAGTCAGTCCACACTGTGGATAATTCTTGATTAGTGATGAACCACATGTAGAGTGAGGTCCAAAATCTCAGACCACTAGTGGAAAAGCTTTTTCCTAACTTAATAAACCTTTCAATACAAATTATATTACTAGCAAAACAATAAAATAATAACATGAATTTCTGATTTCAGAAATGAATTTTTTTGGGACATCCCACTTTTGATTTATTGACAGTATGCACTGCAAGTAACATGGTCTTCACAATACCTGATGGTCCATGTTAGATCTAGAGACATAACAGGAAAAGCAGGCAGTGGCTCTGGCTCAAGGTTTTAAATGGGGCCTTGTGGACTTGCCTGAATTTTCATTTTAATATGCAAAATCTCTAATGGGTAATGTACAACATTACACCAGAAAGAAATTTTCTTTTTAAAGCTTCCACCATATCACTAGGATGTGACATTGGGGACTTTTGCAGGGTTTTTTTTTTTTTTATTAATTGAAAATGAAGAAAATTTAATTGTCTGGAGGCTAAAAATGAAGAAAAAAAAAACACAAAAAAGGAAAAGAGAAAGGAAAACTGTTATAGATGGTAGATATAATAAGTGTAGGTTAAGCTATAAAGTATCAATGAAACAATTTTGTCAAGCAAGCAGCTATCTAGTAGGCACTTGGTTTGGAGTATGTAATAATTATTTAGCTAGTTTTCTTGGTAGGATTAGTCATTTAATTAAAATTGCCCCGATGGAGCTGTTTCTCAAAATATACACTGACCAGGCATAACTTTATGGGCACTGATCAGGCAGAACATTATGACCACCTGCCTAATATTGTGTTGGTCTCCTTTTTACTGCCAAAGCGGTCCTGACCTGTTGAGCATTAACAGCATTAACTTCTTCAGCAATTTAGGCTACAGTAGCTTGCCTTTTTTAATCAGACCATACAGTCCAGCCTTCACTCCCATGTGAGCCTTTGGCAGCCTATGACCCTGTTGTCAGTTCACCACTATCCCTTTTACTGGGAACATTCCAAAAGAGCTGTAGATTTGGAGATGCTCTGACCCAGTCGTCTAGCCATCATAATTTGGTCAATGTCAAATTCCTTTAAATCCTTATGCTTTCCTATTTTCCTGCTCATTTGCTGCCTACTGTATCACACCCATTAACAGGTGCCATGATGAAGAGATAATCAGTGTTATTCAGTTCACCTGCCATAATGTTATAATGTCATTATGTTATGCATCGTCAGTGTACATTAAAATAAAAGAAAACACTTTGACAATGGTGTCCTATTGTAATCTACATGATATACCGTATTTTTCGGACTATAAGCCACTAATTTTTTCCCCACGTTTTGAACCCCGCAGCTGAAACAACGAAGCAGCTAATTTATGGATTTTTTCTGGGTTTTTCCCGTTTTCACAAATTCCAAGCCAAAAAACTGAACCCCATAACATTAGACCAATGAAATTTCCTAACGGAAACGAAAAACTCACCTCACCTTTGTGATAAACTCCCCAGAGAAATACAGTGGTACCTTGACCTACGAGTTTAATTTGTTCCGTGGACTAGCTCGTAGCTCAATTTGCTCGCACATCAAATCAGTTTTCCATATTGAAAATACTTAAAATGGCATTAATCCGTTCCAACCCTCAAAATGACACCCCGTTTTGTTTAATGTTATTAAATTGGAAAATACATTTCTAAATAACAAATATTGTGTAAAAACATAATAGAAAGAGTATGTAAAGATATAATAAGGTTTTATTCAGTGTATTTTCCTTGGAGATGAGATAACTTGAGCTAACGAAAACGCCGGTGGGGTACTTGTGTGTGTGTGTGTGTGTGTGTGTGTGTGTGTGTGTGTGTGTGTGTGTGTGTGTGTGTGTGTGTGTGTTTGTGTGTGTGTGGAGGGGGGGTAAAGGCGATAAGCGGAGGCGGAGGGAAAACAAGTTTTTTACAATCGCTCCTGTACACTACGTATCCCTAATCTTTAAAACTTTTACTTTTTCTTCTTTGCTTATCTTAATTTTCGTCACAATCTTCGCTTTCTGGCTTCGCTTCGCCATCTAGCAGCGGCATCTCGAGCTCGTACCTCATTTTTTTGCTCATGTAACAAAGCAAAAAAATCAACCGATACCTTGGAAAACTCGTACATTAATGCACTCATAGGTCAAGGTACCACTGTAGTTGTGAAAGGAAGGAGGAAGACAGTGAACAATGACTTACTTGGTCGGCTAATGTTTAGATACAAGCCGTTGTAGCGCGTTGAGTCAGGGTGAAGGGAGAGCTTGGTAACTCCAGTTGCAACAGAAATCATATAAGCACAGACAGGTTTCCAAAACTCGTGCTTTTTTATTTTTCTTTGCAACAGCGTTATGGGTTAGTCAAAGAAACTTAGAAATGAGCATCAGAAAAAAAAAGTACATAATCCTCGTTCTCCACACACGCAGTAATACCGGAAGTATGCAGTGCCGATCTTTTCCCAAAATACCGCTATGCTCCTAAAGGAAGCGCAACATATTTCACCCGTTACACCGTGTGTAACGTGTCTTTCGTTAAAGCCTGTGTAAAGTACATTAGTGTAGACACCTGCGGCTTATAGACATGTGCGGCTAATTTATGTTAAAAATAAAAATATTTGTACAATTCAGTGGGTGCGGCTTTTATAAGGGTGCGCTTTATAGTCCAGAAATTACGGTAAGTATAGTTTATTTAATTAGGAAGTTTTCTCTAGGATTACACCTAGCATGTAGAACATAGCACAAACACTTTTAGACAGTTATCTTTATTGTAAACCTATATGCCTACAGATTGGAGAAGAAGAATTCTAACTCTAACCCTAACTTTATCCTATAATTCCTGATTAGACATGCATACTGTCAGGGCACGGACCACGAGCCAGAAGCGGGAGTAGCTCTATCATGATGTTAGAGAGAGTTACGAACCGTCATGGGAGTTTGGTCCGTAATGCGGGAATAATCCACAGAGCGGAGCGGACGCCCATCACGGAGGTCTGGAGCGAAGCGACGTCCTCTGTGGAGGTTTGGATTGGAACGACATCCTCGGCGGGGATCAGGGACAGAGTGACATCCTCGGCGGAGATCAGGGGCTGAGCGCTGGCCACGGCGGAGGTCAGAAGCCAAACGATGCCTATGGCAGAGTTCAGAGGCCTAGCGCCATCCTTGGCGGAGGTCAGAGGCCAAACGATGCCCACGGCAGAGTTCAGAGAGCGAGCGACACCCTTGGCGAAGATCAGAGGCCGAGCGACGCCCTTGACGGAGGTCAGAGGCCAAGAGACGCCGTCGATTGAGTTTAGAGGCTGAGCGACGCTGCGATGGAGATCAGAAGCTGAGTGACGCCCTCTGCAGAAGTCTGGAGCAAACGACGCCCTTGGCGGCGATTGAAAGCTGAGCGACGTCCTCTGCGTGAGTTTGGAGCAAATCTTGGAGTATGTTGGCGCCCATGGCCAGACTCAGTAGCACAGTGATGTCTTCGGCAGGACTCCGGGGCGTGACGGCGCCATCTGGGGCTGTCTTAGGCGCGACAGCGTCCTGGGAGGAATCTTGAATCACGTTGTCGCCCTCGGAGGAAACTTGAAGAGCTATGGTGCGTTTTAAGGAGCTTGAAAGTGTGACGTCGCCTTCAGGGGAGCTTTGAAGCATGACATCGCCCTTAGAGGGGCCTTTAAGTGCGGCGTTGCCTTCGGAGAAGTCTTGAAGCGCAACGGCGCCCTGGGAAACCTTGTGACTGCGCCGTCATTTTCTGGAGGGCTTGGGAGCACTACATCACCTCTAGCAAGGTCTTGGGAATGCTACGCCACCTCTAGCGAGGTCTTGGTCTACGTCATCACTGTCAGAAGGACCAGGAGGCAAGACATTGCCATCAAAAGGACTTGGAGTTGAGTCGTCGCCTTCTGAGGAGTTAGGAGGCGAGACGTCGCCTTTTGAGGAGCGTGGAGGTGAGATGTTGCCTTCTGAGGAGTTTGGAGGCGAGACGTCCAGTCCCAGAGGAACTGGGAGGCGAGACGTCGCCTTCAGCGGGACTTGGAGGCGTAATGTCGCCTTCGGAGGAGCCTTGGGATGATGTTCTGTTCTTGTCACTGTCCGCGATGGTACGACCTCCTTCTCACAGCCTGGTGACAGTAAGAGATCCGTAGCATGACCTTTAAGAACCAACGGCCCCGACTCTGGAACTGGCGTTTATAAAGGCTAGTCTGTAACGAAGACCAGGTGTTTGTAATTAAAGCCGAGAGCGGCAGAGATAGCGGCAGCATGACAGCCACCAACGATGTGGAACCCTGACACATACATCTATATAAATACAAATAATTATTGTAACAAATATTTTAAAAGAGGCATCTTAATAATATCATGTAAATGAAAATGTTAGGAGCTTCCCTTGTATTTCTTATGAGACCCCTAAATTCCCTATAATCACACTTGGTTGAACATACCTGAACATACCCTTCAATATACGTTGAAGGAAAATGGGACTTTTGGTACAAAGAAATTATCAAATATAATATAGCTTTATTAATTTACGCAGTCATCTAGAACCAGTTATGTTATGTGTCTCTTTATTTAGTGCATATAGTCCACCTACATTCATACTGTCTTTTTTCCATTGTGCAGTCCTCTGTTTCTCATTCCATATATGAGTCTGTTCATAGTACAGCTAATGGACTGCAGGCATGAAACCTCATTACAGAATGGAGAGAGAGAGAAGGAGAAAGAAAGATAGGAGAGGGTGGGAGAAAGAGAAAAAACAGGCTGTGTGTGTTCAGGAAGGGGATGCAGGCAAAGATGAAGGGACAGCAAGATGGCAACAGACACAGTGAGATTTTGTGTGTGTGTGTGTGTGTGTGTGTGTGTGTGTGTGTGTGTGTGTGTGTGTGTGTGTGTGTGTGTGTGTGAGAGAGAGAGAGAGAGAGAGAGAGAGAGAGGGAGAGAGAGAGAACTGAGAAACATATATAAACATACAAGACACACAATGTTTCATTGTGTTTCATCAATAAATGCACTCTTATAGGAAGAAGTAAATCTACTATTCCATTTATTAGAGATCTAAGAAACTAAAAAAGAAATGCATAGAAGAGTGGTGAAATCATTGACAGGAGTGTTGTTTATTACCTACTGTAAACCATATATACCTTTAAGACTAAACATTGTTTGTATCCACATTATACTTTATAGCACCAGATGAATGGAATGGCCTAGCTGTATAATGTACATGACAAGTTATTATTTATATATATTCAGTAAGCATTTCTATCTTTCCAAAGTATAATAATGTATATATTAAATACTCAATAAAGTATAGTATTGAATATAGAAGTAGAATATAGTACAATGTGACCCAGTGTTGTAAATTAACATCAAAAGCTAAACATGGAAGAGGCAGGATTTCTTCAGCCACGGACATCTAATGAAACATAATGTCAACTTGACCAAACCATCTGCTTGGCCTGCACCTCAATTACCAAAGGATATCATTTTGGTCAATAACACTACTGATGAAAAAATAATTTTGCTTTTAAATATTCATGTCCACTGTTCTGTACAGAGGCAATGTAAACAGTCAGTGTAAGTGGAATAAAAATAATGTATATTTTTGACATAGTGATCCGGATGATGTTATGTAACCTGCCATCCAGGTTGCTTTGCAACACTACTTATTATTGCAACAGTATAATATTTTTTAATTTTGTGCATAATGGATGTGTTTTGTAGAAGCAATGGGACCCATTCCCAGAGAAACAAACATAGCCTGTCACTGTCATTGCGACAAGCTGTTCTCTCATCTGCTTTAACAGTAGTTTACTCATCATAAAACCAGGGGCAGTATGTCTGCCTTCCTCATATACAAACATACTCTCACAATACATATTACACAACACTGACACAAGAAAAGGTTGTGCTTCCAGGAGGAGTGTTTTTTGCATATCTCCTTCGCCCCCATATAAGACTATGGTTGGAGTTGTAACAGTTAGAGCACTATGCTGCATGTATGTGAGCACAGGCACAGCTGACCTTTTTCATTCCTTGATTTGGTGTTTGTGTTTGTGTTTGTGTGTGTGTGTGTGTGTGTGTGTGTGTGTGTGTGTGTGTGTGTGTGTGTGTGTGTGTGTGTGTGTGTGTGTGTGTGTGAGAGTGTGTGTGTATCACTACAGTGTGTGTATAAGTTGGCAGGCGGTAATTAAATGCACAGAGCACACTATCTTCTCCTCCAGCCCCGCGCCAGTGACGCACAAGCCAGCAGCAGGAGAATGAGTCATACAGCCCTCGGGGATCCGCACCCCTCTTCTTTCTCCCTATCTCTCTTTCCTTTCCTCCCTGTCTCATTTACTGCTTCTGCTCTTGCTTTCTTTTTCTCCATGCTCTTTTTGCTCACTTTAACATTGCAACCCTCTTAAGAATAGCCTTTTTTATCTTTTTGTTCTTTCACCCAGATTCTTGCTGATCATGTGTGTTGTCCTCACTCAACACTACTCTCCACTCTATGTTTATTCCTTCGATTCTGTGCTTCCATTTTTAACTCTTCTGGCATCCTTTAGAGTCTTTTTTTCCATACACACATACAAACACTTAATGCACATTAGACTTTCTACAAGCCTTTGGATATGCTCCTTGGCAAAATTGCAATATGTGAGCTTGTCATACTGTGGACAAGCTGCACTATTGACTGTGGTTTTCCTGCTGAGCAAAACAGCCTTTATAAAAATGAATAACCAGAGGGGGTTATTTAAATCTGATTCCATGTTTCACACCATGTCTAACCACAGAAAGTCAATGATATCTTACACTGTTACATGTTTTGGTATTTTGCACAGGACGGCTTGTGTGCATGTCAGGAGAGAATTACATACAGAGAGAAAGAGAGTATCAATACAAATGGCTTTATATTAAGTTGTTTGACTGGATGGCACTACTTGGATGCCAATCATTATATTGGAATGCTACTCAATTCAGAAATATTTAAGTGAAATGCCTATGTGAGCTGTATGAATTATACTTACTACTGGTTACGTTTAAAATGTTGTATGCGGTGGCAAAACCTTCCATAAGTTTACACAGGGTTTTGGAAATCATTGTGCGTGTTTGTGTGTGTGTGTGTGTGTGTGTGTGTGTGTGTGTGTGTGTGTGTGTGTGTGTGTGTGCGTGTGTGGGTGTGGGTGTGGGTGCGTGTGGGTACGTGTGGGTGCGTGTGTGTGTGTGTGTGTGTGTGATGGTGATGATCTGTGTGAAAAGTAATGCTGACACTGAAAAACTATAGACCTTAGGAACCACAGTGGCTATCCTTCTCTTTCTTCACCCACACACAGTGATGGGTGAAAATGTGTGGGAGAAAGTCCAATAGTAAATTGTCAATTTTAATAACATCAGCTTTCTAGCACTTTTTCAATGACTGGGACAACGGGGTGGATAGGGGTGGGCAATTATAAGGAGAGAGAGAGAGAGAGAGAGAGAGAGAGAGAGAGAGAGAGAGAGAGAGAGAGAGAGAGAGAGAGAGAGAGAGAGAGAAAATCAAAATTAGACATTTTAGACACAATTGTTCAATCAACAAACTAACATGTACATAAAAAATCTGCATGCCTGCATAAACAAATTTTCCTGTGTAGGTCACATTAATCTTTCTGAAATGTACATAATATCCATTCATCATTTTTACTCCTCTCTCTTCTCTCCTTCCTCTTTTCAGTGACTTTGTCACACATCATAGAGCTCCCATCTTCCACCCTCCCATCACTTCTAGCTTCCAGACAACTTTCAATTTCAACCCATTCCATTTTTCTCTTATTTACATTCACAATAAATCATTTTTTCAATCAACTCAAAAGTTCTTCAAGCTTTGGTAAAAGTCAAAGACCTTCAAAGTGTAAAGTTTAGGATAAATGTCAAGAGAAATCGCTTGTTATCTCTTCCACAAGTAATAAAATACAGAACTGGTATAGCAGTGAGGTATTTTCTCTGTCTGGGAAACAAATCCATGTTTGATACCGAAGAGTGAAAAATTATTAGAGAGTGCTGTGAAGCTAATAATTAAAAAAAGAATAAGAAAATTGAGATAAGCATCAAAATGTTGAGAACAATCAAAGGAGATTAGAGAGAGAGAAAATATCAGTGACAGGAAATAATGGAAGAAATAAAAAATGTTCTGGTTTCTGGTATTGCCTGTTATAGCACCATGGTTATATACACTTGTGTAAAAAATCACTGCAAGTGATAGAAGAAATTTTAAGGAAATTTCAAACAAATTACATTATCAGTGTTGCATGCCTCGTGCTTCCATTAAATGAGGAAATCCATATAACCACAGGTCTGTTTATCGGCTTGTTGTAACTTCATTTCTACTGCAGTAGAAACAGAATGCAGAACAGTTTGGTAATTTCCCCACTCAAAGGCACTTGATTCAGCTCATCAATTAATTCGTGGGCTTAATGTGTGTGTGTGTGTGTGTGTGTGTGTGTGTGTGTGTGTGTGTGTGTGTGTGTGTGTGTGTGTGTGTGTCTGTGTCTGTGTGTGTAAAATAATGCAGGGAAACCCCCAAGTTGTACTATACTCGGCTTCCAGGGTTGTAATTGAGCAAATCAGATTAGGGTAAGGAACTATAAGAAACTGAGAACATCATGGACAGAGGCTTCCTATAACTGCACCACGTCTGTGATATCACCTGAAAATAGTGTGCAATTTGCAACCAACTGATTTAAAGATGGGCATGTAAATATGTTTAAAAACACACACAGAGCATAAAACTACATTAACCCCTTTTTTGTCTGCATTAAACTGTTCTACATTAAATTCTTGATTGTGGCCTATGTCAACTAGCCAAACTAGGATAATACATAGGAAAAGTCATACATTTGCAACCTGGACTACACAACTTGCAATATTGCTCTCAACATGAATATGAACATGAACAATTCCCTTCTTCAACATATTTTTACCTAAAGATTAATTATAATTATATAATATTGAGGTGCAACATCTGCATTTCCAAACAATTACAAACCAGATCCCAAAAAAAGTTGAGACACTGTACAAATTGTGAATAAAAATGGAATGCAATAATTTACAAATATCATAAACTTATATTTTATTCACAATAGAATATAGATAACATATCAAGTGTTGAAAGTGAGACATTTTGAAATGTCATGCCAAATATTGGCTAATTTTGGATTTCATGAGAGCTACACATTCCAAAAAAGTTGGGACAGGTAGCAGTAAGAGGCCAAAAAAGTTAAATGTACATATAAGGAACAGCTGGAGGACCAAATTATTAGGTCGATTTGATTTTCAACATGATTGGGTATAAAAAAAGCCTCTTAGAGTGGCAGTGTCTATCAGAAGTCAAGATGGGCAGAGGATCACCAATTCCCCCAATGCTGCAGTGAAAAATAGTGGAGCAATATCAGAAAGGAGTTTCTCAGAGAAAAATTGCAAAGAGTTTAAAATTATCATCATCTACAGTGCATAATATCATCCAAAGATTCTGAGAATCTGGAACAATCTCTGTGCGTAAGGGTCAAGGCCAGAAAACCATACTGGATGCCCGTGATCTTCGGGCCGTTAGACGGCACTGCATCACATACAGGAATGCTTCTGTAATGGGAATTACAACTTGGGAATACTTCCAGAAAACATTGTCGGTGAACACAATCCACCGTGCCATTTGCCTTTGCCGGTTAAAACTCTATAGGTCAAAAAAGAAGCCATATCTAAACATGATCCAGAAGCGCAGGCATTTTCTCTGGGCCAAGGCTCATTTAAAATGGACTGTGGCAAAGTGAAAAAAAGTGAATCAAAATTTTTTGGAAAACTGGGACGCCATGTCATCTGGACTAAGATAAGAAGATAAGGACAACCCAAGTTGTTATCAGTGCTCAGTTCAGAAGCCTGCATCTCTGATAGTATGGGGTTGCATGAGTGGGTGTGGCATGGGCAGCTTACACATCTGGAAAGGCACCATCAATGCTAAAAGGTATATCCAAGTTCTAGAACATGACAATGCCAGACCACATACTGCATCAATTACAACATCATTGTAGAACACTGCGTAGGAGAAGGATCCGGGTACTGAAATGGCCAGCCTGCAGTCCAGATCTTTCACCCATAGAAAACATTTGCCGCATCATAAAGAGGAAGATGTGACAAAGAAGACCTAAGACATTTGAGCAACTAGAAGCCTGTATTAGACAAGAATGGGACAACATTCCTATTCCTAAACTTGAGCAACTTGTCTCCTCAGTCCCCAGACATTTGCAGACTGTTATAAAAAAAGAGGGGATGCCACACAGTGGTAACATGGCCTTGTCCCAACTTTTTTGAGATGTGTTGATGCCATGAAATTTAAAATCAAATTATTTATCTCTTAAAATTATACATTTTTTTCAGTTTAAACATTTGATATGTCATCTATGTTGTATTCTGAATAAAATATTGAAATTTTAAACTTCAACATCATTGCATTCTGTTTTTATTCATAATTTGTACAGTGTCCCAACTTTTTCCGAATCGGGTTTGTAGATTGCATTATTGCCAGAATGTTTAGAAGTTCACACCAATATACCTTCACTGGCCATACTTGCTTTCACATACTCTTATATAAGGTTGAAGATATTGTAGTGTTGTAAAGATAAAATACTGACCACTACAACTACATATATTTTATGCTGAGTGATATAATTTTCCTTTCTCTAGCGGCCTGTGTGTGGCACACTGCCCAGCTCTGAGAAAAGCTATACAAGCCCAGCCAAACTCTGAATCATTCATTTGTTTATACACTTAAAATCCTTATCTGCAAAAAAATAGCTTAAAAGGCTGGGAATGCCCATAATGCAAAAAGAGTCGCATGAATAAAAAAATAAGGTGTGAAACGAATGAGAATGTTCCTTTAGTAGATGATTAACCAGGGTAAGTGCATATATTTCAACACAGTAACCTTATTAGCTAATATTACATTGGAGTACTTAAAAAAAAGGAATGATGAGCAAAATCTGATGCTTTATTTGGCAATGTGATGCATCACCCAGTAGCAAGATCTCAAACAGCATCTATTGTCAGCAAGTGCTTTACTAAACAATCTATTTGTAATAGAAGTCATATTGCAGTATAAGGAGAATAAAGAAAATATAAAAGCACTTAAACATATATCACAGCTCCAACATTTCAATGTTCATAGTATGCACCATTAAGCAATTATTAAAAAGGGTAGTATAAATGAGTTACTCAGACTATTTAAGGTAATAGAAAATTGCAAATATCTCACTATACAGCTAATATGTGTTTTCCCTGCTTCCTTTGTAGATGGGGGTTGGTGGCATGGTTTTATATCTTGGTGCACACCAATGATTTGTTCCCAGAGGAATAGAAATGTCCAACACTTCGACCTTTCAAAGACTCCAGATGCTTAAAGATGAGTCAGATAAGAATTGTCGTAATCTACAAGCTTTTAATTTTGTCAGTGTGATTGCAGCTGTTTTATTTTACTGTAGGTTTGAGGCAAAACAAAGCCAATGTTTAGGGAATGTAAAGGCTAATTCTCCTTGGCAACGGGTTGTATTAAAAACCAATACCAGCCCAGCAGTCAATATATCGAACTACATGCGTCTCCACTGTTATTAAAGCATCAGAAATAAGTTTCAATACACAAGCTAGACGACTTTTTTTACACACACACACACACACACACACACACACACACACACACACACACGCATTATAATGAAATTCGGGGAAGCCCTGGAAACTAGACTTCGTTTTGTTTGGTGGTTTGCTCGCGCGTGTAGGCGGGCGACATTAAACGACTAAGAAGAGTCTCCCACGGATTTGCCTCGGTTATAAATCGGTTCATTTAAAGACATTGCGCCTCGGAGGGGTTGCGCAGGGTGAAAAGATGGCTGCTGAGAGAAAGAGATTGATCTTGGCGGTAAGAGCATGCCGCCTCATTAACTTCGAGTCAGAAGCGCGAGCGCAGCTGATCAGTCTCCCGCGTCAGCACACGCACGACCCCGCCAACGCGGTGAAATGGCGAGGGTGGTAGAAGGCTCCACAAACAGATGGCTGTTCATTCTCTGGAGTTTTAAAGACCGTTATGTGAACAAATGACAGGCCCTATATAAAGTCCCCAGACCCCCTCAAATGTCCAAGCGGTGTGATAAATCTTCCCCGACAAACATACAACACTGTCCCCCATTTCCTGTGCCCACCTGGACATTTATCATGTAGTTATTAGTCAATCATTTGGAAGCAGCTCCATGCAAACACTCATGCAGATGCAGGTCACTTTGATCATTTGGTTGTTGGTACCAAAAGTGATGGCATATCGAGTATTTCAGAAACTGATGATCTCTTGGGATTTTGAGATGAATAATGAGAATAGTGTAAACACTGACAACAGCTCACCTGGCACCAGTAACCATGGCACAGTTGATGATAATTCTCATTGTATATTAATCAACACAATAAAATGTAACAAAAGAAACTAAAGAAGTTCTTGACATTCTGGGTCTTAAAATACTGACAATATAAAAACAAGTATAAGTGCAATTCATAAACACATCCTTTTTTGTAAGGAAATCAAACACTCAACATGAGCTTAACCCTCTTACTAATTTTCACAAATATGTTACATCACTGATGTTTGCCACATTATTTATACCCTGTGTGGCTAAATCACAGTAAAAAGTACTTAAAGACGTTTTGTTACTTACCAACTTCTCATCCATCAACAACTTAAAGACTGGCTTATTGATTTGTACTGTCTTAGCGACGGCTGTCAATGTGGCTACATAGTGAGCATGTACTGCTTAAACAGGCCTTGCCACTCCAATTTCTACTCCTACTATGTTCTCAAATAACACCACAGATGCATTTTATGCAGACTTAATAAAACAACTACTTTGTGTTGTGGTTGTGTATATTTATCGCAAATTTCCAGAATTTTAGAAAGTAGCTTATTGATTTGTTATGAAGTAAATACCATAATGTTCCAATGTGACCAATGAGTTATTTTACAAATCCAATTTCTTACTATGTATAAAATATGGTTGAAGTGAAAACCCAACACTTTTTCATTTCAATTATCACAAAGACATCTAATATAACAGGATATCTTGCCACTTCAAGTTTAAACAACATGAGGTTACATTTATGATTGAAAGTATAATAAAATTCTGTCAAAGGGCTCTCAAACATAAAACCACTAAATGGCAGAGCATACTGGGCTAGACTAAACTTCTGCACTGGAGCTGAGCCTATCGCCTCCGGTCAGAAACACTAAATCAATACTGCTATGTGAGCTAGCAAAACCAGGCAATGGCTTCACAACCAATGTAATGCCATTTTTCACGCTTGGGTCCCTTTTCCAAATAAGACGATTTAACGTGAAAAAGCAGCGCTTGAAATATGACTTAAATGCCAATCTGTACCACATTCGCATTCATCACAGTGGCTACAAGCTGGAAAGAATAGAAATAAATAAATCCATTACCAGATTATATTCTGACAGGCCTGCATTTATGTCTTGAAGCTACTTCTGTTCATTTTCTATCCATCAAATACAATATATTGCGTGTTCGAGTGCAAATGTAAGAAGAAAGAGAGATAGAATGAGAGAGATATATAGAGAGAGCAAAAGAGAAATAGAGAGAGAGAGAGAGAGAGAGAGAGGGATGAGTCACCGTGTGTGAGTAGGAATTTCACTAGTGCTGAGCGGGTGTCAATAACCTATAATATATTAGAACCTATGCATCATTGGCAACAGCTCTTTTTCCTGCAGTAACATAGGGAATACCGGTGTATAATTATGTAAGAGTTAAAGTTTTCCTGTAAGTTACAGGTGCACACAAATCTCTACTAACGTGCATGCATTACGTAATATTTCGTGGACAATTAATAGGCAACACCATACAACGAAGAGATTAAAATATTATTAGCATCATTATACTGTTCTTGGATTGTTGTGTCTGGTTTGTTTCTCATTATCAATAGAGCAATTGATACTAGTAGAAGGTGGGCCAATTTAAACATTGCTGTCCCACATCAAACATATGACAGAAGTGATAGGATATGCAGTGAGAACCTGCAAGTGCGTCCATTATAGCCTGCAAATAAATACTATGTCAATAACAAAAAAAGTGGCAATCGGTTCAATGACGCCACATTTGCTACAAAACTGATGTGAAGCGAAACATCCTCAGGGTTGTTGAGAGATTCAATAGATTAGATTTACTCCTACGAGTAACAGTAAACCTTCACAGACATTTGCTGTAGCAGTATTCTTCTGTCCAGCAGTAACAAATAGTCAACACTAATTGATCGTCGTGCCCTTGATTTCTTCCTTTTCAAACTCTGTTAAGCTCCATTTGCTCACTCTCTTTATTAAGTGGGCTTCATTGCTCGACAAATAAGCATTGGGGCGAAATAAATGTGTTACATTTAGGGGTAAAAAAAAAAATCATATATCGTAGACTGCAACGGCTCCTTCCGAGAGGGACTGGCCCCTCTCCTCCAGTAGTAGTGTTATCTCTAGACCACCCTCCGGCAGGAAAATGCTTTATTTCATTCATTTCGCTTCCTTTCATTCATCAGGGCACTGCAGCATAGCGAGCGCCCGGGCTTAGAGCCACACCGAAATTCTTATCAATGGACTGCTGACGTCAATGAACAGTGGTGACGCGCGGTCACGTGGGATCGAAGGGGCCGAAATATAAATATGAGGAGCTGGCCGTGGTTCTGAAAATATCTACAGCGCCGTCACGAAGACGCGAAAGCTAAGGCGTGACCACACGGGTCTTATGCCGTTTCATTCAGCAAGTTTTATATAAGCTATACATTTATTTTCTTTAAAAAAAGAAAGCATATGTATTAGAAAAGAGAGAGAAGACAGCGTCCAATCGCGAAGCTCGGAGAACAAAGAGCAAAAGTGCGTCGGACCACGTCACGCCTGGGATCCCGGTAAGTCCTCATTTTCATGCAATACCTTTAAAGCAAAGTAGCGGAAGCTACCCTATTCTCTACTGCGGTGAAAGTAGTCTTTCGTATTTTTATAACGTTTAAAACGAATCCGTTAAAAAATTGTCAAAGTAATGGGAATGTCAATAATATTAACGAAACCTAAAAGAAATTCTGTTCCTTACCAAAAAAAAAAGAAAGAAAAGAAATCCACAATTATAATTCATAACACAAACAAACAAAAAACAACATAAATCATACATTAACTGTATTTAAATGACAGATGATTTATGCCGTTTTAATATGGAACTCGGGTGGAGTCGGAACTGATGCATCATCATCATCATCATCATCATCATGTTAATTTTAATAGAGCTCAGATGTGCCAGTAAATGACGCCATTACTGATTGCTGATGCATATCATGATAACAGCTGTGGGAATTATGCTGATCAATAGCATGCTCAATATACCAACTATCAATCCCCCACTTTATTACATTATATTTCCCATCAATGTAGCACATTGTCTTAGTTGTCCTATCCTGGGTTTCATTTATATATGTTTGGCAAAAACAGACAAGGAATAGCGCGAAAAAAATTATTAGTTAGCTCTCTTTGAATATATTTGAGTCTCATATTTCTGAGGGTTTTCAACTAAGGTCATTAACTTTATATGCTTTATGAAAAAAAGACAACGTTCAGTTTTTAACCGAGGATTTACCATTACAGTTAGTAAATGGTAATATGAACTGACAACTGATAACTGTGTTCAGTTTATATTTCCAGAATACTGCGCCAGGGCTTTCCCCGATCTTTAAAATAGACCGGCTTAGCGTTGATGATTACGTGAATAGACGGCGTCTTAAAGGCGGCTTATGTGCATTAGCACCTCCCGAGTATATAAGATTTGAAGCAATGATAAGTGGCAGAAGCAGATGATACTTTCAAGCAATGTTTATTCAAGTTCAAAGCATTATTCGGGGCCGCAAACACAATATTAAGAGTAGACATAAGAGTGCTTTAATCTGCAAACGAAAAAAAAAAAAAACTGTAAAAATGTGAGCTTCTGTTTCTTTGGTTTTAAAAGTATTAAAGCTATTAACAAATGCTTATTCTCTGCCACTGATGTTAGTCAAAATGTGTACTTTTTAAGCATTTTAGTTTACCGGCATTCTACTGATTATTCATTTAATTTACTGTAAAGAGATGAAATAATATTAGATTCTAAAAAATTATCACACGTCTACATCCATCGTTTACCTCGATAACCAATCAGCCCCCATGCTCTATTATGTGCGGGTGGTCACTTGCGCAAAGTGCCTCCGAAGGCATCTACTTAATTTTTTTGCATATTGTTGAATATTTACGACAATCCGTAGACATTGATTTAAAATTTCAACATGATGTCAATTTGTTGATGTTGAAAATCTGTTGCTATGATCTATGGACACAAATCCATAAAGAACGATATTTAAAAAAAAATTTGGGTACTGACTACACAAAAAAAAGCTGATTTTTAAATAACAAAAACTGAATTGCTTTTGTTTGTTTTTGTCTGTGTATGCGTGTGTTTTGTGTAAGAGAGAAAGAGAGAGAGAGAGAAAGAGAGAGAGAGAAAAACAAAAAGGGAGAGAGAGAGAGAGAGAGAGAGAGAGAGGGAGAGAGAGAGAGAGAGAGAGAGAGAGAGAGAGAGAGAGAGAGAGAGAGAGAGAAGAAAAGAGTGAAAGGGAGCGAATAATATAAAGAATTATGAAAAAAAAAATAGGATTATCACGATATGGGACCGTACTAAAAAAGGTCAAATGATTATGGTTTTGTCTATTTTTACATTGTGTTATCAGAATAATTAGTTGTAATTTGTTACCTATCATCAAATAAAGACCTGTCATGTTTAAAAAGCAAAATAGTATGCTGCATAGCCTATGGTTAATATATTTTTTCTTCCTATCTTAGGTGCATCACCTTTTTCCTCACTCCTAATCTGCATGGTCATGATTCGCTGCCAACAAGTCTCTAGAGCTCCAGTTGTGCTTCTATTCTTCCTCTTCAGTCTCGCATTTGAGCCTACAAGCAGCCTCCCTGTGACTGAACATAAAGTGGGCAATCAATATGAACCCTCCTCTCCTAAACCTGCAGAGGCACAGACCAATACTGGAGATGTTCTTCCAGGGATACAGAATGAAGGGGAGGATGAACTTTTCAAAGATGTTGACCCAAAAACCCTAGCAGCAGTCCTCTTAGAAGCCCTCAACAGGCCCCAGGAGGAAATTGTTAAACAAGAGGTGGTTGGGGGTAAGAAGGACAAGGCAGAGGAGGACAGTAAGACCCAGAGTTTTGATAGAGAGATAAATGAAGATGAGGACCTGGAAATGGTGCGAGCAGCTGTCGAGACAAGGGAGAGAGAAGAAAGAGAAAGGGAACTAGATGAGGAGAGGAAGAGGGAGGAAGAGGAAGAAGAACGCCTCACAGAAAAGGTAACCAGTCACACTACCAGTCTAACAGTGCCTGTAAAGGAACATCAAGCAGTAGAAAAGGAGATGGCAAGCAAAGAAGATCAGCACGAAGCAGAGGAAGCCACTGAAGGAGAAAAAGATGAGCAACTGAGTCCAGAGGAGTTGAAGAGTCTCGAAACCATGTTAGAAGAATTTCAGAGCTACAGTACAGCCATGAAAAGAGAACATGATTCAGTATCTGGCCAGAGAGAGAGTCGTGGCGATTACTTTGACTATCTGGATCGTAATGGCATCATAAACAATGCGATCAAGCCCAAACCTAAGGGTTATGACTTGGCTCTGTCTAAGAAAAAGCTTAAGTGGCAGGAAGAGCAGGAAAGGAATAAGAATCGGCCACTGTATAAGGGAGGTAATTTCATGGATGATTTTAATAATAATATTGAAGACCAAAAAGAGGAAAATGGAGAGGATGAAGATGAACTGCTAAGTCCAGAAGAGGAAGAAGCTAGAGCTAAAGCCGAACAGGAAGAAGTGCGCAGACAGGCAGCTGAGGCCCAGAGAGCCAAGGCGGAGGAAGAGAAGCTTGCAGATATTGCATCAGACATGATCTTGCAATACATGGTCAAGCAAGATGGGAAGAAATACCGAAACAATAATGCTGCAGAAGACAAACGCTCAGAGGAAGATGGTGCCAATAATGATGATGATGATGATATTGATCCACAAACTATTGACAAGTTGATAGAGATCTCCAGTAAGCTGCACTTGCCTGCTGATGATGTGGTAGATATAATCAGTGATGTGGAAAAGAAGAAAAAAAAAGATGCCCCTTTAAGCCTGCAATGGCAACAACCTCTTGTACCGCCTTCTGCACCTGATGTCCCATCTACAGTCTTAAGAACATCACCCCCCTCAAAACCACCAAGGCCTAATACTAATTTGCTAAAATCATGGTTTAAGGACAGAGCCTCTATTAAGCCCAGTCAGCAAGATTTTTGGATCAACAACAAGCAACAGTGGCCTTTTTGGACATACCCCTCCTACCGGCGTTATCAAAAGCCCTACAGTAATTATTACACCATCTATTTCCCACCTCCTAGGCCTAAACCACGTTACTATGCCAGCCCCTCCTACTCCCTTAATGAAATACTGGGAAATTCACTAGACTATGAGTTTGACTACCCTCTCAAACAAAGGTCTCGTCCCTGGAAACCAAGTCGTCCAAGGTCTCCTCTGGCCTTCCGGAGAAACCTCTACTTCCCTAACTACATTGTCCCTCATCCTCGGACTTTCAAAGCTGTACCTATGCCCAAACCTCGTTCACCCCTGCGTCATCGCCCTGCTTTCTATTATCCGCCCACAGCTTCTGTAGTTGCCCCACAGGATGGCTTTTACAGCCAGTTGGAGAAGCCAGAGCCAGATAGCAATGAGAAGCTAGGGAACTTTATTGAGAAGGTTTTCCTGAAACATCCCAGAATGTTTCAGTGAAGATGTAGATAAAGAGAAAGAAAATAGAAAATGTAGGTGAGCAAGAAGAGTATAACTGTGAGACTGTTTTTTGCCATACCACCATAATTTCTTTTTAATTTCAGAAATAAGTTTATCCAGTTTGATCTCCCTGTCCTCCACACTTTTTTTTTTCTTAAAAATGCCTGAAGACTGGTGACTGTTGCCATTTTCAATGGTGTTTCTCTGTTCCTCATCTATTCCCATCCTCCCCTACATGTACTGATAGACAGTGGAAATGAGGTGAAGAAAGGGTGATTTTTCTAAATTATTTGGGGTACACACATGACTTAAGCACCCAACAACAGTCCTAAAATATGTATACACTTCCAGAAAGCCTTTCAAAAAACAAAGGAAGAAAAAATACAATGGGACATGTTTTATAAGCCTTATATTTGATTATTGCTTATCATTTGTGACATTTAGGAGCCTTTTATTCCATGTAGTCATTTTCTCTAATTATGGAAAAAAATATAAAAAATATTTAAATTAAAACCTTTAAAGAATGCATGCAAAAACACGTTTAATCCATGGAACTCAGTCATGATGAAAGTGCCATATTCTTTAGAAATGTTTGGTTTATCCATTCAACAAATGTCTGAAATGTACCCAGTAGTATTCTGACACACTTAGTCCTGTACATAGAATTGTCTTTAGACAGACACCTAATTTTATTTTTGAAGTGTTTTTAACATTGCTTTTCTACACAGATCATTGATAGCTGGTGCAATGAATGCTCATACATTCCAAATATTTCTTAAAACAAAACAAAAAAAGCTTTTTTCATATCAGATCAGCTGTTTTGACAACAGTTATTAATTGCCTTATTTCCCTCTCAAGACTAGCAGCATTTTTGTCATTGATGGAATGGCAGACATTTGAAGAAAAATGAATATTAACTTCAACTACAAATCTATGTATTTAATGGTATAATGAGATTCATATTTATGAGGTGTCAATGCAACAACAAAACAACATACACATTCCAAATTACCTAGTTCTCACTTTGTGTTTCTACATTAAAAAAAAAGCATTGACAATCTTTTAATTGAAATCAGTCCTAATTCCCGAAATGTCCCTTGAAACAGATGATGACCAGTCCCTTTACACAAAATGTTAGTATATGGTACCAAAACATTTTATAAAGTCAGAATGATTAGTGCAGAACAAATTGGATAGAGCACATAGAGTGCATGAACACATATAGGCATGTTAAACTATGCTTTAGTGATGTTAAGGGAACTGTGAACAATTTTTCGCTACACATAACTTCAAAGAGAAGTCAAACCAAAAAACTGTTAAACAGATGAACATGGTGAAATGTTCACAATTTAAGTACCCACACTGTGTGATACCTTAAGAATTGTAAGACAATGATAGAAAAAGATAAGTAAAGGGGGAGGTGCTTGACATTCTAATTAATTTAAGCAAGCTGTGGATCGATAAATGAACGTAGAGGAACAAGTGTCTGCACGTTTATGTGAACTTGCATCTAAAATGTGTTTTTCCTCCTTGAAGACATTAAAGCATTAAAAAAAGAATAAAAATACAAAAGACAAATGTTTAGCATACCAGAGGTTAAAAAAACTGTCAAGTCTTGTATACGGAAAATCAGCTGTTTGCCAGTTCTAGATGTATCTTGTATGTACCTTAATAAACATGCGTTTGCTGGATGTAAATAATCGCATGTTGATGACTAGTTTTGCTACACAGAGATAATTCAATAAAATTTACTATTTTTTATTAATATTGGGTTTTTAATTGTGTCTGGAGGAACATGTGAGTCTGAGATCTCATTTGTAGTAGATCTGTCACCATCCACACATTTTACCAACTACAGTTTTGTTGACCACAGGAAAGAAAAAATATGATAAACTTAGTTTTTTGTGTGTGTTAGAAAATGTGAAGGTAAACAATGTGTAAAACATGTAACATTGCAGACAATATGTGTGCTTTTTAGTTTTTTTAAAAACATCTTGAAGAACTAACCACAGATCATCTGTGGATGTAATCCCAGACAGATTAAATTATTTTGAGATTTGGGCTGTATTGGGGCACTTCCAGAACTTCTTGTTCTTCTTTATGATGAAAATGGTCCTTAATGACATTGGCTGTATGTTTGGGGTCCTTGTCCTGCTACAGAATAAATTTAGGGCCAATCAGATGATCCCCTGAAGGAACTGCATGATGGGTAAGTATCTGCCTGCATTTATCAGCATTGAGGATGCCATTAATCCTGACCAAATCTCCAAATTCATTTGCAGAAATGCAGCACCAAATTTGCAAGGAACCTACACCATGCTTCACTGTTGCCTGCAGCCAAAAATGTCAGAGCACCTGCTGCCATTTTCTTTGCACCCCAGATCCTGGGTTTTCATACAAGTCTCTTAGCCTTGTTTCCATGTTGGATGTATTGCTTTTTGCCCGCAATTCTTCCATGAAGTTCACTTCTGACCAAACATATCTGGACAGTTGGTGGGTTCCACCAGTTCTTAGCTAATGGCACTGCTGGATGACATCTGATGCTTAAGAAAAGTATTTTCAACATTGCCTGTTTCTTTGTGCTTCTTCAAAATAGCTTGAACAGCACATCTTAAAACCCCAGTTTAGTATTCTTTGCCTGGAAGAGACCTTCCTGATTAAGTATAGATAACTTATGTATTGTTACTGTGCTCAGTCTTGCCATTGTGTTTAACCTGTGGAATAAAAGTCACAGAGTTTTTCATCCAGGTTTAAGCCTTCTACAGCTTAAACTTCTACAGTTTCCATTTCAGTTAATGACTGTTTCAACTTATGTATTAAATTGATGATCATTTGCAGATGCTTGGTATAACCGGTTAATCATACACCCAAATTTAATCCCCCAAAATGCCTGATTTTGTGCAAATGTACACATTACTAGTCTAACATTTGGACATAACCTCTCTATCAGTGTTTTTTAAGTTACCTGAAATGATTTTTCAACAGTCTTAATAAGTTTCCAGAGGTGTTCAATGCTTGTTGGCTGTTTTCCTTTACTTTCCAGTCTAACTTATCCCAAATCATCTCAACTGGATTTAGATCGGGTGACTGAGGAGTCCAGGTCAGCAATCCATAATTTCTTATACAAAAAACTCTCAAAAAATCTAGAGGTTTGTTTTGAGACATATTCCTCTTGGAAAACAAATTATATTCCCACTAAGTGCAAACCAGATGGGATAGCATGTTGCTGCAAAATGCTATCGTAGACATGCTGATTAAGTTTGCCCTCAATTTTGACTAAATCACCAACAATGTTGCCAGCGAACACCCCCACATCATCACACCTGCTTCATATGCTTCACAGTGGGAACCACATATTTAGAAACCGCCCGTTCCACCTTTGAATGCATAATAAACACATGGATGGTTAAAACCAAAATCTCATATTTGGACTCATTAGACCATAAAACAGTTTTCCACTGATTTAATGTCCATTCCTTGTGTCTCTTGGCCCAATCAAGTCAATTCTGCTTGTTGTTCTTGTAAATGTTTTTTTGATGCAATTTGACAATGAAGGCCTGCCCCTCCTCTGAACAGAGGATGTTGAAATATGTCAAGAGTCAAGTCAAGTCAAGGAGCTTTTTATTGTAATTTCAACCATACATAGCTGGCGCAGAACACAGTGAAATGAAACAACGTTCCTCCAGAACCCTGTTGCTACATACAACAACACTGCCATATTTCAACATTCTTTAGAATAACATTTTAGTCAAAATTGAGGGCACATGTAAACAGCATGACTGCCACAGCATTTTGTAGCACATGCCATCTCATTTGGTTTGCACTGGTGGGACAATAATTTGTTTTCCAACAGGACAATGGCAAAAAAAACAGAAATCTAGGTTATGTAAGAGTTATTTGTCTAAGACTATTTACAGCCCACAAACAACAAAGAGACTGTTCTGTATAAAAATACAAAAATATAAACAGGAGTTCAGCAGTTTTTGAAAAAACTCAAACCATCCTAGTACCAAAATCAATGTCATGGTTAAAATAAAGAAAGGTCAGTCTTTTCCAATTCTGTTTTATTATATTAACATTAAAGAAGGCACAAGACCTACTGTATATCTGCTCTGCATTCCATTCCATTCTACTGTACTGTGCTTTTAACAATAGACATTGTCCCGGTGCAGCAGTGAATAAAAACAACAAAGTGAACAATGAGTGCAAATGTCTATATGGCTTTCTACTGGGATGATAATCGGAGTGAACTGCACTTCTTTTAGTGTTGTGAATTGTTAATTTATTAAAACTAAATTAATGAATGCTGGCTGTTTGTTCCCTTGCTTTGTCTTGGAGATATTGAGCACACAAAATGGCTCCACATCGCCATTCTGGGCTGAGCCAAACCAGGTTATGGGGGTAAATTTGTCACCAGATGCTTGCCTGCAGACACTAAGCCAAGGTGGGGCACTAAGTGTGGGTTGTAGTTTGGGAAGGGTACATTGTGATTTGACCTGCATTTCCCTTCAGATTTGTTAGTAAAATGTGGCTCCACTGGGAGCACTAAGTGGAAGACAAACAAAAAAATTATAGACCAGAAGGTCACAAAGAAAATAGACAATGTTGCAGTAAACAATAATAATAACAATAATAATAATAATAATAATAATAATGACGAAGAAAGATAAAGAGAATTATAAAGAGAAAAAAGCAAGAAGTAAAGCCAACTAATAAACACACAGGGAGAAAACGAGAGGGTAAGAGTGTGGGGGTGGCGAGGTTGATGAGAACAGCACAGCCCACGGAGGTGCAGTGATTCATGAGTCACGTGGTTGAGGTGTGAGTCATACCCCTTTTACTGCAGAACCCCCATCCACCAACACATAAAGCTCGTACTTTCGTATTTTGTATAGATGCAGGCACTGGGTCCTTTTGGTAATGTTTTTGCGAAATTATGTACCATTATATTTTACTAAATATTTACAAAGAGAAACATCTCACATTGCTTATATAATTCATGTGTATTACTTTATGGCTTGATACACAAAGAATCCTAGTAGGCTTACTTTTTCTGTATGGATGACCTCTTTCAGGCACACACACACCCAGACACAAATCTAGGCACAAACATTCTCCATTATAAGATATAATGGTTATCATATTAAATAGTGTCTGAATCATGCAACAAAAGGCACTTTGTTGTTCTCTTCTAATATTGATTTTTTTTCCCCCACATTCCGTATGAGTCAACACCAGAGAAAGAGAGAAAAAAAAAAACATAATGGAAAAACCCACAGAATGTCAATTTGTCCAGCCTCCAATAAACCACCAGTTCATCAGCATCAGTCTTGAGGCGAATTCTTCACAGTTTGTAATGTTTCTAAGCAGCTACAGCTGCCAAAAAAAAAAAAAGATATTTGGATTCCTGAGAAAGAATGAAAATATAGTGGACATACATTATCTTACAAAAATAAGTACACCCCTCACACTTCAGGAACCATTTTATTTACACTCTCAAGGGACAATACTATAGAAATAAAAGTTGAATATACATTAGAATAGTCAATGTGCAGCTTGTATAGCAGTATAGATTTTATGTCCTCAAAAAAATAACTCAACATACAGCCATTATTCTATTCTATTCTATTCTATTCTATTCTATTCTATTCTATTCTATTCTATTCTATTCTATTCTAATCTATTCTATTTTATTCTATTCTATTTAGTAACTGGAAAGAAAAGTGAATATACCCTAAGGGAACATCAAAGCTGTGCCCAAAATTGTCAATTTGTTATCTAGCACTGCCTGGGCATGGAATTCACCAGAGCTGCACAGGTTGTTGTTGGGTTCCTCTTCCACTTCTTAATGACATAAAGGAGCTGCTGGATGTTAGACATATGGCGCTTCTCACCCTTCCTGCTAAATCATTTTCAATAATGGAGACATACTTAGCCACTCCATCACCTTTGACCTTCAGCTTCCTCAGCAAGAAAGTTTTTATCTTGGCATTGTGCTTGGGGTCATTATTATGTTTGAAAACTGCTGTTCAGCCCAGTTTCTGAAGGGAGGGCTTTATGTTCTGCTTTAGAATGCCAAAGTACATGTTGGAATTCATGTTTTCCTCAATGAAATGCAGCCCCCCAGTACCAGCAGCACTCATGCAACCCCAGACCATGACGCTACCACCACCACCATGCTTGACTGTTGTAGGCAAGACACAATTTTCTTGGTACTCCTCACCAGGGCATTGCCACACATGCTGGACACCATCTGGGCCAAACAAGTTTATCTTAATTTCATTAGATCACAGAACATGGTTCCAGTAATTCATCTTCTTGGACAGGTTGTCTTCAGCAAACTGTTTGCTGGGTTTCTTGTGATCCAGCTTCAGAAGAGGATTCCTTTTAGGATGACGGCCATGCAAACTGACCCTAACCCTGACTTGTTGCAGTGTGCGGCATATTGTCTGAGCAGTTAAGCGGACTTTCTGCAACCTCTAAAGCAATGCTGGCAGCACTCATCTTAAGGGCTCAACTTCTTTGATTGACCCTTGAGAGGCCTGTTCAAAGTGGAATACATCTTGGAAAACCTCTGAATGACCCTGGCCACTGTATTGTAACTTAGTTTCAGGGTCTTATTGATCTTCTTATAGCCTAGGCCATCTTTGTGGAGAGCAACAATTCTAATTCTCAAGTCCTCAGAGAGTTCTCTACCATGAGGTACCATGTTGAACATCCAGTGGTCAGTATGAAAATATTGTACTCAAAGCACCAATTTTAACTGCTCTAATGCAAGATACACAAATTTGTATGGTCCTGTCAAGCAGACAAAAACATGAACATGATGAATAGGACATGTG
This sequence comes from Silurus lanzhouensis, assembly GCA_039877035.1. Classification (NCBI taxonomy): domain Eukaryota; kingdom Metazoa; phylum Chordata; class Actinopteri; order Siluriformes; family Siluridae; genus Silurus; species Silurus lanzhouensis. The sequence continues at coordinate 4,003,009 of JBCEWE010000375.1, forward strand.
GCTTTGCATAGTTACATGATGTACAGCTGTTATTACTTAGGGTGTACATACTTTTGTTGCCAGCTATTTAGACAATATTGGCTGCATGATGAGAGGACAGTAAATCTATAATGCTATACAAGCTGCACATTGACTATTCTAAAATATATCCAAGTTTTATTTCTACAGTATTCAGAAAATAAACTAAAATGATTGCCGAAAATGTGTGGGGTGTACTCACTTTTGTGAGATACTGTATGTGTTGTGATGTTCTTCAGCTAAAGACACTAAAGCCAGTTACAGTCCATATGCATAATATGGGCAGGCTGTAAAACCATGACATAAAAAATTCATGCTGATGAGTGTGGAAGCAGCAGAGGGCAGAAAAATTTGGCAGAGTCTCAGTCACCACTGGAGCTGAGCTCATGCCAGATTAATATGGATATGCAGAGGAAGGAAAAGACAAGGTGATACTTATCTCTGTTTCTGGAATTTCACAGTGGCCTGATGTATAAATTAAAAAAATGTTTAGAGACCAAATATGTTTTATAATCTATACATGTATATTCATTGTCTGCATACATTTGTATACCCAATATAATCATGTCCATAATATTGGAATTCCTAAAAAACATACAATCTTATGTAATATACTACATACTATAGTTTCCAACAAGTGGAGTATCTTGAGATTTTACACTTGTCTTTTTACGATCCTTTGTCTTTTACAAAGGTAAAAAATGGCAACGTTGATTTTGTATTTGTTTAAACAACCTAGTAAAAATAGAAAGCTGGCGAGATAAACACTGTGCTGCAATGTACAAAGGTATTCAGTTCTGCTATAGATCTATCACATGGCATGATATATCCCTATGTAACATTTCTTTTAGCCATCTGGGAGTTTTGTTCAGAGGTATCTAAAACCTCTTAATAAACATTTAGTCTCAAGAACTGGCACACTTGTGTATGAGGCAACAGCTCACAGTTCATTTCACAATTAATAGTTCCATTCAAATTACAGAAATTTTGTATTTTGATTTTCACATCACTGTAGTTTAATGTTGTAACGCTGCATTAAATGTTGTAACACTGCATTAACCCAGTAAAGTGGGTTAATTAGTTATGTCATTTGTTTTATTTTATTAAATGAGTTTCTTTTGCTCATAAGAATACAACAACCTACGCAAAAATGAAAAAATTATATAAATAAAAAGACTTTACATTTGCGGTAACTTACTAGTAGCAGGTAGGTTTTGGATGAGATTAGAATTTGAGAGAGATATTGTAAGACATTTATTGCTTTACCATGCTGTTATAAGCACTGTAATTTTTATGGCTAGCTCAGTCAACACAAAAACAAGACAGAAATAATAGCTCTCATCAACTACACACTATTTTCCCCCTGACTATTAAAGTACTTTTAGCCAAAAGCTTATTATCCCAACATGCTCTAATGGAGCACTGTAAATATTCCATGACATTGAGATGACAATTTATCTAGTCAGATTTTTGTTTATTAATCATCTTTATAAATCAAGCTGTTATTATTGTTAAGCCCAATTTTTATGCGCAAACAGAATAGTTTTTGTATATTTAAACCACGCATCCATCAATTTTTCTATGTAATCAATATCTGACACATTCTCACTCTAATGTTGCAATTTACTTTATTATATCAATATTAGGGGATTTTCTTTACAATTGTACTATTTAACTCTTCCATTGCTAAATATGCATTTTTAAATAATTGTCAAATTACTAAGAAAAGAATGCAAGAAAAATGTGTATAGTAAATCTATTTCAATTTACAAAAAAACATAATATCAAATTACAATGGACTTACTCCAGGCAACTGCTACTACAATAAAGAGTGAGAACAGCAGTGACAGAATCAGTGGGTCATTATACTATGCTCCAATATACTGAGGCAGAGAAAGACACAGTTTTTTTAAGAAGGGCAGCCTATGTGCATATTAAAAAATATGAAAGAGTTTGACATATTCTGTACTGCTGATTGATCCAGGATTCCTTTACAAGTTTTCTTTAACCTTGTTAGACATTACAGTTAAAGACAAGGCTTTTCAAGACTGCCAATTTTAAAATGTGGATGTAATTTTGAAACTTTTTCAATTCAACATTTTTGTATCTCGCAGAAATGTGCACATGCACTAGCAAAGTATGCTTTTGAAGCATATTGCTCAGCTACATTAGCTACACAACTAATTTATGTATTAAATGTGTATTTTATTATTATTATTATTTTTTTTTTACAGAATATGATGGTGTGTAGAAGTGAAAGCTAAATGTATGTGGATTATTTAATTTAGCATCAGGCATGTTAAACACTTGCTTACTGTTATGCTTTTAAATAAATGAAGAATACCACAATGATATACATTTTTAGGCATTAAGTGCATAATATGCATCAAATTCACTTGCATCATTTTGATTGTGGTGTGATAGTTGGTACCAGAGGTGGTAAACCTAGAGGTGGATTGGCTATAATAGCAAAATAGCAGGTCAGTTTGCATTTCTCTTATCCAAAAACAAAAAGCTGAAGCTACAGTGCACACATTTTGCCTGGTCAGTTGAATCTTAATTGACTATGATTGAATCACCTTCAGGTTGTTTAATGCCTAGAATCAATGATTAGAGAGAAAAAACTAGCATGATCATACAAATGGCTTAAAACAGACCACTAGAGCATTACAATGTAAATGGTGTCAAACTAAACTGTTTGCATTTCAAACGGAATGAGAGACTCCTGAGTTATAGAAAAGCTTTTAGTGCTGCTAGATCAACCTTTTTTAACCCCAATAGAAGATAAAAAAATATAATCCTAGATTCCCTTTCAGAAACTCGAGCTGCGTTGAAACACTTTGGGAATGCGCCCAGTGTTCAGGCTCTGAAATAATGTGTGTAATCAGTCAAAAATTGGACACTGGCTGTCACCAGCAGGGTGACGTCACGACCAGGAAGTATAACACGCATGGAGTGAGGTGAGCGCCAGCTTCTGCTTGTTCACGAAGCACTCTGTGTGTATGTGTTGAATTGTCTGTCAAATGTTTGGCAGAAAAGAAAAAATTAAATTATATTCCTGTGAGTGGAGCACGCTAAGTCGGTTCTCGAGAGTGCCGGCTGCATGTCAGTGTCATCAATCTGCCCCCGAACAGCACTCTGAGGAGAGTGCAGTTCTTGGGGCTCGAGGAGCTATGGAGTTGGGGGTGGAGCTCGGTCGGTTCCTGAGGGTGTCTGCACGCACTCTGCGGACTTTTTGCGCAGATTCTTTGCACATCCTGTGCATGATCTGCGCATATTGAGCCGTGTTTATTGTGCTGCACACATTTTGCTCGCATTTCTATGCGATCGCTCCACTCTCGGAGAGCACTCCTCGAGGGGGGTGTTCTCACTCCTTGTGGTAAAAAAATAAAATAAATACATTTAAAAAATAATTATTATAATAGTAATAAGCCAGTAAGCATTTTCGAGGGTTGTGACATGCGCCGTAGCCAAGCTACATTGAGTGCCTGGATGGGACCTGGCCATCGTTTTGGGGGCTTCCTCTGAGCTTCTCTTCGAACCTCTGGCCGAGGCATCTTGGAGGCATCTCTCTATCAAGACTGCGTTCTTGTTGGCCATTTGCTCTCTTAAGAGAGTAGGAGATCTACAGGCCGTTTCTGTGGCCACCTCCTTCCTGGAGTTTACTCCAGGTATGGCCAGTGCCTTTTTGTGCCCCAAGGTGCCCTCGGTCGTCCCATGACCTGAAAGGTTACAGGCATTCTACCTTCCTCGATCTCAGGCCTGCCTCAATGCTGTGGCTGCCTCAAAGGCTTAGCCCTCTGGAGTACCCATCCAAGACATTTAGAACGCAGTGGGCTGGTCCACCCCGGTGACCTTGAACGGGTTCTACAACCTGGACCGCAGTGCCACTCCTAGCCCCTCTGTCCTTCGACCTAGCTGTGCTTATACACACTAGTCAGGGACTGGTCAGTTTGGCATAATTGGACACTCATTCCCAAAGCGCATCGACACAGCTCGAGTTCCTGAAAGGGAACGTCTCTAGGTTACGTATGTAACCCTAGTTCCCTGAGGGAACAAAGCCACACTGCCGGCATCCCTGCAGCACTTCTTCTCCCTTACAGAAGCGTTACTTATCTCCCTTACTTATTTTCCTCAAAATCAACTTGTTTACCAGATCCTTTAAAATATAAATCCAGTAGCAATCAAACCTCTTCTATAAATAATACATTTTTACCATAACACTTTTGACATCTTTGATCATGATATTCTCCTTGATTTGTTTTAGAATTTTTGTGAGAGTTAAGTGAATGGCCCTCTCTTGGTTTAGTCAAGTCAAGTTTATTTCTATAGCGCTTTTCACAACAGACATTGTCTCAAAGCAGCTTTACAGAAATTAACAGTTAAGGTGAATGGTGTGCATTTATCCCTGATGAGTAAGCCGTGGCGACTGTGGCAAGGAAAAACTTCCTTAGATGTTATGAGGAAGAAACCTTGAGAGGAACCAGACTCAAAAGGGGAACCCATCCTCATTTGGGTGACATCAAGAGTTTGATCATAAATCTTTCAACAATACAGAACACTGGAGAGTGAGAACTAACATGAGCACTGAAGTGTGTAATTATAAGTAATGTTCTTTCTACAGTCTTTTACAGTCTTTATGGTTATAAAACTAGGAGCTACTGAGCTCAACATTTGTGATCATCACAGATCCAACACCAGCTTCTCCATGCCAGAGCCTTTAAACACTCTAGGAGGTCCAATGTCAAAACTCCACACATGTAGCGGGATCCAACTGGCACTGGTACGTCCCTAGATGGTTCGGGATGTTTGCGAGTTCGGGATCTACTTCTTTAAAGGTCCATAATCTTCATGAGGTGTGACGTGACTGGAGATGGCCAACGCTCAGGACGGGGAGAGAAAGAGCAGCAGTGGAGAGAAATTAGCGTAGCTGATGTTCATGATATACAACAGCACAAGTTGATAATGTACATGTGATCAGATGTTCTGGAGCACAAGGTTATGATGTGAGACGTATGTTATGTGTAGGCTTTGCTAAAAAGATGTTTTTAATCTACACTTAAACTGGGAGAGTGTGTCTGAGCCCCGAACACTGTCAGAAAGACTATTCCAGAGTTTAGGAGCTAAATGTGAAAATGATCTACCGCCTTTAGTGTACTTTGCTATTCTAGGAACTACTAGAACTCCAGAGTTTTAAAATCTCAGGGAGTGTGATGGATTGTAGCGTGTTAAAAGACTGGATAGATACATGGGAGCCAAACCATTTAGTGTTTTATAAGTAAGAAGCAGTAGTTTGTAGTAGATTCGAAACTTGACAGGGAGCCAGTTTAGGGACGATAAGATTGGGGTTATATGATCATATTTTCTTGACCTTGTGAGAACTCTGGCTGCTGCATTCTGAACTAACTGAAGCCTGTTTAATAATGATGCAGGACATCCACCTAGTAATGCAATACAATATTCCAGTCTGGAGGTCATGAACGCATGGATGAGCTTCTCTGCATCAGATATAGATAACATGTTACTACATGTTAGGTCTTATTTGAACAATTGTTATCAGTTTGTAGATGTAAATTGTGACTTCTCTACACTTCACTGAGTTGTATGTTTTAACAAAGACAGTTTAGAGACATCAGCTTAATAACATTGAGGATTAAGCAAAGAAATTAGACAGTGTATGTGTGTTAACATTCCATTATTAAAAATTCTGGTAATATAGAAGCTATTTTAGTAGGACCACATGCAGATTGATGTAAGTTTTCTGATTACATGGCATCGCTGGATGATCATTAACTAGCAGTAAAAGTCTTTGTAGACAGTATAGATAATTATTTTGATATAATTACATTAAAAAGTCTTCTTTTTTTTTTAGAAGATAAGGAATAAGGTCTTGTTACATGATGCAGAAAGACTAGTTTTTGCTTTTAATACCGCTAGTTTAAATGATTGTAATGACTTACTTTTTTAATGACCTAACTTAAATACTACTAATAAAATACTACTATTGACATAAACCACTGAATAGTTTCACACAGTGCCTGCCTACTTCATCATGCCTACTTCAATCAAAATGTTCAGGCTAATTATTGGTACCTCAAATATTAAAGGTTGCAGAGATTTCTCTTTCACAGCTCCACAGTTACAGAAGTGCCTTTGATTTAGTGTTGATCTCATTGTTTAAGTCTAGGTTGAAAACATATTCGTTTAGTCCATGTTTCTCTCTAATTCTTGCTCACTCTCCCTTCTCTCTCTGTTGAGCTACACATGCTCCTGAGATAGCAGTAATCTTGTCCTTTACTGAGCTGACCGATTCATCTTGATGACCTACTTCTATAGACTACTTGCTGCTTCATACTTAGGAGGACTCCACATGAACAGCCTAAAAATACATGAGGTTACTGTGGAAAGTTAAATTCTAAATCCCTGAAGATGGATTTGTAACTAATATGAACAGAATGCTACAATATCTTAGGGCTATTTTGCTAATTGCCATAAACAACAGTTCATCAGTAAATAGCTGACAACCTCTGGATGGAACTATAATGAATAGACTTTTAAAATGTTTGGGTTTCTTCATAATCTGGTACCTCAAGGTTTCTTCTTTATATCATCCCATGGGGCTTTTCCTGGACATCCCCACTGGCTTGCCCATTAGAGAAAAACTTATAGGGATGAATTCCTGATGTTAAAATTGATATTCATAATTTTTATAATTTAACAAGGTCCATTGTTAAAAGCACTATATAAACAAAATAGAATACAATTAATTTTTGTTACAATATTTAGTATTTGAATAGTGCACTACAATAAAAACTACATAGGCCTGAATACAAAAACTAATTTCAAATAAGTAGCCCTTTGTAGTTTGCAATCTATTATAAAGCTTTAGTTGAGTTCAGTTATATGCAACGTTCAGAGCAGGGAAATGTAAAAGTGGCATATGGGGAAAATCAAATACCTCAGTGCCATATTCCAGATATCTACAGAGTACACATTGGCACTATTACTGTTTTCAAGTTAGACCATGCCATTTCCGTAATTAAAAAATATTGCTCTATTTGATTTCTTTGGTAAAGGAAAGTGCAAAAATATATGATTCAGCTGCGCCAAATAAGATATGTGTACGCCCACAGATTATTAACGAGAATCCTGTGCAAGTGCATTACCACCAAGGCAATGCATCGACTAGGTTTTATTAGAGTGACAGGAGTATTTACGTCACCAAAGTGAAATGTGTAAAAATGGCTTTTTCACAAATAGCAATCTAATGGAGAGTTCAGACCACTGTATATGAATATATAATCCATATTCTTTAAGGAAAAGCTTAATAAGTTTTCTCGTATTTAACCCCACATTATATTTAGAAGCATTACATAGCTGAGATACCAATGGAATAAATCACTAAGTCTTTTAAAAAAAAAAAGAAATTAGAACTCCAAAATGTGCTCTGCCAACTTTAAATTGACAGAATTTACATTTGCATTTAAAGCAATTAGACAGAAATCAAAGGACTTGTTCAAATGTTGTTTAACAAAGGAATTGTTAAAATATTGAGTATTTTAATGTGATCATGCCGTCAAGCTGGATTTTTGTTAAACTGCAAATGAGACATTCACTTCTTTTTTTTAAGCAAGGACAGAAAGCAAAGAGAAAATGTTAAAAGGTAAAAGGACAATTAAAATTAAAACACTACCCATCTCCAAACAGTAGCACATAAGAAATTTAAATGTGTTCCAGTTAATGTGAAAATAGATTTTTTCCACTCTTCCTCACACACTTATCCTATGTCTTTCTTGTCATGATGGTGCAGTCAGTTTCACTGCACCACTGTGACAAAACACTGGTGACTCATCCACTTACATGCTCAATCTCTCTCGATTCCATTTTCTCAATCGCCGACTCTAACAGAGTGTTACATCTCCGCTCCACACAAACAGGGATTGGCTCCCATAAAGAAAGTGCCATTCTTTTTTGTCAAATGCAAATTGTACACAAAAAAAATAAAAAATAAAAAAAATTGTGGACCAAGATTTTACAGTGAATTTGGGTTTATTATATATATATATATATATATATATATATATATTATATATATATATATATATATATATATATATATATATATATATATATATATATATATATATATATATATATTCTATTATAAATATAAATATTCTATATAAATCTATTTTCACATTAACTGGAACACATTTAAATTTCTTATGTGCTACTATATATATATATATATATAAGTATTTAATAATTTACTCTGCATGAGGACATGTCTCTCTGTCCAGTTTGTGTGTGAAAGGTATTTATTTATATATAAATACCTTTCACACACAAACTGGACAGAGAGACATGTCCTCATGCAGAGTTAATTAAGTACTTTAGTCTTAATCATCCACACCGACTTGAATCTGTATCTGACTTTGCACTTTATTTTAAATAAAAATCTTTACAGAATTGAAAATTAAAAATGCATAAAATGTAACAATATTGTGTTTCTCAATTTTTACACATTAAATCATTTTGGAACCAAGCCTAGCTATTTTTCAAATGAAAAATCAAATTAAAATGTTGAAATAAAATATCATATTCACATAATGGACTAGCCTATTAATTAAAGGAAGAATAAATCATAACTACCTCCATACCTCTGTATAATGACTGTATAATTATGCTGCAAGACTCCAAGACTTGATGTGAGCTTTTAGTGTTCAGCTTTTGGTTTCATTTGTGCAATTTGCTATAAACTTTTAATAGAGCTTATCGTTTCTAAGTGAACTTTTCTGCATTTTGCACCTAATTAATATTCTTTCAATCAGTCTAAACAGAATCTGCATCTTTATATACATTCTTTAAATCAGCTCCGACACATGGGACAGGTGGTGAAAGCACCAGCAATTTCAGACATGGCATGCTATTAAGAAAAAAAACTACACAGATCTACTCCAAACATTCTTTTTATTTCAGACAATACATTAAAAAACCTTTTTTGTTTTTAAATTTTTATCCTAACTACGTCACACATGATGCCAAAGCCCTCATTTTTAAAGGAGTTATTCAAATATTATTCCCTTTTATTCCAAGACTACGGATTTACAGTCAGACGCTTCTCTTTGGAAAGCAGGACGTAGAAACAGACAAAACAGGAAAGAGGTTAGGTACCATTTTGTGGGTATATTTTTTTTCCCCTCTTGTATTAAAATAAACTTTGACCTTGAGACTTTGCAGATGTGGTTCATAGAACTAGAACTGAATGAATAGACCATATGCTTCAGTCTATTCAATATTCTACCGACTCAAAGGCCTATTCAATATTTCTCTTCTATTTCCTATGTCACACATTACAGTTTATTTTTAAATCTGGCTCATGGAAAACTGCTTCAACAGTAGACTGTGCAAGTGAAGAGCACAGATATGCCTCCCGCTCACTATAAACATACATATACACACTTGTTTTTTTTTTTTTTGTTTTTTGTTTTTTTTTAAACACACACTCATATACAGATTTACTATGTGGTCCTTTTACTGCAAAACAGGTCAGGCCTGATAGGTCATCTACTTGAAATCTTGCATCACATTTAAAAATAGACATGCATGAACGGATACAGCCAATTTTTCCTGAGAAGCAAAAATACAATCTTAGTATTTCTGAATATATTAATTTGAGATTGCAGAAATAAGTAACTGCTCCTCATAGTCTAAAAGCATATTGTGCAATTGTCTCCTTTTGTTAACATGGTAAGGCTTGATGCACTTTCAGTTCATTACAAATAATGGCTGTGTATCGAGTTCAAGTGTCTATCTGTATCCCGCACAATAATCTGTATAGTGTGTCCTCTGAAAGAGAGTCCTGGTTAGACGCAGCTATTTTAACATTATGAATACAAATGGGCCTGAAAAAAGTACAATCACATGCGGAACTCAGTAGTATAAAAACAGTATACACACTTTCAAAACATCCCTCTATCCCGTGTGTCCTTTTTTCAGGCCATCCTTGACCCTCCCTCCCCAAACATACTCTAACAAAGTCCATTCCCTCGCCAAATGCAGTAGTAGTAGTACCTAAAGCTGTCGGTTCTAAAACTCAGTCGATTCTATGCCAGACCCATCTCTTCCAGTACACTTCTTGGAGACTCATCCTCCTGAGACAGACAAAAAAAAAAGGTTTAGGATGTGCTGGAATATCAGGCACCAATCGGTTTTTGGTGTTTTTGACACTGTTCATATTTTTAAGATATCAACAATAAATAAATATTATTTACAAATTATTTTGATCGTAATAAAGGTTCAAATAGTGCTCCATTAGACAATCTGCTCAGAAATATCTTGCACATTGCAAACAAATTCATACTAAAACACCACCTTCTTCAGTATTGCCACATTAGGCATCATCCGCTGAGATTAGGATATTTTTAAACACACTTGCTGAATATAAAAGAACTAGGGCAGGTAGCCATAATTATTTAACAATACCCACTTGACAGCCTTCAGTAAACGTTTTTTTTTTTTTTGTGGCAGTGGCCAATGACTAAATTTCTGCCTTTATGTGTTTAGTACAGCCATGACTTGATTTTTTTTTTTTTTTTTTTTTTTTTTGCAACACCAGGTAGTATTTCTATACATGAATTAAGAAGAAAAAAAAGAATATTATCTATGAAATAGTATAAAAAAAAAAATTATAAAGATATATATATATATATATATATATACACATACACACACACATACATGTGTACATAGAAATATGAACAAATCAGATTTTTATCATGAACATAAACCTAATTATATTTTGTTAATGAAACTGCACAAAACCATACACACCTCTTGCAGCAGGTCAGCCTGTTCAATAGCCTTGAGCACGCTTTTTTTGGAAGTGTCCTGGATCTCTCCCCCCATTAGAAATTCATCCAGAATAAAGTAAGCCTTCTCAAAATTAAAAATGATGTCAAGCTCACACACCTGTAGCAGGAAAGTACAAAAGAGAATTAAAATTATATATTTTTTTATATTGAAAATTATTGATATATATATTTTTTTTATTTTATTTTTTTCTTCGTCTGAACAATTTCTATCGGGTTAAGAAACATCAATAACTGTCATAAAAACACAGAAATGTAAACAATGATTTTTAGACACTACGTTAAGTAAATTGTATATACTTATGACCTGAAGCAAAAAACTGCAGCAGAGAAAATAAGATCAGGGATATTGAACAGAATGGGAGCAGTATCAGAAGAAATTATGTACTGAGGTCAAAGCTATAAAGTATAGAGATACAGAAAAAAGCTAAAAGCAAATGGAAAGGAGAGGTCAGTGAGGGTGACGGAGAAAAAAAAAAGAGCAAGAACTAGAGAGAGAGAAAGAGAGAGAGAGACAGAGAGAGAGAGAGAGAGAGAGAGAGAGAGAGAGAGAGAGAGAGAGAGAAGAGGTAAAATTGAAGAATGACTCACACTGCCAAAGTACTTATCCAGCAGCTCCACAAAGCGATGGATGACCTCTAGAGTAATCAGCTCATTGTCCTGCTCTTCAACTGCACAGCAGAAATACAGACTGGCATACCTACACACACACACACACACACACCAGGTGAGAAGAGAGGCAAACTAACATGTTTCTTTGTACTTTGTTATAATGTTTTATAATGCACTCATTTAATATGTACACCCTGCTTTACTGTGAAAGCTGTTAAATAAATGTTGAAATTGACTGCAAAGAGTAACAGGTGTCATATCTTGATGTGACGTGTGGTTCCACACTGACGCACAGAGTAAGTCATCGTGAACATCTGATGCAGCAGCTGGCATTGAAGGTCATCTCAGTTCCCAGAACTACACAGACGTGCCAGCTTTCACACTGAGACGTTACATGTGTGCATATTACACAACTGGACAGAACACACAAGAAGATTCTTGTCCCTTGGCATTTGTATGAGCTGCATTCACTTGTTTTCAACACAAGCATGTAGCCGACCTTCAACAGAACATGTAATGTGCAACTAAGACGTTGTGCAATCTGTAATCATTCACAACAGCAGGTCACTTGTTTGATTTAAAAAGTGGTCAAACGTGCAATAGGTCTATAAAAACAATCTGTAAAAAAAGATGCTTTCTATATAAATGCATGGAAAATATCCGACTGTTCCTCTTGAACAACAAAAAAAATTATCTTCAAAATCCACAATAAATAAATAAATAAATCTATATAGAATTATTTATTGCTGCCTCAGTTAATATAAATAAAATATTATTAAAAATTCTCAAATAATCCTAAATATTAAAAAATACTTAGATATTCTTCTTCTACTTAATTGCCATTCACAAATGAATGAGGCCAACTCAGATAAAAAAATACTGCATGAATAAAATAATGAAAATAAAACCTTAATGATCTATAAGCTATACACTTCAAAGTTGTTGTTTTTTTTTTATTTGTGTATATGCAGCCTCATATACATAAATGATATATTTATATATAAAAAAAAATAAACCTTTACAAAAGCAGCAATAATATCACATCTGCAGTAAAGTTTAAAAAAATGAATGTGATTTGAGACGTAATGTATAAATGTACCTTTTGTAGACTATCTTTAGGTCTCTCCACTCCAGGAAACTGCACATTTTGGGCTTCCGAGCCAGTACCACCTGCATGAGCTCTCTCACCATTTTTTTCTTGTCACGCTCAGCTGTAGCTGTGTACCATTTCTGTAGTCGCAGCTTCCCCTGCCGGCTAAACAACAGCATAAAACGCATCTACATAGAGAGACAGAAACAGGAAGAGAGAGACATAGAGGGAGAGGGACAGAGTGAACAAATGTGGGATTCTTTATTATTAACTTTTAAAATAAGCAAAAATGCTAATTGTTTCAGAAACGGAAAGAAGCAGGCTAGAAACACAGAACTCGAGCACATAAAGAACAAACTCAGTTACAAAAGTTGGGCCCAATGCTTATGAACAGATTTGTGTATCTTTGTATGGCTTTGTATACACAAAGGGGAGCAAAGTAATTAACAAATGTTTAATCAGTCCCTTTTTTAATCTGTGCTGACTTTGGCTCAACATTTTATTAAGTGTGGAACAGATTTAGATCACAAATCATTCCGGCAATGTAAATAGGCCAAAGTGCTCTGAATCATTAAATAAATGTGGCCTAAACAGGAAAACTGCTAATAAAAAATGGTCAGCTTTGGCTACTACAAATATTAGATTGTTTGGGTCCTCTGCTGCACAATTTCAACATCGTTCATCATTTGAAAATTGCACCATTAGCTGGGTCGATATATTTCACATCTGTTAAATATTTGAGAGAGTCAGAAAGTGCTGCATTAGTCCCTGCGGTTCTGGCCTACTTATAACATCCTTCATTTAGCGCACTCTATCTACAACTAGTACGCAAGGTCAGAGAATCTCAAATAAGTCCTCATAGAGTGACAAAAAACTGTGTTGTTATATACTAACCACTGACTAGAACAGAATTCCTGATTAACTGGGGGGGAACGACTTTATTAAACCAGTGCAATTCTCTACTGAAGAAAATGGGAAATTACTGGAATTTACTCAGACACAACATTGCTACACCTGGCAGAACAAATAAAACAAACTGTGTTGTAAAGTTATTGGTATGAAGAGCAAGGTATCAGTATGGACAATCTAAGCTCAAGGAAAAGGTTTGGCACGGATATATGACACTTATTTTGAAATATAATAAGATGTATGCAGCCCTCATGGCAAAAAATGTTAGACAATACACCTCGCTAAATAAATATTTGCCTTTATTATGCAATGTGATGAAAACCATGAACTGAAGGCAGAGGTTTAATGAAAGCAGAGGTTTAATGAAAATTATTCATTCAAAAGTACTTGAAATGATAAAAATAAATTAAGCAGCAACACTTCTTATTTAAGGTAGAATATGCATTAAACATATTGCCAATGACAATGAAATGCAACTAAACCACATGAGTGTGTCCACTTACTTCGGATAATTAATATATTACTAAATCCCAAGTATCATACTGATACAAATCAGGTTTACTTTTAATTTGGTGCTGTCTTCCTCTAGCCTGGTGTGACAAGTCGTTGCAAGAAAAAAAAAAAGATTAATCGAGGACATGGCTAAAAATAGCACTCTCCAAAGAGAGGCTACAACTGTCTGCTCATGTGTAACACCAGTTCTACTATTTATTTAAAGAAATGCTTATCAGATTTCAGGTAAAACAAAAACAAACACAAAGACAGATAAATCACACCTAAGAAGCTAATCAGTGAATGTTCTAACCAGCACAGTATACAGCCTGGTTGAAAATAATCTACTATCACAAAAGCACAGTAGTTAGTTTCAAAATTACATGCAAAAAAACAAAACATTAGCTTAAGACATGTCTTACAGCTAGTTAATATACAAACTACAAACTTTTGTCCAAACATAGCCAGACCCCAGTTTATGGCTAGTCTAATGGTCTTACTTACTGCGCTGAATGTTCTCTGCTGTTTGTGTATGTCTAGTTTCACAAAGAAAAGGAGAGAACTTGTATTGAAGCAAAATGAAAGGTTGACAACATTCTAATTTGCCTGAAAACTAAGTGCTACTTTACCACATCATATGTCGTTTAAGCAAGAAGGACTAGTCATGAAAATTTTTTTAAATGATCATGCTGAACACAATAATGTATTAACATTGCTTTCAGAACTGCTAGATGAACTTCAGTTCATCAGGGGACACAAACTACTTTGAGAGACACAAATGAAGCCTTATCATATTGCACATAAGGGGCCTAACTTCCTTGCCAGTGTAGTTGTTGAAATACAGGAAGTCTACTGATAAATGTTCCTCTAAAGTTCACTCCACCGTCATGTGGTTATGACAAGATTAATGATTTGCAGTTTCAGCTGCAGTTTACATTCCCGTAATCTTTTCTCAGCATCAGGCCAAAACTGCAGCACATCTGGAAATCATTTCTTCCCGTGAACGTTTTCAATCAAACTGTGTGGATGTACCATTTCTCATGTGTCCATATATAATGGTTCTGTTACTGACCAATAGCTTCTTACTGGGTAGGCAGGTGAAACTTAGCAGGTAACCTAAAATATTGAATGTCATTTTACCGCAGCTGTGATCGACACAACCATGCCATTCCAACAATCACTATAGCATCATAGTTAATGAGAACGATTCAGGACTATATAATACCTATAGACGGTTTAAGTGAGCTAACAGTATAGAGCAACAGATGAGCTACCTGAGTACAGGTATGTACCCACCATTTCCGCATTTGTTCATGAACATCTCTAAAGCGTATGGAAGGTATATGAAGTAAAAAATTATCTAACCTTTTAAAACACACTATATTATAAGTGTATGGTGTGATGAAGATGCTAAAGTGTGATGGAAACGAAAGCTGAAAGTTAGTTCTTATCGTAACTATGTACTTAGCTAGGCTAATATGAGCGCACGGGTCCTGCGCTATCGTCAGAACAACTTTGACACATTCGACACATCAAACATACCGACCTCTCTAATATAGATACATACCAAACCAAACAAACACGGGGGTAAATAACTCGCGGCACAAATAACCAGTAATATATGTATATTTTATCCACGATGTTGTCACTGAGAATTGGTATTTTTTTATTGTTATTATTATAACCGACCCTTAGGGTTTCAATGGAAACCGCACTAGCTAGCGAAACGCTCCTCCGCTGACTTTAGCTCATCCGGTAACATTAGCCGACAAAGTCTGTCTGTTTTGTCTCGTTAATTAACTTACCATTTTCCCAGCTTCTCAAGAGTGTCCAGTGCAAACAGAATATACAAGAGGGACGTTGTAATACAAAATAAAGACAATACTAGTTGTTCATGTCTATTTTACACTCTTAGTAGTTCGCTGGGTTCAAAAGCCCCATTGACACTGGAAAGAAAACGTCATCGCGTCCTAGATGCGCATGCGCACTAGGTATTGCTTCAAGAGGCTTCTTGCGTGGAGGGAATTGATTTCAGGGCTCAGTAACTCTGAGATCCGCCTTCCTGCCTTCGCCTACAGTATGTGCTTCACTATTGGTTTAATTGCCATTCTATGTGCGGGCTCTGCAGTACGGTGGTGCGCTTTTTCGTATTTTGTAAGAGAAGGTAGTTAGTCTGTCGCGAATGAAGAGTTGTTGCCATGACAAACCCGTAGGCTGATTTTGGTTTCCATGGTGATGCGATTCGAACGATCTTACGTATGTGTCTGCAGTAGAACTGTTCAGGCCAAATTCATTCACCCAGTGAAGTGCTTAAGGAGAATATACTAAGGATGTCCAACTACTCAGTGTATAAAGTAATCTCTAAATATCTGTCTATCTCCATCCCTGTTTTCAGTTCAGTTCAGTTTGCTCTATAGTGCACCACTTTTATTGGTATACATCGGGTATATTGTTTCTGGAATCCCACAGTGCAAAGCATCAAGTCCAGGTCCAGGTAATGGGTCCGAATTAGTGGACTAGTTACTGGGACACAAATCTTGACACAAAGTTTTGCAGTACAAATCTCTAATACTGATTTGATCACCATAATTAACAATAGCTCCCATCCTATAACATCTCTCTGCCTGCCTGCCTGCCTGCCTGTCTGTCTGTCTGTCTGTCCCTCTGTCTGTGTGTCTGCTTGGTTGTCTGCCTGCCTCTCTTCCTTTCGCACTCTGTCTCTGTTTGACATTCTTTCTGTCTGTCTGTATGTCTCTCTCTCTCTCTCTCTCTCTCTCTCTCTCTCTCTCTCTCTCTCTCTCTCACTTGCTCTCTGTTGTGTGAACACCAGGTGTCCTCAGTTGCATTAGAAACACCAAATGGATTAAAAAAATCACGCCGATTTTTTATTATAAGTTTATTATACTTTGTTGTGCCTTATGTACAAATATGGCATCTTTATAAACATAAATGACTTCACATAAAAATAAATATATTTTTGAAAAATACAACTTTCCACTGAATATAATATATAAACACCATATTATCAAAATATCTCCATACATTATATACACAGTGTCCTTGCAGGGTAAAAAAAATACATTTAGAATACTGCTTTTTTTGGTTAGAGGGAAATTGACTTTATAAAAATCTGCATAAATCTGACTGTTTAGTTTTTTCTTCAAAGTGCCCAAAATCCTACAACAATAGTAAAATTATCTGTGTTTTAACCTATACAGGGGTTTTCCTTCATTGACAAATTGTTTTTTACAATGACAGCCCTTCCTAATATAATGTAATGTCATACAAAGGACTTGCATTTAGGAAAGTTTCTTGAAAACGTATTGACCCATTTGTTTGGAAGGTTGCATATACGATTAATGTATCTTGGTCCAAAACCTGCACTGGTTCAGTAGTAATAAGTTTGTGACAGTAATGTTTTAAGTGCTTGTGGGATTGCTAATGATTCTGAGGTTCGTGCACTTGGCCCATGAATAGCACAGCTCCTGTGAAATGAAACCAAGAACACAGAATAAGGATCCTGTTAAAAAAAAAATTATAATCCAATTCACAAAAACTCAACAACACAACTGACCTGTTGGCTTGTGCTGTATAAGGAAGAGGAAAGGATGGTCCAAAACATGTTCTGCTGTAGCCATGCGAGAGTAGAGGATGACACCTAAAGAGATGCACAAGAGTGATCAGTGTGACCTTCTTAATCACTTAAGAAACAACAGTAAACAATTTTTATTTAGAAGGTATCCGCACCTCCTGCAGAAGATCCTTTGGTTCCCTCTTCATTCACCTCGATCTTTACTCTCTGTAAAATCTTTGAAACATACAATTGCTCTTCAGCTAAAAGGGTGAAAGGGAAAATAATTAATTAATACAAATTCATTAAATTAAATAATTCATATAAAATGTATAAAAAAATATTTTTTATTTACTTACTAGTTATGTGGGAAAAATCGGCCTTGGTCTGACTGAAGATGTCACCCAGACCTAGTTTGCTCAGTGCTGACTTCAAATCGACTTCTGTGTCTAAGGTAAACCTAGGCATAGCATTTACAAAAACACCAGCATTAGGTTTCCATACAGTAAAATTAAAGTGAAAGAATTACATGTGGTGTCATTGGTTTATTTTACCTGGGAATCACCAGCTCCCTGGTAACCTTCCTAAACTGCTTTCTCCAATCCTTGATGATGGTGCTGCTCAGCTCTTTAGTTAAGATGGGAAGTGGTACATCCCTCTCGAATGATGACACAATGATCATGCTCAGCGAGTCCCCCTCATATGGCACCTCAATAACATCATATTCAATGCCATCCTTTGTAACAAATTCACCTAGGTGGAGAGTGAAATAATTGCAATATTTAAAGCACTGCTGACTGCATACTGCTTAGAGCAAACCAGTCCATTAATTTGTCCATTTACTTATTTACTCATCTATTCACATTCATCATTACATCTTTTATACTCACCATAGTTAAATTTCTGAGTTGATCTCATCATTGACACTGACACTTTTGTGCCATTAGCTTTGTGGAAGGTACCCTCTGCAGTCAGTCTAGGGTCAAACGGGTTCTTCCAAAGCCCATGGAAGTGAAGGGCATTCAAAAGCACCAAACGTGTCTGGTCATTCAGCATTCCAGACTGTAGGAAATCTGGTATCATTCCTAAATAAAAAATAGAAAAATTTAAGATTTTTTAAGATTTACACATTTGTACACATACCATGTTCTTCACACTTATAAAATGCTCTAGAATGCATAAAATAATTTAAACAGCCAATCCTACTTTTAGATTCAATTCATATACACAAAAACACACCTCCAGTGTTGTCTGACATCCAGGAGTTAATGACCTTCAGGGTACTGTCAGGATAGCTAAAGTCCACCTGGTGTGGAACACTCTGAAACGCC
Source organism: Silurus lanzhouensis (assembly GCA_039877035.1). Lineage (NCBI taxonomy): Eukaryota > Metazoa > Chordata > Actinopteri > Siluriformes > Siluridae > Silurus > Silurus lanzhouensis. The sequence goes on from JBCEWE010000375.1 coordinate 4,021,903, forward strand.
TTTGATAGGCCACGTCGAAAAACCTTCTCCAAGACTATTTTTCTGTCCACAATTACAGCACTCGCCACTTCCAATCCTTCTTCACTGTCCAGGTCTCTCTGAAGAAGTCTCTGCTGACGTGGCATTCCACGTTCTGTACATGTAAGGATGGTGAAAAGTTGGATACAACTATTTTTCTAATACATAACCAAGCGTATCATATTTAAGACTGATTCCTACCTAGCAAAGAGTAGCCCATGTGTTGTTTCAGAGTCTTCAAAGTGGGTCCATTGGCTCCCAGCTGAGCCATCCCCAGCATTGAGGATATGCCATAGGGAGACAGAATGAAATTTTGAGATGGATGGGATTCGGCAGCTTCAGAAAACACACGCAGTCCAAAATCTGTCTGCTGCTTCTGTAGCAGGCTACTCAGAGCTGACCCACAAAAGGTGAGGATCATCAGTACACACAGTTTCTGCATCCTGCAATGAAAAAAGAATACATGCCATTTAGCTTTTATATAACTACAGATCTAATCATGAAATTAAAAAAGGGTCAAGTAAATAAGTTAAACTGAAATCCAATTTTTTGCTTCTACATAAATCTACAGAAGAACTTGATTTAGGGTACTAAGTATTTTTAAAACAAAATGTTTTTAACACTGTTAACACTCTGTTAACACACCTTGGTTACAATACACACCCAGTTTGAATGTAATTTCCATTTGGCTGCCTTGACTCACCTTTCTTTTTCTCAAAAGGTTCTTTCATAACTGTTCTCAAATACACTTGGCTAGTTACATGATCTATTTTTGTAGTACCAAGTACACACTTTGCATCTCATGCCTAAGAACTTTCCACAGTGGACATGTTACTTTCTTTTACATATATATTATATTATTTTTAAATAGCTTGGGTATGTATTGGAAAAATAGTTGACTTTTAAATGCCTGTTCCACACTTCACCATTTATTCGTATTGCCATATTTCTTAGCAAAGATGGCAATACAAATAGGTCTAACTATTAGATCACACTAGCAAACAAAGCATTGTATGTAAATCAAAATTATTACCTGAAAGGAGGTTTTGTAGGATCTTCCAATTATTTAACCTTGCAGACTGTCTGGGATCTGCTAGTCAAGCATGAGCTGAGTATCAGCAACTTTCTCTGGTATTTAAAGGACTTAGAACTCCACCTCCTTCAGCTAACGGAAGTTGTGAAGTCATAGCTGTTTGTCTTGCCAAGTCTGACCCCCTCCTCCGCTTTCACTTCACATAGACACAGACAAAAAATGAGACTATAGACTAACAAAGAAAATTAGTCATATGCAGTAAAATAAAGATTCACTGAGCCCAAGGATTTGCAACATACACACAGAACAAATATGTATCGTCTTGATGCTGGACTGGGGAAAGCCGATATGTCATGTTCATTTCTATAGCGTTTTTCACAACGGACATTGTCTCAAACTAGACTACTTCACAGTCATATATTACTCACAATAAGACAAAGATAAGAAGGGAAACAGATTGAAAACCTTTCTAAACACATGCTTTAAATGTATATTTACAGTATTTAATTAAAACTGCTTTGGACATCATTCTTTTTTCATATTTGTTATATGGCTCAGATACCAGATACCAAGCTGCCACTGCAGGGCCCTTGAGGAAGGCCCTTAACCCTCAATTGCTCAGCTGTATATCTAATATAACTGTAAGTCTCTTTGGATAAGGGTGTCTCCCAGATACCTTAAATGTAATTACCATGATGACAGAAAACACAATAAGTTTGTGGCTTAAACTCATTTCACTGATTGGATACTCTATTGAAGGCCACACACTGTACAACATTTTTTGAAGATAGGGGAATTTAACACTTTCTTTGCCAACTGTAAAACATCTACATGACTGGCATTTCTTTGTAAACACACACACAGATGTCTTTCCCAATATGATGAACTCATGGATGCATGTAATCGCATGTCTATCTCAACCTTGCGACAGCTTCCTGATCCATCCATAAAAATAGGTTCATTCTTATTTTTATATAGTTAAGAATAGTTAAATTCTTTTTCTTTTTTTATTTATTAAGCAATCTTAAACAAATATATAAACCTAGTAGAAAAAAAATTGGAAAGGCATTTTGCTTAAATTTGTTTATTATACCCAATGTATGAAGAGATTTGGGCCACGCTGTATTGTATACTGTATGGTATAAGCATTCCATGGCACATGCTCATGAAGGGGCTCATGAGAGCTTTATATGACTGAGCGTCTGGTGATACAATGATGAGAAAAACAGCAGAGATATAAAATGGAGAAAACTTTATTGTGTGTCACATTTTGAGCAACCCTGTTTGGCATGTTAATTTGGCGCTTACTCAATATCTTTGTCTGTACTTGAAGATAAAAAATTCTGTCCTCAGTTTAAGAGAATTATGAATAAAGGATAAAAGCAGACTCTTATAGCATAAAATGACAGAGGGATTGAAAATAAAAACTAATGTACTTTCCCAAAATTATTACAACACAAGGGAATTAAATAATTGAGCATCACACTTCTATTAGAACTGCTTTTTAGGCAAAAAAAGATTTGATCCTGACAAAGCACAACAACAATAAACTTAGCAACACTTTAAATGAGTGATGACACACACTGACAAAGTTGAGATGGCTACACAAACATCAGATTGCTGTATCATATCCATTTCCTTTCACTGTTATTTTTAGACTATTTTTAGTTTATGTACACAGTATTTCCAAACCTAGCATTATTCCATCACAAATGGAAATGTAGACCACAAATTCTACAAGGACATGGAGCCCAGTGAGATCACCCACCTATATCATAGTACAGTTAAACCTTGGGAACTCACTTTGCCTGATGACTCATTCTAACCATAGAGGCCAAAAGCCAAGGGGATTTTGGAAAATCCAATAACTCCACATAAAGCCACATTCGGGGGCACACACAGAATCCTTTCATGCCTTTTACAACTATGACTATCTTTTCAGTTTTACTAGCTCATTACAGTGTACAGTACAGTATAACTTTAACTAACATAGATTTTGTCAGCAGTAACAATTTCTGTGTCTATAAACATAGAATTCTTTTTGGCTGGTATAAAAAAAAAATATATTTTCTAGAGTTGCACAATTAATCTGGTGCAGTCTATATTGTAAATGACAACAATTCGCCTGTCTATTAAACATGAATCACACTGGAATATTGAAGTCTGTGATGGCGCGGCTGGTAACACAGAGAAAAGTTGTGTAGGTTATGAAACAGCTTCTTAGTCTATGATAGATAGATAGATAGATAGATAGATAGATAGATAGATAGATAGATAGATAGATAGATAGATAGATAGATAGATAGATAGATAGATAGATAGATAGATAGATAGATAGATAGATAGATAGATAGATAGATAGATAGATAGATAGATAGATAGATTTTTAAATAAATAAATTTACCACTGTTTTATCAAATCCTGTGTATCTCACAGTGTTTTCAACAGTTATGTGCAAAACGGAGTGTTAATGTACATGGTGTACAGAGTGTAGTACAGTTCAGAACAGTGAGGTATGTCAGCACTAACACAACCACAACCAAACCTCCTCAAAAGGAGAAAGTCAAAACCTCGCAGATTTTGTTACTCACTTAGGGTCATAGAACATAACATAGTTACATAGTACATAGCTAGGTCATGACAAGAGACTGTAAAAAAGCCTGATTCATCCAGCATTGGAACATTTCAGACTTTTTGAATAAATGTACAAAATTCAAATAGACTGCAACAATTTACATCTCATACACAATAACCTCTATTAAATTACGTTATTTTGTTTATTTTAGTTTTAGTTTATTTTGTTGAGAATCATGGGAGAATATTAATCTCTATATAAAACAACAACAAAAAAAATTATATTACTTGTTTAATAGTCTTAAATATTTCATTTTATTTGAAAATATAAACTTGTCATTTTTTATTAACGCAGTTTATTATTATTAATGTTTGCGATCATTAACATTCAACCAGTTTACATTTTTAAAACAAATTTAAATACAATGCCTGCTTGCTTAAATATTATATAAAAACATTTTATTTATATAAAAACAGAATAAGTCAAATTAATGCAATACACTTTTTATTATATTGAGTAAATTGAGTTATCTATTACATTAACACAAATTAAATTGATTAAATAAAATGTAATAAATGGAAAAATGTAATTTTGTAATTTGTTAAATGGGTAATACAGATGTGTGTGTGTGTGTGTGTGTGTGTGTGTGTGTGTGTGTGTGTGTGTGTGCTGTGTTCTATATGGTATATACAATTTTTTCTTAACTGTTCTACTTATTTCCACATACTTTATGATTTTAGGAAAGATTGTGTCTGCCCAGGTATTTTCCTTTCTACAAGAAAACAATATCTTTGAAGAGTTTCAGTCAGGTTTCAGGCCTCATAGCACAGAAACTGCATTAGTTAAAGCACAAATTACCTGTTTTTAGCTTTAGACAAAGGCTATATCTCTCTGTTAGTTTTGCTAGACCTTAGTTTTGCATTCAACACTACAGATCATGACTTTCTTCTGGATCCCTTACAGAATTACATCGGCATTCAGGGATTAAGATGGTTTAAATCCTACCTCTCTGATCGTTACTATTTTGTAGATTTAAATGGATTTAAAAACTATCCAGGTTAATGCAATTATTAGGCATTATTGAGTGCCACAAGGTTTAGTTCTAGGATCCCTGCTTTTCACAATATACATGCTTCCCTTGGGAAGTATTATTAGAAGGCAGGGGATTAGCTTCCACTGTTATGCTGATGATACCCAGCTATATATCTCATAAAAACCAGATGAAACATCTAATTTGGTTTGGTTAACTGAGTGTGTTAAAGAATTAAACGATTGGATGACGCATAACTTTCTATTATTAAATTCTGATAAGACAGAGATTTTGTTTTTCAGCCCAAAAAACAGTACACAGAAGCTCCAGCATTTCAACTTGCATTTATAAGATGTACTGTAAATACTTGTTTAACAGAAAAAGACCTGTGAGTTCATTTAGACAGCAACTTGTCTTTTGGAAATCATATGACCCATTTTACAAAAACAGACTTTATCCACATTGGAAATATTGCTAAACTAAGAAACATGTTGTCTATATCTGATGCAGAGAAGCCTGCCATTGCATTCATGACCTCCAGATTGGACTATTGTAATGCATTACAAGTTGGTTGTCCTGCATCATTAATAAACAAGCTACAGTTAGTCCAGAATGCAACAGCCAAAGTTCTCACAAGGTGGAGAAAATATTACTATATAACCTCAATCTTATCATCCCTACACTGGCCACCTGTTAAGTTTCGAATCGACTACAAACTATTGCTACTTACATACAAAACCCTAAGTGGTTTAGCTCCCATGTATCTATCCAGTCTTCTAACATGCTACAATCCATCAAGCTCCTTGAGATCCCAAAACTCTGGACTTCTAGTAGTTCCTAGAATAGCAAAGTCCACGAAAGGTGGTAGAGCTTTCTCACATTTAGCTTCTAAACTTTGGAATAGTCTTCCCGACTGTTCTGGGCTCAGACACTCTCTCAGTTTAAATGCAGATTAAAGATGTATCTTTTTAGCAAGGCCTACACATAACACATTTAACATATCATAACCTTGTGCTCCAGTACATCTGATCAAATGCACATTATCAACTTGTGCTTTTTAATATTATGAACAGCAGCTACGCTAATTACTCTCCACTGCCTCTCTTTCTCTACCTATCCCGAGACATCCTGAGATTGCGCCAGCTCCAGTCATGTCCCACCTCATGAAGGTTATGGACCATTAAAGAAGTAGATGGCGAGCCCGAAAAACATCTAGAGACATACCAGCACCTTTTGGATTACACTTTATGTCCACTTCAGTTTTGACATTCCTCACAATCTTACATTCCGGAGCTCATATTAGTTCTCACTCTCCGGTGTTTTGTATTGTTTAGGATTTATAATCACACGCTTAATTTCACCCAAATGAGGATGGGTTCCCCTTTTATGTCTGGTTCCTCTTAATGTTTCTTCCTCATAACATCTAGTTCGTTTTTCCTTGCCACAATCGCCTCCGGCTGCTCATCAGGGATAAATACAAATAATTCACTTAAATTCTGTAATGCTGCTTTGAAACAATGTCCATTGTGATGAGTGCTATAGAAATAAACTTGACTTGACTTGACTTGAACAAATGTCTTTATTCCTTCCATCCTTCATCCTTTTAAGGGGAATTCTTGAAGCTGGACATAAAACACTAAAGAATCAGTAGTGCTAGTGTTAGTCGCTAACTAGGAAGTCGCTAGCACTATGGATTTAACATTCAAGATTAAGATTTTTTCTTAATTTTTCAGTCATTGAATACGTTAGCCATTATCCACTTGAATAGCGTTAGCCACTTCCTGGTTAGCAACTATACTATCATATCAGTGATGGTTTTCTTTAAATTGCATGGCTTTTTCAGAGTGGACCAAACATTGAGCAGTATCTTTGAGACATCACTGCTGGTGCTCAGCCCCATCTCCTGGCTGTGGGACCTCAGAAGAATTCAGTTCACCAGTACTTCCTCTTTCTTGATCACCATGCCTTACCATTCAATGCAAGTCAACCTCTTCCCTTGGTGCCTTTGATTAACTTTTTAAGGTATATTTTGTTTTTGCCACTTCTCACAACAAATATTTGTCGTGAAATAATTAACCCATGCTGGAGAGGTAGCAAAAACATCTGTGTTGTTAAAGTCAAATAAGAGCACTTTCGATATGTGTGCATCTGCTATTGCACAACTAACATTGCTGGATTAAGTCTGATATAAATAGTTTTGTTTCATCTATAAAGGAAATGTTTTTGAGATTCATAGACGGCCCAGAATGCAGCTTTGCTCTGTCTGTCTTCACAGGACACTGCTACTAAAAGAGAGATCCATTTGCTTTTTTTAATTCTAAAGCCAAATTAAAAAGACCCTTTACAGATAAATGGGGAATTGTTGAGCCAAGCAAAATGGCGCAGCAGGAGAAATAAAAACCAATAGATAATTTGATCTTGATGTTGTAAATGATACACAGTGCCCTCCACAATTATTGGCACCCCTGTTTAAGATGTGGTCGTGGACTTCTAAAAATTCTCCTTTTTTTTTAAAACAACATAGAACCCAAATGCAAAAAAAAAGAAAAATCCAACCTTTCATTTAAGTACATTACTTTGGTGGTAAAAAAATCACACATTTAGAAAAAAAAAAAAAACTTTAAATCATGTGTGCCACAATTATTGGCACCCCTAACAATTCCTCTGAAATTTTTTTTTTTTTTTTTTATATATATTTTTCTGTAGTTGCTAAGGTTGGTCAGGGTATCTAGGGACTTTTAATTAGTAATTCATGATTTCCTGTTTCCCTGGGGTATAAATATGACGTGACACAGAGGCCTAATTCTCTTACCCATTTGTCAACATGGCAAAGACAAGAGAACACACCATTCAAGTAAGGCAGATGTGTGTCGACCTTCATAAGTCAGGCAATGGCTACAAGAAAATAGCCACTCGCCTTAACTTGCCGGTATCTACAGTCAGAGGAATCATTAAGAAGTTTAAAACAACTGGAACAGTGACAAACAAGGCTGAAAGAGCTCCCAAGTGTATCTTGCCACAACGCACAGTGAGGAGGATGGTAAGAGAAGTAAAAAAATTTCCCAAGCTCACCGTCACAGAATTGCATCAAAGAGTGGCATCTTGGGGTCACAGAGTCTCCAAAACAACCATCAGACGCTCTCTACATGCCAACAAGCTGTTTGGGAGGCATGCAAGGAAAAAGCCTTTTCTCACTAACACTCACAAACGTAAACGTCTGGAGTTTGCTAAGCGGTACTGGGACTTCAACTGGGATCGTGTGCTTTGGTCAGATGAGACTAAGATTGAGCTTTTTGGCAACAAACACTCTAAGTGGGTCTGGCGAATGAGTATGCCGAAAAGCACCTCATGCCCACCGTGAAGTATGGTGGAGGATCTGTGATGCTGTGGGCCTGTTTCTCTTCCAAAGGCCCTGTGAACCTTGTTAGGGTGCATGGCATTATGAACGCTTTGAAGTACCAGGATATTTTAAATAAAAACCTGATGGCCTCTGCCAGAAAGCTGAAGATGGGTCGTCATTGGGTCTTTCAGCAGGATAATGATCCAAAACATGTGGCAAAATCTACACAAAAGTGGTTCAGCAGTCACAAACTCAAGGTCCTCCCATGGCCATCTCAGTCCCCAGACCTCAACCCAATCAAAAACCTGTGGGGCGAGCTAAAGAGAAGAGTGCATAAGAGAGGACCCAGGACACTGGATGATCTAGAAAGAAGAATGGTCAAAAATCCCTCTCTCTGTGTTCTCCAATCTTGTGAAATGTTATAGGAGGAGATTAAGTGCTGTCTTGTTGGCAAAAGGAGGTTGTACAAAGTATTAACATCAGGGGTGCCAATAATTGTGGCACACATGATTTCAAGTTTTTTTTTTTTTTCTAAATGTGTGATTTTTTTACCACCAAAGTAATGTACTTAAATGAAAGGTTGGATTTTTCTCTTTTTTTGCATTTGGGTTCTATGTTGTTTTAAAAAAAAGGAGAATTTTTAGAAGTCCATGACCACATCTTAAACAGGGGTGCCAATAATTGTGGAGGGCACTGTATTTGCTTATATTCCTCTATTTAGAAACACTAAAGGCAATTTTACAACATCCATAACTGTTTAAACCTAGGCATGTTCTAAAGAAAGCATTTACGGTATGTTGACCAGCACGAACAATATCCCATTGTTCTCAGGTGTTAATTTTTAACGTATAATGTTCATACACAAACCTCCTCAAATATTGGTGAATATTCATTTATGTGCCCTCTTTAATGTACAGGATATTAGGTGCTATGTTTTTAATTCTATACTTGAGCCTCTAGTTAATGATTTAAAAGTGTTTAATATTGAGGGGGTTAAGAATCCAATATCTGGAAGTTGTATTAGAGGTACCATTGTTTCAGTCACTGGGGATAATCTTGGCTTGCATACAGTAGCTTGTTTAAGTTTCTCAAGTCATTTCGGGCTTAATATTACTGTCTTCTTTAGAAACATCGCTTACAGTCGACCAGGAGCTACAAAATGGCTGCGCGGTGGCTTCTGCACGGAGAGAAGGTAAGCGCCGCAGGGATGCAGGGAGTGTGGCACGGGGACGCAGCGTCTCGTTTCCTCGGGGAACTAGGGTTACATAGGTAACCTGGAGACGTTCCCCATTTGGGAACTTCGAGCTGCGTCGCAACGCTTTGGGAACAAGTGTCCAATCACGCCACACTGTTCAGACCCTGCCTAATGTGTGAGGGCCTTGGCACCTGCACGCAGGACAGAGGAGCCCAGAGTGGCTCTGAGGTCGAGATCATAAAACCTAATGAAGGTGAGCAGGGTGGACCAGCCCACAGCATTGCAAATGTCCTGGAGTGACACTCCAGCGGTCCAGGCCGGAGAGGCCACCACACTCTGGGTGGAGTGAGCCCTGACCCCGAGCGGAGCGGTGGACACAGCCGGTTCTGTATCTCCTGGCCGGGGGCAACACAACTCCCGACAACACGACTACCCAGCGACTGTCCCACAGGGTTGAAGGGGTTAACCCAGTGGCAAACTGTTCCTGTAAGAACTCCAGAACTGAACCAATCAGAAAGTTAACTGGGTCTAAGCCACGGTGCTCACACCATGACATAAACAGTCGCCACCAGCATACGACCTCCTCTGGAATGGAGTAGGGTCTCCACTACCTCGGTAGGGAGACCAGCTGCTACAAACTGTGCCCCCTCAGGGGCCACACCCACAGCTTCTGCAACTCTGGGCGGGGGTGAACCAGGGTTCTGCCCGTCTGCGAGAGGAGATCCCACTTGTGAGGAATTTCCCACGGAGGGCCCTCGAGGAGGGATAACAGGCCCGCAAACCATGGCTTGCCGGGCCATCGAGGTGCTACCAGGAGGAGACAGACTCCTTCCCGGCAAACTCCTGGCAAGCCTCGGCCAAGACTGCACCATGGCATCCAGCCCTAACGGGGCTGGGTGAGAGAAAGAGAACCAGAGGGGACAGTGCGAAGTCTCCCACAAACAGCTCTGTAATTCAGTAAGACAGGGCCTCGGGACAGAAACGTTGGTTCATTACACACATCTAAGGCCCAAAGGGCACGCTGCGAGACCTTGATGGTACGACAAGGATTCCCTCTTGTGGAGAACCCTCTGCCTGGAGCCACCACTGGAGGGGACTCATGTGGAGGAAGGCAAGTGGAATTACACTTTTTACACGTATTACACGTAATGAAACGGGGACACGGATGAACACTCTCACGAGCCATTACTTGATCAGAATCACACATAAATAGCGCTTACCTGAACAAGCAGAAGCCAGCGCCACTATCACCGTGCAGCCATTTTGTAGCTCCTGGTTGTCGCAACGTTGCCCACGGTGACGTCACGACTTGCCTATTGGCCAGATTTCACACGTGGTTCAGAGCGCAGACAACGCGGGGGCATTCCCAAAGCGTCGAGACGCAGCTCGAAGTTCCCGAATAGGGAACCCTGAGGTTGTACTAAGAACATTTGAGATGTATGTTCTGCACGGTGAAACCTTCAAAACGGATTCTACACTACCTCATATGTATGGTGTAAAACAGGCATGTATGTTAGATTCACTCAATTATTTCAACACAGTTAAAATTTTTGATTTTTGATTATAATGCACAACATTCTAGAAGGAGTTGCTCAGCTAGAGGTAAAACTTGTTCAGCAGTACTTACAGGATACCTTTCTGAGTACTGATAATCTTGCTGGTAGAATATATGTTTTAGACTATGGTTACAATCAGCAGACTAACCTCACTCATAAGTATTAAATAAGAGTTAATTGAGTGAGAATGTCCTTACTATTAAAAATGTAAATAAACAATACATTAGTGGAATATTAACACCAATAGGAGTTAATTAAGAGTTGTTCACTAATAAAAACACTTAAATGAACTCTACTTTACTGAAATATCAACACTAATAAGAGTTAATTTTACACAGTAACACTATTCTGTGTTGAGCAGTTTTAATTATGTTTTACTCAAAATAGAATAGATTTTACTCTGAAAATTCAACACTATGAAAAGAGTCAATTTATCACCCATTCTGAATGGGACCAAATACACTCTGACCCTTTGTTAAATTTAACTGTTATAGAGTTAATTTTAACAATGCAAATGTAGCAAAAAAGTATCCGATTTGTTGTGTGTTTTACCCAAATATATATTAGATTTCATAATACATATTTGTCTAATAACTGTTTATTGCTGGAAATATTAATATGTAGTAGGATGTTCTTATGATAAATGAATGGCTGTAGAATAAAACAAGTATTAAAATGTCACCTTATGCAATTACATTTTTGAAGACACCCAGACAACAAAATAATGTAAATGCTGATGAAGAGACAAATGCATGACATTAGTATTTCCAAGCTTTATCTCCAAACTGAACCTTGTAATACTAAGCTCAAGACATGCTGTCAACTATAAGGCATTACAACTATGAACAAAATTAGTCAGATGAATGTTACAGTACAACCTGGCTGCTATTTAATATGAACCCCTTGAATGACAATTTTAGAAAAAAGTTTACTCAAAGAAAATAAATCATGTAATATAGTTTGATTTTGGGTCATATGTGGATTTGTATGGTTTTTAAGTATGTGGTATCTGGTAATGTGTGTAGCAGCAAAAATGTCCACACAAAAATCACTTATAATCAGAATATTTTTTTTTAGTGTTAAGCTCATTAGACTATATGATCTTATAAAATGTGTTACCTTTTACAGATTATATTTGAAATAGATACAATGGATAAAACTAAAAGGACTGTTCTTTCAAAGCATTTCTTAAAATTGTACATTTTATACAGTTTAGTTTGCTCTTTAACAAATAAATAAATATTAGCCCAATATACCTTGCTTGATAAAAACCTAAGGAATACTCAGATGAAGTATCTCAGAGGGGTGTATTTTCTTTAAGTTACATTTTAAACACAGTTTAAGATGTCATTTTAAACTGCTTCTTTTTGCTTGACTTAAATCAACTTTCCAATCTTCAAAAGGTAGTTGTTCTTAAATACACTAGTCCAGTATCATGGGAAGTTTTTTTTCTTGCTTTTTTTTCTTGCTTTTTGATCCTTTATGACATATTGTCATATTGAACATCAGTTATGTACTACTAAATAACAGAATTAAACAGTGATAGTACACCCACATGAAACAGTCTTAATAATATTAGCCAATTATAATAAAAAAATGCATTAGAAACATTACAATTATATTGGGTAAGAAATGTCAAGTAAAAGTGAGAGAAGCAGAAGTAGTGTGGGTATATATCCAAGGCTCTAAAAAAAAAAGAACAGGAACTCCCTATTGTGTGTAAAGGGACAACATGCATTTTATTAGTCCTCTCACTCTGACTGTGAAAGAAAAAAAAGAAGAACTGATGATAACTTTATACTTACACTTTTAGTAAAAACATGCCACAACATTGAAAAAGTGAACTCTGATTCAAATGTTTCTTAAGCAAATTATCTGTAGATTTAAATTTTGGTCAAATATTCAAATGTTAATGTTAAACACTGTATCCCCAAACACACAGTTAGAAGTTTTTAATGTGTGACAAATATCAAGAAACCTGCTGATTTGCTTCTTATATTATTTGAACATACAGCAGTTATTCCAAATCAGCAGTTATTGGCCCGGGACTTTGAGCTAATACACTCAGCAGCCAGGACACAGAATTGCTCAGTATTTCCAAAGTTTCTTAATGCTTAATCATATTTAAAACATGCAGTTATTGTAAAAAAAAATGCAGCACAGGATATGACCAATTGAACAAAAGAATGTCAAATAAAAGAAAAATGTCTTGTGTCTTCCACTCAAGGACAAAGAATGTATTTTCCTATTTTACTCTCTTATCTTTAGTTACAGAGACTAAAATGTGTAGAACAATATAAAGTTCAGGAAACTGAGGCATACCTGAATTGTATCAGTATGTGTATCCATACACACTAATATGTATTTTTTTCTTTGAAATGCAAAAAAAATTAAGTGTTGCAGGAGGCTAAACAGCGTCTGTTACTATGGCAATGGAGTGCTTTGATCATGTCACTTTCACAGGCCAAGACGTAAGGTAATGTATGGTAAACATTATCATGGCAAGTTAATGCAAATAAAAAGCAAAAGATGTTGTTCATGTCACTGTTATGTCTCTTATTTCTGTAATGCTACAACTGTATTAAGGCCAATATTTATAATCCAGTCTTATAAATAGAAAATTGGATGTAGGTTGAAAGTTAACTCTGGCAAGGTGTTTCAGATATGGTATTCATGGTACAGCTTCTTATTTAATTCTTTCCTTATTTGAGAAATATAAATTTTTAACATGTCAGTGCTAATTGTTTTTATTTAACACAGTGAAATATTAAAACCAAATGTTTAATCTACTTTCATGTACTTGCTTTTTCACTGACTTGCATCTAAAAGTACAAGGCTGGTGTTGAAACCATTTCCCCTTGCGGTGGAAAAAAAATATCTCAGCAAGTAACACAGATATATGGGTGCCTGGTTGTTCTGCACGGTACAAATTGTGAGAACTTGTTTTGTGGTTGCAATGACAAAGACAAGAGGTTGCACATGCTGTAAACTCAGGTCAATATCTGTTCATCATTTACATGTACATGAAACTGCCAGACAAACAGATAAGGGTGAGTAATACATTACATCTACTGTTTTTTTTTGTTCTGTGTTGAATGCAGTTTTAAATTACTTTTAATTTATACATGCAATTGTTTTCATGTAAGGTATTCAAAAAACTCATTCTTACTGAATATAATTTTAAACATTTTCTCCATGAATTTACATTACATTTTCGAACAATTACTTAATTTTGAGAATACTATGATTTAAAGGTATATTACATAGACATGTACAAGTTTTGTCTGCACTTCACAAATGTTTGCAATGATTCGAAGTGTGTATACTCATAATGACTGTGTGAGTTTGTGTAATCCCATTAAGGGTGTGTTCAATTGATAGGTATCCAGATCTTCGCAACAATGACCATGACCAAAAAAAAAAAAAAAGATCGAATGAATGTGAATTTATAATCCAGTATTTCTGTCAAGATTTTGCATACATTTACTTGTGTGTGGAAAGGTTATTAGAATAAAGTACTTTTTGTTTTAGTTGAAACTAGCATGAGCCACACCTTGGTCTACTTTTTTAATCTATCAATCTTAATCTTTAATCAAGTTCTAGCTGTGGCTTCTATTTAACTGGATTGAAAACTACACCAGGCCTTTGCGGACATCTTTGGACACCTTTATGTAAGATATAGCAATACTCTCAAGTATTTTTCCATCACATCTGACTGCATAAGCATTAGGAATTGGCACACATTAACCATAATGACTGGGTAAAAAAAGGACATTGCTACCATTCCCTCTAATTAAAGCACAGTCAGTTGCACACACATGCTATTACATGCCACCACATAGCATTTATAAGCAGGAGAAAATACATACAAACATATCTATATAGTAAAATGCTTTTAGTTGAGGGCACTGTTTTGGCAGCATGCTTCAGCACATTAAATGAAATGAAAAAGAATAAGTCACTGAAGTAACTGTTTAAAAGACAGTAGCTTCAAATTAAAAGCTGATGTTCTTTCTAAACTAATGGCTAGGGAAACTAACAATACCTTTTGGTACTTTCCTAATGTGCATGAGGTGGTCTCTATGGACAAGCCCAACAGCTTCTAGACAGTTACATAACAGTCTTTGCTTTGTGATGTCTAGACACATGGAACCATGATACACACCCTGTTCACAAATACAAAATACCTGTGGAAACGTTTTTTTGTTGTATAAAGCAGGACTCATAGTAATAGAACAATTTACTTTTTTCCCCTACTGTTATGCATTTTATGGAGTTAAAGAATAGTGTTCTCTGTGTATTCACTCTCTCTCTCTCTTTGTGTGTGTGTGTGTGTGTGTGTGTGTGTGTGTGTGTGTGTGTGTGTGTGTGTGGGTGTTTTCCTGACCAGTCTAGCATTGCCAAATCATCAATCAAAATGTCACCTCAATGTCCATGTATAATAAATGATACCTTGTCATAGTCTGAGGTGCTTAGATATTCAATGCTTCTGTAAAGTAAACTAAGGGTGTTTGTCTTACTGTCTTGCTGGGAAATGCATATAGGTTTGTTCATATTGCTTTGCAAATAGAATGTTTCTTGCATAGCCAGTCAAGCATCTTACATATAAATTATAGTTACCAAAATTAAATAAACTGATGAAAAAAGATTTTCATAATTTCATCAAAGTTTTCCATTGCCACAAGCAATTTTCTACCACAAAAAGAAAATACCCCACAATTAAAGTTCTCAAAATAAATCACCTAAATGCTTCATTCCAAATGATAGGTGGGATGAAATAAAACAAAATTAGGGCCCTTATGGACAAAGATGGTAAAACATGGTAAAAAATTTAAGGTTTTAGAAGACTGCAGTGTGTTTGCATTGAGTGTTGGTTAGTAAACATCCATGTTGCCCATTAACTGCGAAAAAAAAGGCACAAAGGAAGAACTGTCTAAAGTAATATTTCATTTAAATACTTTACTGCCTCTTACATTTACTATATTAAGTAGACATGAATATCCAGAGCCGAACTATTGTTCAAGAAAAATTTATTTAGTACAAATAAGCCATAGCATGGTTTAGTGCTTATTTAAGACCTCATTCCTTTATTGAAGGCCAATGCAACGACTCAAAAGTACAGCCAGACAAGCAAACTTCTTTCTGCCACCCGGGTGTCAGGAGAGAAGCATAATGCATATCTTTCTTGTGTCTTGAGGGATAGTGGGTTGCATTGAGCTCTGCTTGTGGCTCGAAGCGTAGGTGGCTGCTAGTTCACTTTTGGCTTTGTAGACAACCATCAGAGTTTTTATAACCTGATGTGGCAGCTATTTGGAGTCAGTGGTTAGGACTTCTTTGGGATAAAGGTTTAATCCAACAATAATCCCCAGGTAGTAATTTATTTAGCCTATTCATACAATCTTTTCTTTTTCTCCCTTATTTGCTGTTATAAGGCCCTCCACTGCTTTGCGAAGGCTTGCAATTATATTTTAGAGCATGGCTGTAAAAATTTAGCCACAAGAACTATTGGTTGCAGAGGCCGGGATTTCAGCTGCCATTATGTTCATCCCATTGTTGTTCAGTGGGGTTGAGGTCAGGATTCAGTGCAGGCCACTTGCATACTTCCACTCCACATTTAGAGACTATACATGTCTTCTTGGACCTCTCTTTGTGCACAGGGATATGTTTAGGTCCCCTAATTCCACTGAAGTAACAATGTAATGGTACAGCATATAAACACCTATAAAATATGTTTCCAACATTGTGGCAGTGGTTGGCTGTTGAGAATATTGTGGAAACAGTGTGCCTTAAATAAAGTAATTGGATATATTACACCAGAATATTATATAAACCTGAAGTCACCACATGAAATACAAGACCTCAAGAACATAAAAAATATAAATCATGACCCATGTTCTATTGCACCATCATATTTTTTGGCAACACTCAGTGAACAGTAAATTCTATTAGCAAGTCACTGAACCTTTGTACCACAAAATAATCTGTATCTTTCCTTGCATTTGCCTAGTAAACAATGACTGTTGACTTATAGCCAATATTTAATTTGTCAGCACTTTACATGTGTTCACTACTGAAATGTGTGCTCAGATTTCCCAGTTTCTAAGGGTGATACTTTCACAAACATACACACAATGTTATGACTGTGTCATGGAAATGGTATTCCTATTGATGCTTAATGCTTGGCTGCAAAACAGACTATAAACAAAGAGGACACCATGTTCTGGCTCCATACCAAAGGGTTTCCTGAGGCAAGGAAATTTTGAATATCCTTTGAGCAAACCAACAAACAGAGTGAGTGTGTGAGAATGTGTTTGAGAGAGAGAGAGAGAGAGAGAGAGAGAGAGAGAGAGAGATGTGACAAAATACATATGCATGATTCATGTATTTACGAGATGTACTATTTTAACAATAATTTAAATCATATTCATATGTTTATAGTCTAATCATTTTCAAGATTCAGATTAAATCTGACTATAATCCAAAAATATGGGAAAGTTGGAAGATAATCTGTATCTTACTAAGAAAGAGTGGCAAGTATAAACCTTTAATTAGGCTTAAAACATTCAGTATGCAGCTTTTTTTTTTTTTTTTATCCAATATTTTAAGTTTGGATGTGAACTTAGAAGAGGTGAATTTACAAAATTTGGTGAGTGTACAAAAGATTGACCATGCTTTCTAATATGCTATAAACATTTACTTTCATATAGTATTTGATTTATTGAAGAAAATAAAGTTAAGGAAAATGAGAATTAGAAAAGTGTTTACCACATTTTGATTTGACAATTTTATGGCAAATTATCTGCAAAAATTATATCTAACAGATTGCTAGTTGGTTTGCCTGTGCATAGTACTTCTCAAGTTATTTAACAGAATTCAACAGAATTCATCTGAGCTATGAGTGGGCTATTCAAAAGCATTAATATTAATTTCCTTAAGGCATTTCTTACTTGACTTATTCTTGGATTTGTGCTTTTGCGTCATAATCATGCAGGAAAGTGACATTTCAGGGTTATGTGACAAAATAGATTGCTATTTGGATATATGAGTCCCTCAATCTTGTGCTCCACGCACAGCTGAGATTATTACATGCAGGGAATACCAAGTATTTGCCAAATATTTCTGGGTCAACTTTAATGTTTGCAGCCCTACTGTTAAGTCATGTCTACTGCATTCATCTAATTTGAATGTAAGGCTCACATATTGTAATGTAATTTTGGCACTTTTATCATAGTAAACCTTAAAATATTTACTTTACAGTTATGCCTAATAGCCATTCTCCCATAAAACCTCTATGATGTGAGTCATTCCCACAGTCCATATATTCCAGTTTATATATAACTGCTTATCCAGAAAGCACAGCTTATATAATAGCATTGCCACAATGTGGATACAGTATTGTACAGAAAACCATTAGAGAAACAGTGCTCATGTTAACTTAAAAAAAATATATCAATTTAATACTATTTACTGTGTGATTGTTCTCGAATAGTACTGTTTCTGGAACAACTTTCCTTTTAACCAGCCTAATTGCTCCCATTCCTGAGCTGGTTACATTCCCTTAAAATGTCTCATTGTTTAGCCAGGAAAGTAATTTATTTAGCTTAGCATTCCATTCTTTCTTTGTTTTTTCTTTACATAGTCCAGTGTTTTGCAGTCATTTTGAACAAAATGTGTGCCTACACTATAGAAAACAGCATGGTCTGGTTTAAATTTTGTCAAAAGGCTCATCTAACTTTAGGTAATTATACTGTACATACTAATCCTACCTTTTTTGGGTGGGAATTGTTGTTTGCATCTAATGTATTTTTAATGTCATTATTTATAAGTTTACCAACTGAATAACAAGCTACACAATCTGTCTGGAATCCGACTAGTGTGTGGAAAATTTCAGTAACTCAGAAGTGGGAAGTGTCTAAGCCACATGCTGATAATATTAGTTGTAGTGGCTGGGCTAATGGAATGCTGTTCCAGGAATGTATCTCACTTAAGGAAACCACGTTCACCAGGATGAATGTACAAACCAACCATGAGTCAGCATTATTTATTTCTTTTTTTTTGTATCTCATTTTAGCATCTGAGGATGGATTCCTTCAGTGGCTTTGACTGACCATTCTTTACTGCATGATGTAATTTTCACGCTTTAGTTACATCTGGGCTGTTAAATCTAGAATTGAACAACTCAGGCAAGTCACATGTTTTGTGTTATATAGGCCTCTGGCATGTCAGTTTTAGCCAAAAAAGGGTATAAACTGAACCACAGCTGAACCACATGTTCTTAGCCGAAATTGTTTTATTTAAATTATACAGTAATTACATCAGAAAAACAAAAATACACTAACTAAATTCTTAATCCAAAAAATATAGTGTTTCATGAGACAGCACTTATGAAAACTACATCATGAATATGAGCAGTCAGGTCGATGCTTATTTCAGCAGGTGATTTCTTTGTAACTTTATTGTTATGCATTACAACAAAGAATCCACAGATCAATAATAAATCAAATATGAAATGAGAATTCCATACTACACTATTTAAAACATTTGCACATGTGCACTTTATGGAGTTCTGTTTGCACTTCTGGTGTAGTCTAACATCTGTATATGGTTAAAACGACAATAAAGCCACTTGGCTCAAAATGTTTTATATCTAACACCATCAACTGTTTTCTTTTAAGGGAACCCTTGTTAAGTTTCAGAATCAAAACAGAGCTCATATAAGAAACTACTATACACAGAAACCACAAGTGATTTGTGAAAGTTGTGACAGATGTTTTTTCCTGTAATTAACTCAGAAAATGAATCTGCTTAAAGAATGATAATGACTACAGCGGAACATTACCATGGAAAAATATCTGATGAGCTGCATAGACAAATTGATTATATTTATTTCCTGTGCCGAGATCCTAAGTTAATCGCAGTTTAAAACAGATAAGGAATTTATTTAAGGAAATCTATCCCAGAAAATCTCACCGACATCATTTATAGATGGGGAATTATCTATCTCATTCATTCCAGAAAAAGAAAGAAAAGAAAGTAATTTAAAACAGCAACATACTTTATTTGACTATAAACCCACAAGCATTTCCAGAAACTACTCTGTTAACTGGTGTGGGTTGAAAGTGGTTTTACGGGAAGCTCCCATGTGATTAGCAATTTTTGAATATCAGAGTTTCATCACATCTTAAAAAAGTCTAAAATTAAAGAGATTTGTGATGCTAAATGCTTATGAACAAGAAAGATATCATTACACATACACACAATTGACTATCTGGCTCTTAATAGAGGCTTAGTTAATAATATAATCTCAGCCAAAGGTTTTTGATCAGAATCTTCTAAATATTGCAGTTAATATTATAACAGAATTAAAAATTGTAAGTAGGAAATATGTATAAGTGAACTGAGATCGAAGTGGTCGGTTTTTAGGATGACAGTGCTCCAGTCACAAGAAAGGAAAGCTCACTAAATAGTCTAATAAAAATGAAAATACTTTAAGTCACATGTCATTGTCTTCATAATCACAATATAATCAATGTAAGATTTTGTAGTGACATGTTAGATAATGCTCTCCACCAATATCATAAAAAATAGATAAAAGGAATATATTTTAGAAGAATGTAGTTTATCCCTCCTGTACACTGCCAGATACTTGTGGTGTATCACATGTTGCAAATAGGTGCAGTGAAGGTCATAACGTTACTTTAGGAATTTCTTAAATGTTAACATTCTTTATTTGGCCTCGTTCAACTATATATCAAAAATCCAATTAATATACAGGGAATATAAATATACAAGGCAATTGTGCAATAATATAAGGGTCTTTAATATGTAATGATGTCAATATAACACTATTACATCCTCACAAGTCAGGCCATATCTTTCTAAATCGTTTAAATATGATTAATTTTTTTTGGAATCAAGAATTGACATGCTAAAAACTTCTTAAAGGCCAGGACAATTTTAACTAACAAATCATGCATTCCTCAAACTGGCCAAAAGCAAATGGAAAACATGTCAGAAAAAACACAATAACATTAACACTAATAAACAGCCAAAAAAGGTAAAATCCTGCACTTCCATTGGCTTTCTTGGAATTCAAAGTTACTTACATATATGGAAAGTATTAGAACCATATTTTTAGAACATTTGTGTGGGCTTTAGATAGAAATTGTCTGTGTGTGTGTGTGTGTGTGTGTGTGTGTGTGTGTGTGTGTGTGTGTGTCAAAGAGAGAGAGAGAGAGAGAGAGAGAGAGAGAGAGAGAGAGAGAGAGAGAGAGAGAGAGAAAGAGAGAGGGAGACACTGCCTATTTAGCCACAAGATCATTAGTGAGATTAGTTGAGGAATAGTAGGCCAATGGTGTTGCAATTTATTCCAAATGTGTTTAGTGGGGTTGAGGGATGGGATCTGTGCAGGACACTACATCACTGTCTATTGTCTAATATATATCAAACATCACCTGGTGTCTCCAACTGCTTATTTTCAGTAAGCCTGTTCCCAGACTAGCCTCAGATTTCTGTTTGTGATTGACAAGAATGAAACCCATCTGGTTTTCAGTTGCTTTTGCCCATCTGCTTCAAGGTTTAATGTGTGTTCTAAGATGATTTACTATCAACACAATAAACCTTACTTTTAGCTCAAACTGGTCTGGTGATTCTTCATTTACATATTCCATCAAGTCATTTCCACCCACAGCACTGTTTTTATTTTTGGGCACAATTCTGTGGAAACTGTAGAAACTACTGTTCAAGAAAATCTTAAAAGATGAGCATTTTCTCACACATTACACACCCTTCTGGCCAGAGAGTAATTTGTTACTGTACTTAAGTAGATTTTTCTGGTACTAGTACTTTACTTCACTATTTATTTTTCAGACAACTTTTAACTTTCACTTGTTACATTTTTTACACAAATGTCTGTACTTTATATGTCTTACATTTTTAAACCAGACTCGTTACTTTAGATTTAATCTATTTGGGGAAATATCAATATTTTTTTTCTTCCCACTGTACCGTTTTCATCCCAAAAACCTGTTTCTCGTCATTGCTTGTTTTTTATCTACCACTGGTGTATCATTTCCTGGCTCTCACACACCACAGACTAGACTCATTTATGAAGCTAACAATGAGCAAGACAGAAAGCAACAAGAAGTACAGTATGGCTAACGTGGATGATTCAGAGGAAGCCAGCGATGTAAACATGACTGATAACAGAGACATACTGATCACCTAATCATCATCAACTTTTCTCTGCTTGTTTCTACTGTATATGGTGGTTGTTCAGCCTGGATACATAAACTTAATTAGTTTTGTATTAATGAATTAATTAGAGCTGTCAAAACATAAGCGTTAATAACGCGTTAACGCAAATTCAGTATAATGGCACTAATTTTATTAACGCGTGATAAATGTAGCACGCATTTCTGTTTGATAATTTTTATGTCAAATATAAATAAATATAAAAGAGGCAAAATTAGAACCTTCTACGCAACACACGTTTTGTGGCATATTTGTTTCCTCATACCGCCAAAATGAATTTAAATTGATCTTTTTTGGTCGTACAGTTAATAACAATACATCATTTAAAATTTTAAAGGGTCTACTTTAATTTGTATACACTCACAATAACAACAAAACTTTGTGCTTTTGTAAAATAAAGAAAACAGTCAGGTGGTGCTCTTTGGCATCTCTCTTTACAGACACACAAATAAAACAACCTGAATCTCACTGAATACTCACCTCACAGACATATTATATACATGAAAAGAAAGCTCAAAGTATCTACTCTTTTAAATAAACAAATTCACAATTTACACAGAAACAAATATTCACTGATTGTGTAATATGTATGAAAGTTAGAGGAGGTCACTAATAATTAACCTACAATTGCATAAATCATCCATTTTTGCCCATGTTGGTTAGAGTATTAAAAACTTGAAACTTATTAAGTTAATCTTGATTAAACAATTTACTTAATTGACAGTCCTAATATTAATATAAAGGAAGGTCCTGTTACCAGCATGACACTAAAACAGGTAGTAGTAATGACTACTTTTAGCTTAAGTACATGTCAGAGCCCAAACTTCTTTACTTTAACTTGCGTAAAAAAGTATAGTCAGTACTTCTGATCTTATCGTCCCTACATTGGCTTCCTGTTAAGTTTCGAATAGACTACAAACTATTACTTCTCACTTATAAAGCACTAAATTGTTTGGCTCCCATATATCTATCCAGTCTTTTAACTCGCTACAATCCGCCACGCTCCCTGAGATCTCAAAACTCTGGGCTTCTAGTAGTTCCTAGAATAGCAAAGTCCACTAAAGGTGGTAGAGCTTTTTCACATTTAGCTCCTAAACTCTGGAATAGTCTTCCTGACGGTGTTCGGGGCTCAGACACACTCACCCAGTTTAAGTGTAGATTAAAAACATATCTTTTTAGCAAAGCCTACACATAACACACATCACATCATAACCTTGTGCTCCAGAACATCTGATCACATGCACATTATCAACTTGTGCTGTTAATATCATGAACAGCAGCTACGCTAATTCCTCTCCACTGCTTCTCTTTCTCTCCCCATCCCGAGACACCCTGAGGTTTGGCCAGCTCCAGTCACCTCCCACCTCGTGATGATTACGGACC
Source organism: Silurus lanzhouensis (assembly GCA_039877035.1). Lineage (NCBI taxonomy): Eukaryota > Metazoa > Chordata > Actinopteri > Siluriformes > Siluridae > Silurus > Silurus lanzhouensis. Next base: position 4,045,286 of record JBCEWE010000375.1, read on the forward strand.
TTTGAAGAAGTAGATGCCGAACTCACAAACATCCCGAACCATCTAGAGACGTACCAGTGCCATTTGGATCCCGCTACATGTGTGGAGTTTGGCATTGGACCTCCTGGAGTGTTAAAGGCTCTGGCATGGAGAAGCTGATGCTGGATCTGTGGTGATCACAAATGCTGAGCTCATAAAACTCGGAGCTACTAACCATATAGACTGTATAAGACTGCAGAAAGAACATCACTTATAATCTTATACTCCAGTGCTCATGTTAGCTCTCACTCTCCAGTGTTCTGTATTGTTGAAAGATTTATGATCAAACTCTTGATGTCACCCAAAATGAGGATGGGTTTCCCTTTTGAGTCTGGTTCCTCTCAAGGTTTCTTCCTCATAACATCTAAGGGAGTTTTTCCTTGCCACAGTCGCCACAGCTTGCTCATCAGGGACAAATTCACACCATTCACCTTCACTGTTGATTTGTGTAAAGCTGCTTTGAGACAATGTCTGTTGTGAAAAGCGCTATACAAATAAACTTGACTTGACTTGACTTGACTTCAACTTTTACTGGAGTACTTTAAAATATGTGTATCTGTACTTCTACTTAAGTGAAGTATGTGTGTATTTTGCCACCTCTGCTTCTGGCACAAACAGTCCTACCACATTATTTCATTCTAATGTTGGATCTAAACGTCAAGTCAAGTTTATTTGTATAGCGCTTTTCACAACAGACATTGTCTCAAAGCAGCTTTACAGAAATCAACAGTCAAGGTGAATGGTGTGCATTTATCTCTGATGAGCAGCCATGGCGACTGTGGCAAGAAAAAACTCCCTTAGATGTTATGAGAAAGAAACCTTGAGAGGAACCAGACTCAAAAGGGGAACCCATCCTCATTTGGGTGACATCAAGAGTGTGATCAAAAATTTTCAACAATATAGAACACTGGAGAATGAGAACTAACATGAGCACTGGAGTAAAAGATTATAAGTAATGTTCTTTCTACAGTCTTTGTGGTTATAAAACTAGGAGCTACTGAGCTCAACATTTGTGATCATCACAGATCCAACACCAGCTTCTCCATGCCAGAGCCTTTAAACACTCCAGGAGGGATGTAGTGGGATCCAATTGGCACTGGTACGTCTCTAGATAGCAGTGCAAAACGTGCACTGAAGCTCGTAAACACGATTGATTAGCTGATTGGATAACTGCAATATTTGGTACATCCCTATAAAAGTGCATGTATGGTACATTTTTATTAAATGCAACAAGTAAATATTGTCCATACTACTTTAACTTAGTGACCGAGCCTCTATCAGATAAATCTTTCACGTTAGGTTACATTTTTATTTCGTTTTGCTGCCACCATGTGGCTGAAGAGGAAACAACCGCACAATGGTCACGAGTGTACTTAGCGAATCATAAATAAGCATATTAAATATAAACAAACCTAAATACATAAACACAAATAAATAACTTGCTAATTAATGAAAGAGCTTTTTTAATCGCCAACCACACTTTTTATTTACTAGGCTCAGTATTTTTTTTTATTTTACCTAAATGATCAAATAACCTCGAGTCTATTAAAAAAGGTTAAAAAAAAAAAAAAAAAGAGGAGATCCTGGGTTCAAATCCCAGCGGTGCTTTTCGGAAAGCAGAAGCGTTCTTCATCAGTCCTGATCAATGTACTCTAATGTAAACGAATCCTGTATTATTCCCAAATATTAGTCATATGATCACTATGTACCTTTGTGGTGAGCAGAAAATGCACATTCAGCATGAATCCATGGACCCAAACTTCCACAACAAAAAAAAGTCCAGGAACATTTTGTGACTGTCAATTTTAGTTGCCATTGTTGCTTTTGTGCAGTAGATACATAAAAGTTTATTTGTTTTAAGTATTTTTTTTATATATATTTAAGAGCATTTTGCGGGAGTCCCACGAATGATTTTATTCTCCCGCAAACCGCACCCACCCTTCTTCCGCACCGCACTCGTTTGCGTCGGGTCCCGGCTTACTTCCGCGGGAGTGCACGTCTCTAACCGGATCTGAATCCAATAAAACGTCTGCAGGAATATGCTGATGTTTCTTACATGGAAAATCCAAGACATAAAGAATTGAGTCTGTTTCAAGATTCTGTACTCAGCATTCTTACAGTCCACTAGAGAAGGTGGTGCTTCCCCTAAATAAATAACCAATCTCCGCCACTAGGGGCGCAAACAATTTTCGGACAAGCTAGCAATGATTAATTTTGCTACAAATAAAAGAAGCTAAAAATCTGATAAGACAGTCTATAGACCAAGGTTTTCCAGTATGTACACTTGACCTTTACCTGCTAATAAACACTAATTCGTTCATTTATCATTGATAGGAGGTGAGTAGAACTCAGAGAACCAGAGAAATCCATGTGGACACAGAGTACATAAAAAAGCACAAAACACATACAAGCAAAAGATTGAACCAGGAACCAGGAGAGCTGTGAGGTGACAAAGCTACCTGCTTATAATATCCACTGGCTATCTCGCTAGACGACTAACTAACCCTACAACAATTATGGATTAAAATAACAACTGGTCATGATATCACACTCAAACAAACAGGCTGAGAAATGTCTGTTCTGGTTAAAAAAACAACATGATAATGCCTTTATTGCTTAACATAGAGTTACAACACATGTATGTAACTAGTGAAATTTAATAGTTTTTTAAGCACCATGAAGTGAAAAGTATACGTAAAACTAGAACTGCAGCTAAACTAATTTTTATTATTATTATAATTATTATTTAATTTTTTGTGTTTATGTATATGGCCCAGTTATTAAGCAATATAATAAAGTTATACATGAACCTTTCGAGAGAATGCTTAAAGTGATGCTGACTCTATTATTTAACAGCATTCTGTGCTGTGATGGTTTTGTAGCGCCAGGCCGTGAGGAGTTACGATTACTCAAATGGCATCAGTATTTAGGATTTGTGGTCAGGAAGTACTAATTTTTCACTGTAACACAAATATAACACTACGTTACTACATTCAGTTTCAATTAAAGGGTGCACATTATTCTACTCTACTCTGACTTCAATACTCTAATTATATATGTGTAATTTGTGGTTTCTGCAGCTGTTGCCCTTGCAGATTCTGCACCATCCACTCTGTCTCATTGAGTATATTGTAGTTGTAAGTTTTGTAGTTGAGCATATCCCGGGCACGGAAAACTTTGTTGGATTCATATAGGTTTGCCCAGTAGCGAGGAAGAGGCTGGAAGCCACCCAGTTGGGCTAAATGGTCATTATAGGCCCACTGTTCAGAGTCCAGTTTCAAAATATGTCGGGTGGCGACACCACGAGCTCGACGTGCAGCCATGTCTAATTCAATGTCCTCTTCCATATCTTCACGTGTGGGAAGAGAGAATGATCCATCCAGCACAGAGATCACAAACTGAGACTGCAAGAGTAAGATAAGGGTAGAAAAATATTAGCAAGAGAACAGCAAGTAAAATGTTAGAGTCTAGTGCAAATAAAAACCTAAAACTGAACTATGAAATCATCTTTATAACTTATACACCCTTAATAACTTTCAAAGCCTTATCTTATACAGCACTTAATTGTACTTAAGATGTAGAAAAGCGAATTTGGTCATTGTTTACTGGTTTATGTGGCAAAACCTATAATCAAATTGAGCCACCCAGTAATTTTTTAAACTTTCGAAGCACAACACTAGTGCTTGTTAGAGGGCTAATTAGAGTACACAAGACTCACCTGTACATGGAAGTGTGGAAAAGGGCATATGGCTCTGCAGATGCCAACAATGAAGAGTGACGGATAGGCAGGAGGTATCAGAAACTTGTAAAGAGGATAGACCAAGTGCTCTTTCACCCGCACCCCGACTTGCTCATTTAGAAAAGGGAAGAGGAAGTTGTAGCCTGTGCAGAGCATAAACACCTCGGGCTCTGCTTGCTTTCCATTCTGAAATTGCAGAGTGCCATCATCCAACACTTTGCTTACTGGAGGAGCCTGTTCCACTCCTTTTGGCATGGGGCAAGTCAGGGGCTTTTGACCATGACTTAGGATCACCTGATTACAGAGCATATAGTTTGTCACAAAAAATAACTGACTGAATGTGCATTTTTAAAATTGACAGAAAAATGAACAGTGAACACATATGAAGCCATGTGATACAATAACATGGCAGAGATAAAGAGATGAAAAAAATGCAATGATAAACCTTAGCATTGACATTGGCTAGTTCCATTGCAATGTCCAGTCCTGAAAGACCAGCACCAAGTACCACCACTGACTTGTCTGCGAAGGGCTCTGCACTCCGATAATCATGGCTATGCATCAACATACCTGTCATAATAAAATATAACACAAACCCTCATTTCTAAATAATTAT